>JARYHS010000811.1:0-97633 GCA_031002005.1 Vandiemenella viatica
ATTAAAACAAACAGTAATAAATAAATAAATTTGTTTTGGAAGAAATTTGTAACTAGTTAAATGATAGTACTAATAATAATGTGTGATGGTCATAAGGCAAAATTTTCTCATGGTTGTGGTCAGTTAGGTGTCTGGTATCCAGGATATTTTGGTATGCAAGTTCCCATCTTCAAAGTTATGAACCAGTGGTGGTTTCAGGGAAAAGTCTGATAGCTCTCATGGTGAAACAGTCATTGAGATTGTTAGAATTGTGATAATTGACATTCTGGTATTGGGAGGTATAAGTTGCTGGTGTGTACTGTTTCTCTGTGGCCATTCATTCTGACTGAGAGTTGCTGTGTAGTGAGGCCTACATAGGAAATAGTGCAGTTGCAGCAGGTTAGCTGGTATATATATCTGTTGTGGAGCATGTGGCATGTCTAATGAGGGATAGGTGCCCCTGTGGCAAGGTTGGAATATGTTGTAGTGGGAAGATGCATGTTGCAAGTTTTCAGGCAGGTCTATTGTACAGCGAAAACCATATTGTACTTTTGGAGTCTGGTGGGTATTTGTGAACCAAAATGTTTTTGAGGTTAGGTGGTTTGCTGAAACATGTATGGGATAGTTGGTAAAATGTTTTGGTAAATGAGTACACATTTCTGGAAAGGAGAAGGAAGTCATGCCCTGTTGTAAGATTGATTACAGATTTGAGGCCAGGCAAGAACTGGGCCACAGGGTCATGGCTATGGTTTGATTTTGGAGGTGCCGGGCGGGAGTGGTTACAGGGTTCGGTTGCATAGCAGATTTGTTTATGTGTAAGATCTGCTGAGTAAGAGCAGGAAATAGAGCTTGGGATAGGTTCTATTAGTACGGGGAGAGAGATTCAGAATCAGAACGACATGTCTGCCACAGACAACAAGGATGTAGGGTGGGGTAGTTTTGTGTGGAATTTTGTGGCAGCTGTAAAATATCCTGGATACCAGACACCCACCTGGCATCAACAACCAATAAAGTTCCGTCATTTGATCCATCACTCATTATTATTGGTATTATCATTTAACTAATTAAGTTATTTATTTATATACTGTTTATTTTAATATTCCTGACCCTGTTGTTATATCATTACCTTTTATGACCGCCTGTGATATATATATATAACATCTCTGTCTTTCCTGACATACCGCTAATTCATGTAGTCATGTGATAAAGTTCGGCATGTGCACACCTCCTGAACTACTTGACTCTGTTTCTATTATATGAATAAGATGAAAACCGAAATGTTGTATTTGTTTGTGTTCATCATATATGTTTTTCATTTTTGCAACCTTCATCTTTGGTGAGTGATGAGTCATTTTCCCTTTCCTTTGTCATTTATATAGCCTAAAACTCATTTCCATTTTTCTTTGTTTCATTTGTATAAAGTGTAGCAGTTTAACATAGTATCTGGTTAATGGAACTGTAATTGGTTTTTAATGTATCATGTGCCTATATAGTAGCTTAAGTCATAAATTTTAGTGTATATCCTTAGTAAAGGATCTAATTTTCTTCTCTTTGCAGGGCAACAAGTTAGATTTCAACAAAACCTAGCTCAGTGTCATGACCAAGAGGATACTGGTGTGGTAGAAAACACATCTGCTACAAGGCCACTGCAGTTTGTGTGTGCTAAATGTCTGCAAGTTTACAATGCAAGGGATTTTCTAATAAGGCATGTATTCTGCCATGACTCACTTGTAAATACTCCACAGTATATTTGTGAACAGTGTGGGCTGGTTTTCATAAATCTGTCAACATTGTGTGCCCATACACCTCATCATAACAGTGAAATTACTTTGAAGCAAGAAAGAGAATCAAGTTGTGTGTGCTATTTGTGCACAGGTGTTTTTATCTTGCAGTTCTCTAACAAAACATGTATTTGAACATCTCACAGCTATTTCCTGCCCATCATATGTGTGTATGCACTGCCGACAAATATTTAAAAATTTGACTGGGCTTCATCTGCATCAGGACTCCACACATCCTTCTTCCTCATTTTTGCAAACAAGGTAAGATTGAGCCATCCTATTTTTGTTTCTAGATAATGCTTATACTTACAGTTATTGGTTTTCATTTTGATTTTTTTTGCTTAATATCAATGTGTATTAGGTTAAAATTATGTTTCATTATTGAAGCAATGGCTGGAGGCTATGGTACATATAATACATACAACCTGCAAAACCTCCCATGTAATATACCAGTTCACATGCAACCACTGCCTGGGCTTCATATATAGGGTAGACCCCAAATCCACTTTCCATAAGAATAAATGGCCACTGATAGACCGTATTCATGCAGAACACAAAGCACCCAGTTGCTGCTTATCACCCATGACTCTAATAATTTCAACTACTGTTTCATGGTGCATGCTGTTAGAGTCGTCCCAAACATCAGCAGCATCTTCTTTCTCCCTATTTTAGACCTGACTTCTTCAGAATTTTTATCATCTTCTCCTGCCTAATATTATCAAAAACTTTTTCAAAATCAATAATTATCATAAAAGTATCTTTATTTTTCTTGATTTGCCCTACAAGTATTAATCTTCAGGCCAGAATCACTTCACATGTACGACAGTTTTTCCTATACTCAAATTGATCTTCACCTACTATCTCTTCTACTACCACTTCTATTTTTCTATATATTATTCTGATAAGTGATTTTGAAGCCTGGAATATCAGACTTATTAGTGCAGTAATTCTCACATTTATCAGCTTGTGCTCTCTTCAGAATGTTTGGAGATAGTACTTCTATTAAAATCAATTTGTCTCTCTTCTGTTTCATAATTTTTTGATATAAGTTTCAATAATCTTTCGCTTCCTTCTTCTCCTAGGGATTTTAAGAGATTTGCAGGTATCTCATCTATCCCAACTGCCTCATTTGTTTTCAAATCATTCAAAGCTCAATCAAATTGTATGAATCATCAAAATTGACATCACCTTTTTTTTTCAGTGCACTGTTGTTTAAACCAACACCGTCATACTGTTTCTCTGTATATAACTTCCTTTGGTTTGTTCTATCTTCTGTACTTAAACGGTTTCCCATCTGCAAATTTTATGTTTGTACCTTTTCTTTATATCTCCAAAATTATGTTTATCTTCCTATATAGCACATCTATTTTACTTATGACCATTTGCTTTTCTACTTTTTCACTTTTTTCTTGCATGCTTTTTTCTTTTGCTTTTTTGCATTTACTGTATATTTGATTTCTAAATTGTCTGTATTGCTTCCTCCCTGTGTCAACATAGGCATTTTTGTTCCTTGTTCTCTGATCCATCAACTCCAAAGATACTTCTGTGGTCCAAGGTTTGCAGGTGGTCTTGTTCCCTAATGCCTAATATTTCTTTACAAGTTTTGATTATTTCTCTCCTCAACCCATTCCTTTTATCCTCAGTTGAAGTCGATTAGAGTTATTTTATGCCCCACATCTACTATCTTTGCAAATTTTTCCCTCCTGTTTGAGTCTATTTACTTTAAGTCTGTTCTGTAAGTATTGCTTCTTAATTTGCTTGAACTTCAGCCTATCAGATTTTGGTTAGTCTATGTCTACTCCTGGATATGCTTTACAGTCTAGAACTTGATTCCTGAGTCTGTTTGACCATGATATAATCTGATATCTACCTGTATCGCCTGGGCATTTCCACATATAGATCTTTTATGCATGGTTCTTAAATTGTCAGTGACAAGTTTATATTTTTTACAAAATTCTAACATCCTGCTCCCTCAATCATATCTTTCCACTAGACCAAAATTCCCGAAAGTATTACCCTCTTTTCCTTCTCTTAATACCACATTCCATTCACCAATGATTATTAGATTTTTCTCCCGTTTCATATTTTGAATTAATTCTTCAATTTATTTATATGTTTTCCCTGTTTCTTCATCATCTTCCTTGTGACATTGGCATATACACTTATACTAACGTGATTGGAGCAGGCATAGTTTCTACCTTCATCAAAATATTTCTGTCACTAATCTCACCCGTTTTCCTGTTCTCTTATTCATTACAAATTCTACACCAGTAACTTCACCTACAGCTTTTGTATTGATTATTCTGTGTTCTCAGACCACAAATCCTGTGCATCCTTCCAGGTATTCTCTCTAGTCCCAATGACATCTAACTTAGGTCGTTCCATCTCCCTTTTTCATTTTTCTAACCTACCTGCCCTATTCAGACTTCTAACATTTCTTGCTCCTACTCGTAGAATGTTTCTATCCGTTGTTGTGACTCCTCCCTGAGCAGTCTGCACCTGTATATCAGATCAGGGGGGGGGGGTGATTTTACCTCTGGAACATTTTACCCAGGAAGAAACCATTATTCTATTTGTAATTTTAGAGGATTACATATCTTTAGGATACCTTTAGTGTCTTTAATCTAGTGGCTTCCTGTTTCCAGGAATATTTGATTATTTCTGATTTATCCTCCTTTACCGGATTTCAGTCACCAGAGCCTCATCCGTGCTCCACATGAAGGAGAGATTGACATTTGGTAGGAAGCAGCTAATAACCAGTACATCCCTGTTACAATTTATAATTAGAATATTACTGATCCCGTCAGCATTTAGCTTTTCTTATGATTCAGTCAGATATTACTGTATATATATATATTTCTACATACACTGGATAATTATGGAGTTGATTTTACACAATTATTTTATTAATACCCAGTATGGTAGAGGCTTCTTTCAGATACTTATGAAATTATATTTCACTTTAGGCTATTGTTATACAGAATTAGAATAAAAAGAGCTGCTTGGACTAAGGATCATTTGAAATGATTTCCTCAAACACTGTGGAATTTAATTTGAGCAGATTACTAAACTGAATTTATTTAATTCCTATAGTATTACACAGTACACAGTTTCATTACAGGATATGTGGATCCTTAAACCAAAATAAAGTGTCCTATACTTAAATTAATAGACAGTCAGCCTTCATGCTAACTACACACAAAAAAATTGTAAAATTCCCCTTGATAACAACTGATCTTTAATATTAATGTGGCTGAGTGTAATAGCATGATATGTTTGTATAAACTATGATTAGCACATTTGAATATTAATAACTTTTAGTTTCATTTATACCAGGTGTCTATAGTGAAGCAGTATCTAGCTAGTGACTGACATCACTTTATCTCATAATTCTCAGATGTGCTTTGGTTGATATATAGTGGCTAGAAAAGATTGATTCTAAAGGTCTGAAGATGGTTGAAACCAGAAATTATAATAGATCTGTATTGATCATTGGTAATTATAGATATAATATGCCACTGTCATCAAGGCAGAATAAATGAAATGAAACTAATAACAGTTAGTGTCCATATTGAGAAAACACCATACAAATTAATTTGAGGGAAAACATTCCACTTCCCAGTACTAAGTATAGCTGATTGGGTAATTTGCTCATATATTCTAAGCAGTTAAGCTTTGATTTTGAGAACTTGGCCACCTGGCAGGTTAGAAAGGTACAAGGCATTTGGAATGTCTGGTACTTATGTAGAAGATGGCATGGGAAAACTATATCCCCGAAATATCATGCAGAAACAGAGTGTTTACAGGGCATGTTACTGTAAACCATTGTATTAATACTCTACACTATAAAAGACTTTATTGAAAAGAGTTATATTACAATGTAACACTGGCAATAAACTTATTAATTAATAATCTTTAAATACAGCATAATACACTTAAAATATAATCTCATTTATTAAAATCATTTCAGTGATCCTAATATTTATTTGTATTACAGGCTATTTACAATGTAAGAGTTGTAACAACACAATCTATAGCTTATTAGAATATATTATATTCTATAGCAAATTCACTATGCCTTATGTTTTTGTTAGCTGTTATAACTCAATAATTACTCAGGCTGTTTCTGCTTTTGCTGCCTAATCATTTAGAGATACATTAAAACAATTTATGCAATTATAATGCACTATAAAAACTAAAATCTTGCCAACTGAGATGGTACTAAAATAAATGACTTTGATCTCTGTATGCTTGATCAGCATATTCAATAAAGTGATTGAATTTTTGCTGCACAGAAGTTCAAATTAAATTTATTGAATAACTAAACTATTGTACTGCATAACGGAAGTAATACAAACTACAAATAATGATATTAAGCCTAACATAGTGATCCCTAGTTTGTATATAGAGTTTATGCCATTTTAACATTAAATCTTATATTTACAAGAGGATGTTAGTATATCTGAGATTAATAGACATTGACACTATTTGACCAATCATGATGATAGTTGACACATGCATCTCTTTTTTATAGAGAAGGTTTATGACCAAAAAATTTAAAAAAACACTCCAACCCCCTTTTTACAACCCTTATATTTTTTATACAATATACCACTTTTTTATGTGATTTTGTTGGAACCTTGTACATGTATATACTTCAAAATAAAGAGAAAAACCCAACTCCTCTCCCCCTTTACATCCCCTCAGCAGTTTTATCAATGTTCTTTACACAAAGCTGTAGTCGACACCGTTTGACATATTGCCATGAAAGTTTGCATGTATATGTATTTTTCATGGAGAAGTTTTCTAACAGAAACCACTTCCTTTTCCCTTTTAACACCCCTGATTTCTTATGTAAACACACATTTTTTTATCCGATTTTGATGAAACTTTGCATATATACTTTAAAAGAAAGAGATAAATAGCAGTCCACATTAGTTTTACAAAAACCAAATCTCTCTCCCTCTTTCCATCCCTTAATTATTGTCAATATTCTTTATACAAAGCTACAGTTTATATTTGATTTTGAAGGAATTTTGCACACTTTTACAGGGTGATTATAATTAAAGTTTAAGTTTCAAAATGCTCTTAAAAACGAACCGCTGATTAGAGTGACATCAAAATTGAACAGCGTATTTTTTCAACAGTTTACTCAAGCTTGCTAATCAACTATTTTTATATATGATTACAACATGATCTATAGATAAAGGGAATAGAAAAGTAATGCCAAATACATGAAAACTACAAAATAATAATACTTCATATCTTGGAGCTGCGGGGCTGTAAGTGTGTAAATACAAGTTCTTTTAATATTATATATAGCTTATTGGAAACCTTTTCTGCAATTTTCGAATAACCACTAGTTATAAACTATATGAATGGTATTATGCTAAATTTACCAATGTTACTTTGTTTCTAGGTATCATCAAGTAATTCCTACTCATGATCTGCAGCAGCCTTACACTTCTGAAATATGTGGGGAGCCTTTTGTGAATTCTGACATCCTAATAACTCATAAAAGAATCCATAAGAAAGACCGGCCTTATGCTTGTGAAGTTTGTGGAAAATGTTTTACTGCTAATACTAACCTTGCAAAACATAAAAGAATTCATATAGGTAAGCGGCCTCACTCTTGTGAAATTTGTGGCAAAACGTTTACACAGGCTAATGACTTAGTAGTACATAAAAGAATTCATACAGGTGAGCGGCCTCACTTTTGTGAAATTTGTGGAAAATCATTTACACAGGCTAATAACTTAGTAGTACATAAAAGAATTCATACTGGTGAGCGGCCTTATGGTTGTGATATTTGTGGTAAAACGTTTACATGTGCTCATCACTTAGTAGTACATAAAAGAATTCATACAGGTGAGCGGCCTTATGGTTGTGATATTTGTGGGAAAACTTTTACACGGGCTGATTGGTTATTAGTACATAAAAGAATTCATACAGGTGAGCGGTCCTTATGGTTGTGAAATTTGTGGGAAAACGTTTACACGGGCTGATTGGTTATTAGTACATAAAAGAATTCATACAGGTGAGCGGCCTTATGATTGTGAAATTTGTGGGAAAACATTTACATGGGCTAATTGCTTGGTAGTACATAAAAGAATTCATACAGGTGAGCGGCCTTATGCTTGTGAATTTTGTGGAAAAGCTTTTTCTGTCAATAGTCACCTTATAATACATAAAAGAATTCATACAGGTGAGCGGCCATATGCTTGTGAAATTTGTGGAAAATCATTTACACAATCAGGTACCCTCAAAGCACATAAAATAATTCATACTAACTAGTGTCCTTGCACTTGTGAACTTTGTGAAATCGTTTAAGGATTCTTCAAGTTCAAAATACATAAAAGAGTTAATTCAGATGAGCATTCTTAGGATTTGTAGAAAATTATTTACACCATCATGTAGCTACATAACATTAAAGGAATCCATGTCAACTACCTAACTTATGCTTGTAAAAATTCTAAAGAATTGTTTATGAACTGTAGTTATGTAACAATACATAAAAGTATTCATAGTGGCGAGAAGCCTTATTTTTTGTAGCTTTTGATATGTAACACACAAAAAATTATATGTAAATAAGGTGCTTCATGTTTGTGAAGGTTAAGGAAAGGTTTGTAAGTGGCCAGCTAGCTGTAAAATTCATGTAGAGTATATACTGGTGAGGTGTTTTGTGCTTGTTAAATTTGTTTAGGGGGTCAGGTAAAGTTATAATTTGTAACATAGCTGCACTATAAGGCTCAATATTTATATGGCTAAATAATCATATAGTTGTGGACATTCCAGAAAATTGCATCTGTCTTATAAAAAAAATTCTTGAGATGCCTTATGCTAGAAAAAATTGTTAGCATACACACACACACACACATTATCTATAAACCTCAAATAGCATAAAATAATCTATAAGCTAATGGCCTTAAAATCAAGGGATGTTTTCCATCATTGGATTAGTTGTTCAGATTCTTCTTGAGACTTGCAGGTGACTATGATATCATCAGCATGGAGTAATTTCTTGGTGTGTGAAGTGAGCAGTTCTCCAGTAATGGTGTAAAGACAGAGGATAAATAGGAGTGGGTAAAAAAGCTGATCCTGGATGAACACCAACACTAATGGGGAAATAGAGTCAGAACTTTCTGCAGCATATCAAACATAACAGATGACAATACAATGTAGTAGCTGAATCCATTTAATTTTTACCTCTGATTCCCCATGCCGTTTCAGTGAATAAGAGATTAGCTCTGTAGGTACCCTATTGAAACCCTTTTCAAGATCCTAAAAAAGCTATGTGCAGTGCTTTTCTCTTTTCAATGTGTCTTACCATCAAAAGTTGTTTGGTATGAATAGCATCAGTCATCCCTGTGCCTTTCATGGAACCACACTAATTTGGAGCAACCTTAACTATGCTTGGAAGGCTTGCACCCACAATACACTTAAAGATCGTCATTGCGTAGGCGAAGTAGGTGAATCAGTCGTTAGTTGGATCAGTCTAGCACATCACACTTTCCTTTCCAAAGGGGTATTGTAACATTAGTGACCTAACTATGTAGTAAAATCCGTCTCTACCAGCAGAAATTCCATTTTAATTTTTCTTAAGATTTTGCACCCTATCTTATAATGTTTGGTTCTCATAAGAATCCATCAAGGTGATGGAAAATTTGGTTGACATGTCTGTTGAAAACTATTTACTTAGTAAAATAGAACTGTGTTAATTTTACGGCAAATTGTGTAAAAAGAATTATATTCTGGAAAATATAATAGTTTATTTATGCTATCAATAATCTGCTGTATTTCATGTAATAGAAATTTGCATTTCTCAAATTATTGAATTTACAATTTAAGTCAGTGTACTCAGATAAGATTGTATGACATTAAACCTTAATACAGGTGTTTTTATTTCTTTTCTTTTTACTAAGTTTGAAGTAAATGTCTATAAAAATTAATTTTTCGTTTGATGTATGGATTTAACTGATATTTATGTATACAATAATTCAGTAATTTTTATCAAGTATGAGTATTATTCTCTTTCATTATTGGTTATACTGTATGTGCTACAATTAAATGACATTTGTCTTTATGACATCCGCCATAATAAGAATTTTCGAATGTTTAGTTACTGATTTAATATAAAACGCCTGACCACAGTGTGATGTAATTTTAACTGAATTCATGATTGATTGTTATTTATTTGCTATATCAGTTGTCTTATATTTTTTGTCACTGGATGTTTGTAAAGGTAGAGAGTTTGTCAAAAGTTATCTTGAGAGCACGCCACACTTTTTTTTACATTAAAGTTATTTTTGTAATCAGTGACTATTCTTTAAGCTTATTCAAAAAATTGATTTCACCTGAATTGTCGGACATCCTGTGGCTGTTAAACAAAATCTTTATATTTAAATATTATTTTTAACCTTTTAGTTCACATTACTATGAAAGTTTTTTAAAGACAAATTTTATTTTTAAATTTTTAGTTCAGATTGTTTCAATAGTATGTTTCTTACTTTTGCCTTTTTTCGCCGATCTCTCTTTTTATCTGTGTTGTAGCTTCATTTTTAATTATTATTCCCATGAGTAATATACAATTTAATGGTCAACCCCACCATAGGTCCAATAGCAGAATAAATAAGACCACTCTTCTATAATAGTACGAAGTAATTGGAAACAAAGTTTCGTATACTCATTAATTAACATCACATTAAGCGACAGCCGAAACCATTGTAGCAGATGTATCAAAGTATCATCAATTGTGCATGGCAAAAGGTTCTGCAACAAAATCATTTTTCTGTTGTTACTATCAAAGTAATGAGAATACCAGATTATTGTTATGAAATTATTGTGTTGTTAAGTGTTCTTAATACGTGTGCAAAATTTCTAAAAACTAAGATGCCTGGAAGTTGGTAATTAAATTATATGCATATGGCGAAATTGGCCGGGAAATCTCCAAAGGATCCAGCCGCCAAATAGCGAAGGTTTCTCGAATTGCCACGCTACTGCACTAATGTCGCGGCTGCAGTTTAACGTGAAATTTGAACCATGGGTTATCCTAATCTTTGCCACTTATAATAACTGTTAAAATTTCAACCGAAACCGGGATTCGAGCAGGGAATGTCTGTTCGTCAGTCACGAGCCTTAACCAACTGAGCCACCAAGGATGATGCGGAAAGTTGGCGAAAATGAGCCCCATCTGTTATAAGATGGTTAAATTACTTTACTGTTCTTACTGTCAAAGTAATGAGATTACCAAGTCATAGATATGTAATTATTGGATTGTCATCTGTTTCTTAATTTCTGTACAAAAAATCAGACAATTAAGACTTTCTGAAGTGGGTGAAAAATGAACTGAAACTTTCCTTACATTCAACCACCTTTAAGTTGTTACTGACAATGTGGTGAGAGTGGAATTACTGAATTTTTATCGGCTATTAATAAATGAGCTAAATTTCAAACAATTCGGACGTAAGGAAGTGGGTGAACACTGAAATGAAAAATTTTATTGCATGCAACCATTGTTCTATTGTTACTGTCAAAGTAATGAGAGTAGCAGGATGTAGCTAAGAGACTACTGTATTGTCAATGATTGTTAAAACGAGTGCAAAATTTTTCTGTTGTTACTGTCAAAGTAACTAGAGTATCAAGACTTAGCTATGAAAGTATGGTATTTTAATGAGTTAATACATTAGCAAATTTTCAGACAATTTTGACATCTTGAATTGTGTTAAAATTAAATTTGCGAAATTCAACCATCTATCTGATGTTACTGTCAAGGTAATGAGAATAGCAGGACATAGCTATAAAATTATTGTATTGTCACCGGTTCTTAATATGTGAGCGAAATTTCAAACAGCTCGGATATGGAAGTGGGTCAAAATGGAGTTGTAAAATTCCCTTACAATCATTGATACATAGAGGTCAACCTAATATAAAGCGAGTAACATAATTATCGGTGTACAAAATTCCTATAAATATTTTTACAGATTTTTTTTTTTTTTTTCTTAACTAGCTGGTACCCACGACTTCGTTCGTGTTTGTAAAGAATTCATACTGACAGCTTACCGACATCTAACCACCATAGTGCACGATAGGAGACTCGATGCTATTACCACACACAAATGCCAGTCATCTGCACTATGTAGTTCCGGCAGCAAAGTAGAATTTACGGATACACACAAGTCTATTGATGAAATACGAAAATATTGATGATCGACCACTTTCAAACACCATATCTCACACTCTCTCACAGTTACCGAATTTCGGCCAACGTTGTGATCGATGGGTGACTCTGTGTTACTACTACACACAAACGCCAGTGATCTGCGATAGATAGTTTTCGCTTAAAAGTGATACACCATGGCACATGCGTCTTTGGCAGAAATATGAAATTGCCGCAGGTCGACCAATTTCAACCCCCATATCTCCCACACCCCCATAGCTACCGACATCTAACAACCATAGTGCATGACAGTAGACACGATTCTACTACCACACAAAAACACCATTACTGTATGCTATGTAGATGTGGCAGACAAGTGACATATGCGGAGACACATGTCTTTCATCGAAATACGAAAATATCCTTGATCGGCCAATTTCAACCACCATATCTCCCACACTCCCACCGTTACTGAAATTCGGCCGCTGTTGTGATTGAAAGGTGATTTTGTGCTATTACCACACACAAACGCCAGTGATCTGTGATCGATAGTTTTCGCTGAAAAGTGATACACCATGACACATGCGTCTTTGGCAGAAATATGAAATTGCCGCAGGTCGACCACTTTCATCCCCCATATCTCCCACACCCCCATAGCTATCGACATCTAACAACCATAGTGCACGACAAGAGATAGGATTCTACTACCAAACACAAACACCAATGCTGTATGCTATGTAGTTGTGGCAGAAAAGTGACATATGCAGAGACAGTCGAAATACGAAAATATCCTTGGTCGGCCACTTTCACCACCATATCTCCCACACTACCACAGTTTCTGAAATTCGGGCGCTGTTGTGATCGAAATGTGACTCTGTGTTACTACCACACACAAACGCCAGTGATCTGCGATCAATAGTTTTCGCTGAAATGTGATACACCATGACACATGCGTATTTGGCAGAAATATGAAATTGCAGCAGGTCGACCACTTTCATTCTCCATATCTCCCACACCCTTATAGCTACCGAAATCTAACAACTATAGTGCACGACAAGAGATACGATTCTACTACCAAACACAAACACCAATGCTCTATGCTATGTAGTTGTGGCAGAAAAGTGACATATGCGGAGACAGTCGAAATACGAAAATATCCTTGGTCGGCCAATTTCAACCATCATATCTCCCACACTACCACAGTTTCTGAAATTCGGCCACTGTTGTGATCGAAAGGTGACTCTGTGCTACTACCACACACAAACGCCGCTGAAAAGTGATACACCATGAAACATGCGTGTTTGGCAGATATATGAATTTGCCATAGGTCGACCACTTTCAACCCCCATATCTCCCACACCCTCATAGTTACCGACATCTAACAACTATAGTGCACTACAGGAGATACGATTCTACTACCACACACAAACACTAATGCTCTATGCTATGTAGTTGTGGTAGTAAAGTGACATATGTGGAGACACATGTCTTTCGTCGAAATACGAAAATATCCTTGGTTGGCCACTTTCAACCACCATATCCCCCACACTACCACAGTTTCTGAAATTCGGCCGCTGTTGTGATCGAAAGGTGACTCTGTGCCACTACCACACACAAACTCCAGTGATCTGCGATCGATAGTTTTCGCTGAAAAGTGATACACCATGATACATGCGTCTTTGGCAGAAGTATGAAATTGCCTCAGGTCGACCTCTTTCAACCCCAATGTCTCCCACACCCCCATAGCTACCGACATCTAACAACCATAGTGCACGACAGGAGACACGATTCTACTACCACACACAAACACCAAAGGTGTATGTTATGTAGTTGTGGCAGGAAAGAGAAGTATACGGAGATACAAATTTTTGGTGGAAATATGAAAGCTCCCTGCATTGGGCAACTTTAATCATCATATCTCCCACATCCCCACAGCTATCGGCATTCGACCAACGTTGTGCACGAGAGGAAACTCCATGCTACTTCCACACCCAAGGACCAGTGATCTGTGCTAGGTAGTGGTGGCTGAAAAGTGAAATATAGGAAAAAACACGTCTATTTATATATATATATAAAGATTGTAATGTTTGTAGATAATATCAATTGGGTTATTTATAAATGTGACCTCATAAAACTTCATTTTTAGTAATGCGAAACTTAAAAACGAAGAAATTATTCTGTTCCATATACATTCCCTTTGTTTTTTGGCCCGACCAATATGGCGACCTCCTTACCCCACTGCTCTCCTCTCGGCTTCACGTTGCTGTATGGAGAAGGTCACTTACGTGGTCTCCTCTCTTTTCTTTGCTCCATGGTTAAACCCAGTGAGCTATGCAACACGTGACGGCTAGTTGGGGGGGGGGGAGCGGTTAGCACACTAAACTGAACAGCCAGAGCGCTCATTATCAGTAAAACTGAATTTTCTTTAATTTCGACGACTATCGTGATAATGCTTGACGATAGAGATGATGTACTTAAAACATTGAAATTTTCACTCATCAAAGTCGTTATAGGTCCAGTGCAACTTTGAAAATAATGAACTAAAATACGCAAACAGATTGAGGCTGCCTGGGGGAAGAAAAGCAGGGAGCGGAACAGCCGCAGGGCTACCAACATTGCTTAAGCACAAATTCCAAACAGTGCTGATCTGTTTCTACTTTTAACTGTTTTTAAGGTCCACAATAAATAAAGCAACCGACAAGAAACGAATTCTGTACCTCCAAACTGATTTGTATTATGAAATTAGTATTAAAATTAATATACCACAACGCTGGATCCAGAAAAGTAGTTCGTTTTAGATGAAAGTGGGTCCAAATATTTGAGCAGATGCTGTGTTGCTAAATGTTCCTAATAAAATGGAAGTTATTTGTCCGTTATTAAACGTGAAATTTATGCTTAGTGATGAATTTAGGATTTTAGTTATGAGAAAAACTGTAATGTCGATATAAAAATCAAATTAAAAAGTAATCCATTATAAACTGATTCTTGGGACGATTGTTACATTGAAATTTGTCCGGTACAAGGCGACGCGGAAATGTGAGGCCACGTTGCCAACTGTTGCTAACGGAACATCAGCAGCTTATGCTCGCACAGACCACAAACTGCGCCTATTATTTTAACCTAGTTTCAAAAATAGACAAACGGTGACGCAGGAGACACACCGAGCTTTGCAGAATTTCGTTACTTCAGAATGACGCAGATTTTACAGCTCTATCATCCGTCGTAGAATTCGAAACGTGCATTTTGGGCGGTTTGGCGCCATTTTGTTTGGTAGATACAAAGAGTTAAGTGCAAGTGAACCGGTTGCTGTTTTTAGAAAATGGACAATGAGTTACTTCCTAGAAAATGTGTCTCGCTAGATGAAGAATGCAGCGAAGCTAAGCTGGTATTGGGCCATTCCCATACTAAACAAGGCTTACAAGAATGTCAATAACAGCAACGAATAATGTTTACTGTTCGTGACAGTGTTTAAAAACATGATAAACATACAGTAACAGATAAAAGAGAAGATTTGTTTATTAGGAGAGCAACAGGTGGCCAGCATTCGGGCCAAACAGCTGAGCGCACCAATACAAACACGACAAGTATATTGTGTCTGTGTTAGTAGCTGCGGTTTTTGTCGTATCGAGCATCGTTATTCCTCAGTAATCAGGCGAAAATTTGTATCCAATCTCGAAAGGCATCCAGATATATGGGTTTCACAGAACGAACTAACTGGATGCGTAATATAGTAACACGTCATCATAAGGCCGTTCATTTTAAACCAAAGATGGTAATACTTCACACGCAGAGTGTACAGCAGCAGGGGAACAGCTGAGGCCATTAAAGCGGCACTATCAGGCATACAGGTCAGGAGTTCGATACCCACCAACACATTTTCTTTCCTACATGCATTTCTCTTCAGCAATGTGTGGTATTTGTTGAATTAAAAAATTGTTTATTCATAAATTTTCCAAAATAAAAATTCATTTTTCTGCAGAAGTTTCACGTATTTTTCGATAACAACGATTTTCATACTGAAAATATTATGAGGTCCTTCCATTGATACACAATTCGTAGGCAGGCACAAATGAATATTTCCATTTCAAAATTACAGTTTTACCGCTATAAATTTTGCACTGACTAGGATATTGTATCACGTCAGACAATTTCGGTAATTGTGCGGGCGCTCTTCACAGACTTCTTATTAGCATTTTGCCGTGGCGATTACAACACACAAAACGTTGGTGGCATATTCGTGCCGAGGGTAATGAAGCCGTGCGTCAGTAATGGTGAATTTCCGCTGTTGGTCGATTCTTGGAGCGGCCAGGTTAATACTATGCTACGCGATGAAGCTTCCTTCAAATATATTACCCTAACATTACCACCATCTAATTCAGCTTATTTCTATCTTTATTGGCCGATGTATCGTCCCGTATTTGTTTCTGAATGGATCTTGAATAGAGGCTTAATTTGTTGTGTTACAAAACTAATAGGACCGAGTGTGGTGCGTGAGCGGTTAACGCTTTGGCCTCGCGTTCGGGAGGACGTGGGTTCGCATCCCCGCCCGGGCATCCAGATTTGAGTTTTCAGTGCTTTCCCCAAATCACTCCAAACTTCAAAAGGCCAAGGCCGAATTCCTTCCCGTTCCTCAAGTCTTTTCCCGCCTCTAATTGTCTCGACATCTACGAGGCGTAAAGCCAGAACTAAAAGAATTTGAAAGAACCACAGAAAAACTATTAATTTTGGGAAACATTTTCGTTTTGTGCTTAGCGCTGGAAAACATTACAGACTAATCGGGAATAACTTTGGGTTCATGTGGTAACTTATTGAGGTGCATGTTACACATAAATGTATTTCAGGATTGGAATTTGTATTTAAAAAAATGGCCTTACAGACACTGTTGAGAAAAAATCGTAACTAACATTACACCGTGAAAACACTGACGTTCATGGCTGCCAGCGAGCGAGGACACGAATGCTCTGTCGGTGACAGCGGCGGAACAGCGAATAGTCGATTTTTTTTAATAAAATCGAAATGATTCTCAGATTAATGAATTCTGAGTGGAATAACTGTCATGAAATAAGCTTTCAGTAAACACTTTGTTCCCATTCCTACGACTTGAAACAACCAGTCTATACGATTGTTTGGATTTAAAAAAACTTCCTGTTGACCAGGTCATTCTGTTTTTATTTTTGAAATACAGCAAAAGTGAAAAGAAATATCCTCTCTATCTCGAGAAAAATTCAAGGCGCTTATTCCACTCAAACAGAACAAACAAACACACATACACACACAGGATAACTTCATAGACATCATGAAACTAGTTTAAAGTATATTACTCGTGTATAGTTGTAAATGAATTAAATACGTCTCAATCGTGTATTGCACTAAAACGTGTCTACTCTTGATTCCAACCAGACACATCCTGTGTCGAAAGTGCTGTCCTCTTACTTGACGATAGGAAATGTATTGCTTCCAATGTGCAATAATATCTCAAATAATTTCCTGCTTAGAATAATTCAAACGAAGTAACAGAAAAAAAGAAATGAGTGTACAGGCAATACGGAATAACTGTTCAAAGGAAATTACGTGAGATGAAATGGGGGGGGGGGGGAATTGGCGAAATCTCACGAAAGCTCATCAAGGGGAATAGGGGGGGGGGGGAGGGTCAACGGAAATCTCACGTGAAGGTTTTGAAATTCTTCAAGGACAGTAGAGCTAAGAAAAGGTCTACAAATGACGCGAATATCAGCTTTGGGGGGGGGGGGTATATGGTCTAGAAACCACGCGGAAACCGACCTTAGGGGTGGGAGGATAACCGGTCTTGGAAGCAGGAGAGCTAAACAAGCTAAAAGTCTACGAGGTCGTTAGCAGGGGGGATCCGACCAGATCTCACGAAGTCTCACCAGAGGAGGGGGTAATTAATGGCCGCCCCCTGACGAGGCAGAGACCACAATGCACCGCGAGACAGAATTCTGACACCGCTGAGGAGCGGGATTACAGGGAATCGCGCTCTTCTCTGTCGAGATACAGCGCCGAGGAATCACGGACAACAAGAAAGAAACATCACTATTCTTTATTTATGACGTGTATCAGCACAAATGTAATTCAGGAACTCTACGATAACCGTAGTTATATCGGTAAATTATTCATGTGTTATAACTGTCTACGATTTTAACCGATTTTATGCCGGGATCAGTTTTGATAAACGTAACGATCTAGCCGCGAGTTCAGGATGACGCGGGTTCGAATCCCTGTCCGGGCATCCAGGTTTGGGTATTCCATGGTTTCCTCAAATCACTCCAGGCGAATGCCGGGATGGTTCGTTCAAAATACCATGGCCTGAATTCCTTTCGGTTCCTTGTCTCCGGTCCTTTACCTCCTCTAATCACCTTGACGTCGACGAGGCGTAAAGCCAGAAGTAAAATAAATACACTGGTCCTGTCATAGGAATAGATGAACCATTTAACTTGCCACAGAAAAAGCCTTTATTACAACATCTCCCCGCTATATAAGAAGTAAACAGTGGCACGCAGGCAGAACAACAACGAAACTCACAAACACTATGCACATATGTTGCTGCTGTCGTCAGTCTCTCGACTGGTCGACGCATTCCTCCATCTATTCCAGTCTTCCGCTAACCTCTTCATCTCAACATACATACTCCTCACAACCCACGTCCTCAATTATCTGTCAAACATGAAGGAAGAAAAACAACCGTCATAAGTGACCTACCAGACCATTACTTTGAATAACTATTTATTAGTCAGTAAAAAAATTATTCACATAGACACTCCGTCCACCACAGCCAAAATGGATTATTATTATTACAGTTATTATGTTTATAGCGTTAAATCTCGTCGACGACCAGGTGGTTAGAGGCTGGAAAGCACTGAACTCAAGAACGGGAAGGAATTCTGCCTCGGCCTATTGAAGGAAGCATCCCGGCATTCGCCTGTAGTAATTTGGGAATCGATGGAGAACCTAAATTGGATGACTTCACGTGGATTCCGAACCTGCGTCCTCCCGAATACGAGGTCAGAGCGTTACCACTCACCCACCACGCTCAGTGACCAAAACAGAATCAAAACTGATCCCCACATGAAATCAGTTAATCGTAGACAGCTATGATACGTGAATAATTTACTGGAATATAAGAGGCCTTACGATGAAAAAAAAGTTATGATTAGGACGAAAATAACAGCTTTCAGGAATTTCCTCTCACAATACTGACTAAAAATACAGAAATTGGGAGAAAAACATATGTGAGCAGCCTGGTGTCGGTCGGTAGCTTTCAGTTAGTGAGGAAATCACAGCCGCAACGGGAAAATATAACCAGAAAAAAATTATCGTATATTTGTAAGGACAGAGCCATCAGCAACTATAATGACGAATAGTAACACAGCGAAAACACAGAATTCTTCGCGCGGAGTGAATAAAATGTTTGAGAGCACAAAGATATAGTTCCCAGGCTCAGCGAAAAGGAAGATTGCTAACCTGGGAACTGTTTCTCTATTTCTGATCAGTTGACACGCGGTCTATATTACAAATAATCACTGAGTGATGATAGGCAGGGAACTGCGCGTTGTTAGAAAATTTAATATTTATAAGGTTTTATCAAGCTAATGTGCGCACAAGACATAAATGAAAGGAACTGAAAACTAAATATCAGCCGCAAGTACCCGACTTCAAATATTGTTTTAAAACAATTTAAAAAAATATTCACGCCAATACTAAGACCCCTACACACGACCCGATCTGATGCCTCATACGGTCGGATCAGTAGCAATATCGTATGGTGTGTGGGTTTGTCGCCTGATAAATGCTTGTCGGGTTGCAGAGTTGGCCGATCTGGTCAGGGTCTGACTGGATCAGGTCGTGTAGAGCTTGAGGTGGTTTAGTCAGGTCGATTTCGCCCCAGTTGCTCTGAGACCCTCGCGCTGTAAATATCTATATGTGAAGTCGCAGAGGAGAAAGTTGTCACTGAGGGGAGGGTGTTAATGGAATTTTAATAAATGTAAAAAGATTTTCAGTGTTGGTGGGATATTTCCGGCAAAACTACACAGAAATGGAGATGCCAGGAAGCAAATTCATGGAAATATTTATATAATAGACAACTGGCCATTATTATTTTATCAACATTTTGAATATCAGAAATACTTGGAAACCTGATGCCAGAATACCGAAATTTTTTTGCACGACCCTTCTAGCTCTGGGAAGTCTATAAATAAATAAAACTTCTTATTTCATGTGTTATATTTTTTTTCTGTGTGTATGGTTTCAAGAAATGTTCATTCAAAACAAATGCATTGTAGTCAAAGGAGCCAATGTAGTTGTTCCAAGCAACAATGACACTTAGAGCAGAGTCAGTTCATCTACAATAAACTTATTATAAAACTTTTTGCATTTTAATAGCTCTCCATCTGATACAGGTCCGTTGGTGTGTGCTGCCAGCCCCTTGGCTTTGAATATCCGTAGATGGCCGCTAAAATTTCCGTAGATTGGGTGCAAAAATCCGGAGACTTACTAACTAATACAATAATAATTGAAGAGAGAATCAAAATTAAGAATACTTTTTATTTTCAGATCTTTAAAATTACAAAAATAATATTCTACACTGAAAATAAGAAATATCTGTGAACATGTTTTATATATATACTGGCCACAGCATCTTCACAGATGATAGTTGTAGCGACTCAGCTATCACTTGGGTTAAGTGCATCGCATCTTCTGTTGTGGCTGATTAGTCCGATGGCGGCGCGACAAATTTTTGCCACATCTATCGCACACGAAAGATGGATCCGGTGGAAGTACTTCTCTGTTACGAAGCTTTTCAGCTTTATATTATCAAATAATGTTCTGTCATATTTGGACATGCCGGTGGTGATATGATGACGCCATAAGGGTCTCGTGCTGGCGCAAGCTCCCAGTCAGAAGTGCGCATGCCGAAGCTCTTCAAATCACATTTGCAGGAGCCTTTAAACCTTAGCATCGGGCGCCCTACAGGTCTCTTGATATTAGAAAGCTGACTAAGCATGACTTTCCGTGGTGGTCTCTCAGGGTCCATTCTGTGGACGTGGCCAAGCCAGCGGAGTCGTCTTTGTTTTAGGGTGACAGTAATACTGTGACACTTCGTGGTAGACAGAACACTCTCATTGCTCATTATATCCTGCCACGTGACTCTTATTGTCCGCAGGCAGCGCATATGGAAAGCGTTCAGCTGTCTCTCTTGCCAGGCGTCTCAGCTGCGCACATGTTTTATACAGCGTCACTTTCATCACTGCTGCTGCTGTGCCTACTCTCTTTTTTTTTGGTGTTGTTGGTTTTTTATTATTAGAGAGAGTACATTTTCTTTGTTGACATTAAATTTAACATACATTCAGTAGTCTAACAGTAAATGTTAAATACTGCGACCACTTGATTCTCGAATATTGGTTTTATCAGGCGTGCCAACGAGCGTGTCACCGTGCCTAAACAGTGCACCAATAGTTCTGCATTACGATCTTTTAAGATCTATAAAATCTATAATCAAACATAATATCAGATTTATTTCAATCGTTGGTTCACACGAGCGGTTGCAAGGAAACGATTAACAATTATTGAGAATTCTGTAATACATTATCACTATGAACTCATAGTTTAACAAAACACCAATATAACGAAAAATAAACAAATAATAAAAAGTGTTAAAAAAAATCCATAGATATTTTAACAAAATCCGAAAATCCTAATTTTTTTATAAAAGTCCGTAGATCTACGGATAAATAAATATTCACATGCTGTTGTGTGTTCTGTTCCTCATTTTAACTGTGAAAAATGTTATGAAAGGAAAGCTACGTGGTCTGGCTCGGAAACCCCCCCCCCCCTCACGTAGCCCAGCGTAGCCTTCCAGCCAAACCCCCCCCCCCACCCTTGGACAGAGCCACGTAGTTTGTGGATGCTCCCTTACGGGTCCCGCGCCTCCTAGGGTAGGGAACGAGCATGGTGTGTAAAATGGTTAACGCTCTGGCCTTGTGGACGTGGGTTCGAATCCCCGTCCACGTATCCAGATTTTAGTTTTCCATGCTTTCCCAAATCACTTCATGGTGAATGCCAGGATGCTTCCTTCAAATAGGCCATGGCCGAATGCCTTCCCGTTCCTTGTCCCGAGTCCCATCCCGCCTCTAATGACCTTAGCAGTCGACGAGGCGTAAAGCCATAACAAAAAAAAAAAAAAAAAAATCTGGCTTTGTAGAGTGCGACCCTTAGCTTTCCCTTATAGTAAATTCAGTCAGACGAGATTGCTTCTTGCTGCCTGCAGTTCTACATCTACATCTACATATATACTCTGCAATTCACAAAATTGTGGGTGGAAGAGGGTGCTCAGCAACAAAGCTAATCTCTCTGCTGTGGCATTCCAATCCCTAATGGTACGAGGGAAAAAAGAATTCATATAAGAATCAGTCCGGCACCTTATATCTCTAATTTTATCTTTCCTGTCCTTCTGACTCAAATAGGTTGGTGGAAGAAGTATTTCTCTACACTCAAAAGTGAAAGTGGGAGTACACATGTTTTCCAATAAGTTTAAACGAAACGTCTGTCGTCTATCTACCAGAGACTCCCAACCTAATCTACTAATCTGTTCTGTGACGCTTTCATAAGGACTGTAGCAAGCGGTCACGAATCGAGCGGCTCTTCTCTGTACTTTCTCTATACTTTCGATCAACCCCTTATGAAACGGGTCCGAAATGGCACAACAATAATCCAAATGTGGACGCACAAGATTTTTGTATGCTATCTCCTTTGTTTGTTCATTACAATTTTTCAAGATTCGACCTATGAATCGCAGCCTAGAATTTGCTCTACCTACTAACGAATTAATGTGTATGTCCCATTTTATGTTCCTTTGTACTGTTACTCCCAAATATTTAATAGAATCGACCATATCAATAACTGTATTGTTTAACTCGTATTTCTGAACAATTGGATTCTTTTTGTTAGTTATGCTCATTGTCTTTCACTTTTTACAATTTAGAGTAAGTTGCCCCTCAGCGCACCAAGCCAAAATAACATCCAGATCGCGCTGAATTTCTAAGCAATCGGCCAAATTTCTTACTTCCTTGGATGTTGAAATCCCTTTTCATCTGATTGACGTGAAACACTGAAACAGGTCCAATTATTTATCTCGGAGGCAACAATAATAGCATACACGACGTTCCGACAGCTTCTTCAAAAGTTTTCTTCAGGTGGACTGGAAGTAAGTCGAAGTGGCTATCCAGTCGGCGACGTGGCGTCGCCGTAGCAACTTCGACTTTCGGTCCGCCTGATGAAGACAGTGTAAGAAGCTGTCGGAACGTCGTGTACGGCAGAAGAACTTATCCGACGGAACAGCATGCGAGAATTTATACCAGCAGCAGCTTTCTCAACAGTACTGTATTGTTTGCTGATTACATAGTCTTCTATAGGGACCTGAGGAGCACTGACGCTTGCTTAGAAATTCAGTGCCGTCTGGATGTTGTGACGGAATGGTTATTATGTTGTGCAATATAAGCAATGATTCTATTGTAATATATTATTTAAGTGATAAGAAAGCAGTGGAAAAATCTAAATACAGCTACACTTATTGCTTTAGAAATAACAATCAATGTTTATTTGTAAGGCAACATTTTAAAACAGTCCAGATACGGAAATTGCGTAGGTAGTTATTGGCTTTTAAGTACTTTTTACCCAGCTATTAATAATAATGATTTAATGTAATTTTGTAAAATATTTTAAACACATAGTTATGTTAGACAACTTGTACAACTAAATATGAGTATATAATTTTTTTACTACTTAAATTTTATTTAAAAGGCATTAAAAGTACTTAAAAAAAGCACGCTTGAAAAATATGGCACCTGATACATATATGTGGCGAATGATGTGTGTTGTATCAGGATCTCTAAGTGGTTTTAGTAGATGTGTACTGGAAAGGTAACTTTGGAAATAAATGAGGCTCCCCCATGATTTTTTCCACTTTATATCAGGGATTCAAAGATAAGGAAGATGATCGAAACAATGAGGAAAATGCATGAAATAGTTAGGTCCCTTTAGGCTCGGCCTGTGGAGGTTAAGCCTGCATGGGCTCAGCCTGTGAAGGCCCGCAATGTACAGGCCCAGTGTGTGGAGGTTAAGCCTGCATGGGCTCAGCCTGTGAAGGCCCGCAATGTACAGGCCCAGTGTGTGGAGGTTAAGCCTGCATGGGCTCAGCCTGTGAAGGCCCGCAATGTACAGGCCCAGTGTGTGGAGGCTAAACCTGTATGGGCTCAGCCTGTGAATGGCCGCAATGTACAGGCCCAGTGTGTGGAGGCTAAACCTGTATGGGCTCAGCCTGTGAATGCCCGCAATGTACAGGCCCAGTGTGTAGAAGCTAAACCTGTATGGGCTCAGCCTGTGAATGCCCGCAATGTACAGGCCCAGTGTGTGGAGGCTGAACCTGTATGGGCTCAGCCTGTGAATGCCCGCAATGTACAGGCCCAGTGTGTGGAGGCTAAACCTGTATGGGCTCAGCCTGTGAATGCCCGCAATGTACAGGCCCAGTGTGTAGAAGCTAAACCTGTATGGGCTCAGCCTGTGAATGCCCGTAATATACAGGCCCAGTGTGTAGAGCCGATAATTGGTCTTAGGAAAAATACAATTCACAAGATAAAGGAACAGGACACTTCAGAAATAGTAGGGTAAAATAGTTTTGACGGGTTACCAGAGTTAGTAGGAGAAGAGCATACAAGGAAAGAAAGAAAGGAAGTAGAAGAAGAAGAATATAGTTCCGCTACTAGTTAGTAGCCATCATGATCAATTAGGCACGGGCCATCAAGTCACAAGTTTTTTCAAACATAGTTCAACATTGTACCAAGAAATAGAGGATACAGGTTCAGTTTGTAGGAGATTCACTTAGGACGGCAGAGTAGTGGTAGTGGGAGATGCAGGAAATTGTATGGACAGAAACACGAGTTACACAGTACATTGAACTTATGCAGGTACTAAGTCACCATGACCAGCCACAGTAGAACCACATTGTGAGGTGGGTAAGTGTGTAAACAAAGGTGCTACTTGTGTAAAAGGTTCTGTCTTGTGGGTTATGCCTGTTGACACTATTGGTAGATGGGGTTTTATTAGACATGGCATATAAATAAATATAGGGGGCTAAGGAGTATTTCCTGAGTTGTTAGCTCAAGCTGTAAGAGTGATGAGTGACTCAGGATTGTGCCTATGTTAGGTTAGAGAGGTAGTAGATCAATGATGGGAAAAATAAAAAAGAAAAACTACTGAAAAAATAACTAATGGGGGCAGAACTGGGAAGGAGAAGGTTGAAGTTAAAAATATCAAAATGCCAGCAACAAGACTAGTACTAGTGAACTGTAGAAGTGTAATGAACTAAGTAATAAAATATGCAAACTGAACAGAATTACATGAACTACAAGATAGATAGGCTCGAATAATAGTGAGTAGTGGATGCAAAGGAAAGGATAACCACGGGCACTCGACTTTCAACTGTCTTGCATAAGGAACTGGGAAAATGTGCAGTGTCAGGGATTGTAATGTATTACAGTGGGAAGTGATGAATAGTTTATTAAAAGGCTGAAGGGTTTTAAATTCGTAATTGGCAAAAGTAGACGTGTGGAGGAATTTAGCCCTCAAAGTACATAAGATAGTATTCATGATAATAATAATATAATAAAGATGAAAATATAATAAAATAATATTGTTATTACCACCGGAGCAAGCCCTCGCAAAATAAATTCAATTCGTCTCAACTGAACTCAAACAATTTTTTTTAAACAAAAATCTAATGTAAAAATTCAGCTAACATTAAAATTGCCACTTGGAGTTAAGAATCATCGAAATTAAAATTAATTTTTATTTTGTAAACTTTTTTCCTAATTAGTATGAGAAGAGTGAAATGAAACTGAGTAAACATATTGGGATGTAACGTGAATCTTGGATTTTCACAAATCTATACATTTACTGACGTTCCCATTGACGTTGATAACTTAATAAAATAAATTGTTGGCGTATCCGTAAATATTATATATGTCGATGGAATTTGGGAAAGGCTGACAACAATTTAGATTTTAGACAGCAATGTAGTTTTTGAGCAGCATAAATTGAGAGTGAAATTCTTACTCTGGGACATTAAGTATCTCTGTAGCTGAACCTATCAGCTGTTCTCGTGGAGCGTTGTTATTTTGCTGTGTAGTTCTATTGCGTTTTGATATCTCAAGACGACAGAAGGAGGTGATATGGAGCCTATAAATGCTGTATATATTCCGGAAGAGGTAAGTTTACAACTTAAAGCTGCTTACAGAGTCGAACAGTACAGCTTAATGTCCCACAACAACAGGACACCTTTCACTGGCCTGCTGTTCACTTTGGTTTGTAAAGAATTGCGAGTTAGCACATTTTGCTCATCAGACTGTATGAGTTGACCACATGCTGTTCACGATACCTTTAAATAAGTTGTGTTTGATCGTCTGAAAAAAAATAATATATGAGGAAATGCATTCGATGTTTGTTATTGTTTAATTGTAATAAATCGACGGACGAAACTGAAGAAACGAGTCCTTTATGCAGCAGTTAATGTGCGCTAATGCATATTTTTTTTTTTTTTTTTTAAGTATTACAGGCACGGGGATGTGTAACTGAGATGCCGTATTCTGAGGTGACTGCTATTAGTGTTTTTGACTGTGTTTATTTATTATCTGAATATGTTGCTAAGCTTTTGAGGAACGCCTATTTGTAGTTGTCTGAAAGCTGTTTTCTTGAGTATATTTTTTCCATTATTAGTTGTATATGAAGTCCTTAAAGTATATTTTATATTATTAGTAAATGGAATGTGACTGATTGAAACCTTTATTGTGTATAACAGGCAGTCTCAGTTACACAGAACGATTCCACATGCTTCCAACAGAATTTTCCTGCACAAGTCTACTGATAAATTATTCACATGTGTTGCATTAGTTAGGAGTGTGGTTTTCAGTGAAGTATTGTTCATATGTTCTAAGCAATGACTTTTATTTTGCTCCAAATAACATAGTTGTGGTTGTACTGTAAAATTTCTGCTCTTTAGTTAGCTGCTTGTAATAACGGAAGATGGTAAGATAAAAAATTATTACCGGTGCTCATATATTTCTGTTAAAATGTATGTAATATAGAACTTATTTTCTGTTGTGTGGGTGGATTGTAACAAGTAATATGCTATTCCTTACTGCAATTGACACATAACCATAAACCAAGGTGTAAGATTTAATGATAGATTCTGTTTCATAATGAGAACACGTTATTTCACCACTTGCAGCTTCATTGGTGATTTACATCAAGTTGTGTCGGCTCACATTAGTGTCGTTGTTGGTGCTTTGAGACATGAGTATGTCTTGCTAATTAATAGCTGGTAGGAATAAACAGTTCTTGGTCAAACTAATCTCTGAATGGCTCATAGATAATATTAACTTCAACTGTCTTATTTTTTTGTTGTTGGAAAAATCACTGATTTTCTCATTACAGTGTTGTGTACTGCTTAGCAGAACATTGTATTTGCATATGCATAGTGAAAACACAACGATTTAATGACAGGCCTGTTGTCGAATTGCTGAGTTTGTATTATAACATCTCACTATGGACTTGTGAAGATTACACCAATTTGAGGTCTTGGGCATATCACTATTTACACTAAATATTGAGTTTACTCTTGATAGGCTGTCAATGTATGTGTTAAACATAGTGCTCCATATTAACTTTTATGGTGTTGGTACAAAAATGGAGGTAGCATCATCTATATAATTTTCTTGTTGTTTTTTCCTCCCGAGCAGAGTTTTCTTTGCAGATTGCAAGTGATATGAATGTTAACATATCTTGGAAGCCAATTCCATTGAGCCAGCAATATTCTCTGCTGCTTAATAAAATACTTGCTAATCAACTTGTGCAATTTTCTATAAAATATCATTGTCTGTCTTTAGCCTCACATTGTTTCTAATTGCATATTCTTAATAATGTTCATTGCCAAGCATTTCCAAAATAACTAAAGTTATTACTCTCTTTTAACACCAGTATTTTTTTTTAATTCGTTCATATTAATGTGAGTATTTTACCACACAGTTTTACTTCAGCTTGTTCCCCTTAAGTTAACTTGTACAGGCAAATAAATCAATTTCTGACATTCTGAGGTATCCATACCAAGTTAATTAAATAATTGAAAGGCTGGTATTGATTGAAGTGAAAGGGTGAATCTCTTTGCATTGCATAATTTGTGCTATATACCAACCCATTCCGTCTTCATCTTCCAAATAGTTGCATTATCCTCACCAAAATTAACTGTCCAGCACAGTGAACACAAGGATGATATCATGTTTGAATGATTTCTGTTAAAACTTGTATGTTGATTCACAGTGTTCTCTGTAACTGCTTCGTTGTTGGATACCAGAGTAATTTCTATGGGCTTCACTCTACCTGAGCTCTGCCACTGGAAACTGGCATATATACATGCTGTTAGTAGCGCATACCTGCCACATTTTTTTAATATTCCAACCCTTTCTCTGCTTTTGCCTTAAATATTTGTAATTGAAAATACTCTTTGTTATCTACCGTTTAATAATTTATTTAATCTCTGAAACATTTTTCCCTCATTGAATAGTTAATCGTCAGTGAGAATTTGGAATATTTAGTTAGGTGCTGGTCATTAACAGCTCTATTTCCACTTTTATAGAACCCTATTTGATGCTGTGCTTCAACACTGATCCTTGTATTTTAGTGAAGGTCACAATTTCCATTGTTCTTGCACTGGAGAACCTTGTTTGGTATCCCCACTTCCTCTAGCAGTTACAGTCTTTTCTATGTCTTTTCTTAACAAACAGGTTCCTTCACTTCTATGACATGTTTAATGCTTCTTTTCATATAATGTGGAAATATCTCTATGACAAGACAAATGATAAGTGTGTTACAAAGAAAATAAAATTCAGGTACTTCATGTATCTGATTGAATATATTTAACTGTTATTGTTGATTTAATGGAAGTATTCTTCATGAGGCCAATAAGAAATCTGTCAGTGAAGTCTATTTGTGAGTTGTTTCATAAATGTGGTGAAGAGCTTGGTATGTTGCATTAATTAGTGTAGACACAATACATTTTTCTTTAATATAAAAATATAAGGAAATTGCGCTATAGTAAATTTAGGGAATCATATTAACAAACACTTAGTTATATTCTTTGACATCTAATTTGTTCATCAGATGGGATTGCAGTGTTGGCTGTTGTATAGAAACAGTGTAAGATTGCCCCCTATTAAATATAAATACTTTTTTTAAAAGTATTTTTGCTGTTGATGCTAGTTACGTTTCTAAGGTGAAACCTAGTTTTGAATGATTCATACATTTATTTTCAATAGCAATTTAGTAGTAGTTTGCCATTTTTTCCAAAGTGTGGTTTTGTTTTTGATTCCTGCTGCAGACTGGATTTTTTATAATCAGCAGAATGTTTCTATTCCTCCAAGAAAGCTTGCCTTGCCTGAATGAAGGAATTCTTGTGCCTGTCATGTGGTAGGATGTGTGTTTTAATCATGATCTGATCTAGACCAGGCCACTCAGATTACAGTTTTCAATGGTTTCTAAAAATTACTTCAGGTTAATCTCGTGCTGATTTCCTTCAAAAATGCATGGCTGAGTTATTTCCCATTCATTGTGCACAATTTTTTCTCAGATCCATTGGTATCAATGAGCAGTAAAGCTCCAGGAGGAAAAAGCTCATTGTTTGTAAATGTCTTTTGTTTCATTTCACCCAGATAAGCTATAATGTGTTAGATATATAAATTTCCAAATAATTGAATGAGCATACTGAACAAGTAGTAATGCTCAGGCAATCTGTCAGTATGACATGCCGTTTATGCTAGGCCCTGTTCAGATTTGTGTATTCCAATGTTCCTCAAAATTACTTTAGGTGAATATAAAATGCTATTATCATTTTCTTTATTCTATGATGACAATTCTGTCCTAGTTCTAACTATCAAATTTTGTGCAAGATATGAAGCACTAACAGTAAATTAACCTTTATTATCTGGGATAAAGAATTCATTCATCTAATACAAATGATATTTTTGCATTCTCTTTTATAAATCAGAAAGGCTAGACGAGCAGCCATTAAGAGCTTTCTTTGTAACCCTTTATAGAATAATTTTCCTTTTGTTAGACCAGTGTAATTAGATGAAATTCTCAGCCTAACTAAGTGCTCGAAACTTGAGTATTTGATGTTGTTTGCTTGCATTTAAGTTTGGTTTGATGTCAGCAGGTAATAAGGGTCAGTAACTTTTTTTTAAAAGAACTCTCAATATTTTTACTGTGGATATACTTCCTTCCTGGATGTTTTTGATTATCCTTTCTTTAAATTATATCCTTTATATGTATATCATAATGTGTTTGTCATTAATTCCTTTTTTTAGAATATGCTGGAAGATACTGAACAAGAGAATTCAGAAATGGAACCTGTTCCTGATAGGTAAGCTGTTTCCTTCTTGTTAAACAGTAAGCTGCTGTTGTAGAACTTAACGTTAATTTAAAATCTGATCAAGACTTACCACAATCTTAAATGTAGAACAGAAACTAAGTGAATTACCTGTCCTTCATTAAACCCTATTCTGGAGGATCATGGCTTTTCTCTCAGGATTATCGACCCTTAGTCAAGTACCTCCAGATTAATGAAGCTAAAAGTTTGCTGTCACCTCTTTCTGTTAGGAATAAAAGTTGCTCCCAAAACATAATTTGTATTGCCCAGAGGTTATGACGACAGTATGAACATATGATTCATATATATGCTGACTCATATTAACATTTTTATACATGTAGAAGTTTTATAATTTAGTTTTCTAAAGTATATCATATATAATGGCCAAATCAAAAGTTTTTAACGTATTTTAAATGAACAATTCATAACACTGAGTGAAATGATTCTGTTATATAAATCTTAGTGAATACACACTGCAGAGAATAAACTGGGCTCAGAACAAGATCTCATAACTTTTTATCTCTAAACAACCTCAAGACTTAGCCCTATTATTATATGAATTATTTTTTGTTTGATTTCATTTATTTTTATGTTATTCTGAGTTCTTACCCAAATATAACAGTTCGATTTGAAAATTTGTGGGAGGTTTCAGAATTAGTTTGATCAATATATATGTGTCCCCGTACCAACAAAGCACATGATCCTTGTAAACAATGGGTATGCATTTTGGTTGAGTGATGCTGCTTTCCATCAATTTAACTGCAATCTTAAATTAACGTTGATTGGGTTCGAAACTAAGTATAGAAAGTGTATAAAATTTATTCAGTCAATTAAGCTTGCTGATCTCTACGCATAACAGAATTTTGATCAAATCAAAGCAATGTACTAAATCGTTTCATGTTTGATATGGCATTGAATAAATAGAGGGAAACACACCATTATTTGACTCTTGATAATTTCGGGATGAAACCGTATACGTGTACCAAGTTATCTGTTTCTCGCTCTATGAGAAGCATACTGGAGTTATTTTGATGGAGTATGAGTTGTTTAAAATTTTTGTATTTCACTGACTTACAAAGTAAGGAGGGAAATAAAGTAAAATTAAACAGATCAGTTAAGGTCAAATTACAATTAAAATCTAAGGCATGTAAAGATGTTAGGCTAGAAAGTGATTTCACAGTTGGTGTAAATTCACAGAAATTTACCAGTTTGAGACTTTTGTTATAGTTTATCAGTGTATCAATTTAGAGCTTTCTACAATCACAGAAAATACTTCAGCGTTTTAATGATCATTTGTGAAATTTGCATTTGAATAACTTACAAACTATAAACTAGAGGCAGCAAAACTTAATGTGTTTGCTGCAATTGCTGATATCTTGTAATAGAAAAATGAGGAATAATGTAATCTTCTAATGAAGAAATTGGGGTACAAAACAGCCAAAAATACTTCAAGAAAGTGTTGACATGATTTGGCGTGCAAACTGTCACATGCCCACTAGCTACAGTTGAAGCAGTAGTCAAGTCCCAATCTTCATCCAAACCAGCTGCTTTAGAATATTTTTTGTTTGTATTAAGAAGATCAATATTATTTTTTTGTATCAGAATATTATAATTGATATATCTATCATTACACGTAGGTCATTAGTGTGGTAGCTTGTATAAGCTGTTTAGTTATCAGAGAAGAGGCGGTGGTGGGAGGTGGTTGGTAGTGTGGGTGGTTGTGTGTGTTTGGGGGGTGGGGAGTGATGTCCCAGAGATTCTATGCCCACTCGGCTGGTGTGGGGCGGTGTGGAGTGTTGTACCTGTCTGGTGATACTGGCACTGCAGAGCGCAGTAAACGTACCTTGCGACTAAATAATTCAGAGTAAAACTGAGGATCAGTAAGAAGTGCAGTGGCAATTATTTAAACCTATGTTTCTTTACCGAGCTTGCTGGGAGTGCGGTAATGCTCTCACCTTGCATTCAGCAAGATGTAGGTTAGAATTCCCACCAGACTGTCTAGCTTTAGGTTTTTCATGGTTTCTACAATCATTCCCATCAAATGTGATGATGACTGTAGCAGAATTCATTCCCATTCCTTTTGCCAGCCTTTACTATCTCTAATAACCACAACATGGATTAGGCATGAAGCCATAAGCAAAGAAGTTTGTTTCTTTGCCATGTACCAGTACAGTAGAGTCCCGCTAATCCGAACCCCGGTAATCCGAACGTCCGGTTAATCCGAACATGGCAAAGCATTACATAGTCTTAATATAAAAAATGGTAAAAGAATTAAAACACCCTGAAAATACAGTTCACACGCTATATAATTGTGTGGTTAACTACTGTACATGTACACAATTTTAATGTATACAGAAAAATTAGCTAGAACAGATTAAATTTAAAAAGTGCATAACACTGAAAGAAAAACTGTCAAACTTACGATAGTAGTTACAACGGTTAGAAACACACATTTCATTCCTACTTTTTAGAGCACAGAAACTCAGTAATTGTTTTTTGGCGTAATGAAGACAGTCTGTTATATGACGCAAAGTTGCGCCATCGTCTGATAAATATTAAATCAGCTGGTGTAGCAGTGGTCTGTTGCTCCATATAGCGTAGCATGAGATCAAAGGCTTCTGCCGCGTCAGTGTGTGACACCAACTCTCCGTTGTCACATTCCGTCTCATTGTCACTTTCGTCGTAACATTCCACTTCTACCTGGTCTTGAGTCACAGCAGCCATTAAATCAACGTCAGTAAGGTGCTCCAGTATTGAATCATCCGCTGCCATCCATTCATCTACGTCTGCTTCACAGGCTTCTTCACATCCAGAGATTGTCTGTACCATTTTTAGGAAACTCTCCTCTTCATTTTCAGCTGGTATGTTCTGAAATTCAAGAGATGTCCATAGTTTTCTCCAAGATTTTCTCAAAGTGTTTTCTGAAATTTTCTGCCATGCCTCAGCAGCCCAATAAACAACATCCTTCAGATTTGTTTTTTTTTTTTTATTTTTCCAACTAAAGGAATGTTATCATCTTGGATCAGCATTCTTAAGAATTGTTTTCTGTAAATCAGTTTTGATGTTTGTAGTACGCCCTGGTCCATCGGCTGTAGAAGTGGTGTAGCATTCGGCGGCAAAAACTTCGCCACGATTTCTCCATCACATAATTCCTCAGTGCTGGGGTGAGATGGTGCGTTATCAATCAAAAGGATAGCACGGGGAGGCAAATTATTTTCCTTGGAAAACCGCCGGACAGAGGGAACAAACTGGTCGTGAAACCATTCTTTGAACAGCTTACCATCCATCCATGCTTTCTTCTGGTTGCGATAGTAAACAGGTAGAGATTTCATGTTGCAGTTTTTGAAAGCTCTGGGGCTAACAGATTTGCCGATCATCATTAAAGGGAGCTTGTGATTACCAGCAGCGTTGCTGCACACTAGTAAAGTCACACGATCTTTGCTCAATTTAAAGGCAGGAGCTTGGAATTCTGCTTTTGATGCCAGGCTTTTTGTTGGCAATGCCCTAAAATTAAGGCCTGTCTCGTCAGCATTATAAATTTGTTGGGGAGAATAAGATCCCTCTCTTATCAGTTTATTAAATTCATGCACGTATTCCTTCGCTGCATCATGGTCAGAAGAAAGCTTCTCTCCAGTAATTGTTAGCTGACGAATCCCATGACGTTTTTTAAATCTGTCCAACCAACCCGTACTCGCATTAAAAGACTCATCACCATTCATTAATTTGTCTAGATAAACAGCCTGAACCATTGGTCCACTCAGAGGAGTTCCCCTTTCTCTTTCCTGTGTAAACCAAAAGAAAAGAGCTTCATCCACTTTATCGTACTGGGACTGTTTCAGAGTCGAGTGTTTTTCCCGAAGACGTTGCTCAGCACTGTTCAAGCTTCACTCGGTTCTTCTTCCAATCACAAATGGTTGCCTTACCAACACCTAGTTCCGTCGCCAGCTTAGATACATTCTCACCACTGTCCAATCGCTTCAAAGCATCCAGTTTTTCTCTGAGCGTAAACGTCGTATGTTTCCGTTTACTCATGGCGATAACACGCTAGTGTACACGAATTTTGTAAGTGTGTTAGCGATCGATTGCTAAGATTAACTCAGCAGTTCGCGAGCCGTCTGAGAGTTCACTGACCACGAACACTTCAAACATCTCAACAATAAAGGGAGGGAGTGAGAGTGAGCCATTGTTCACCCAGTTGTTCCCAATTGTTACCATGCTGTACCTACTTATATGCTTGGTATACTTCATTGTAGAAATTAGTCACTGTAACTCCGGCTAATCTGAACAAATCGGTAATCCGAACAAGGCCCGGTCCCAATTAGTTCGGATTTGCGAGACTCTACTGTATTCCAATTAATTATCACATTTACACCTAAAAACTTCAGTATAAATGTACTAATGCTTGTAGTGGTTACAGTTCACTACCCTGTTGTGCTCTAAGAGTCCAATAGGTTTCACACATTGGCCTAAATCAACTCACTGTAATTTTATCATCACGTGCCCCTGACCACAGCTTTGATGCCAGGTGGAAATATTGTTATTGAAAGCTATTACTTTTTAATGCTATTTGAATACTTTGATCAGCCATTCATTTTTTTATTTCAGTCTACTCCATTTCTTCTAAATACTTTATAGCATCATACTTCAAATAGTAGAGAAGATTAATTGTTGTTTCACAATTTTTGTCACAAGACTATTCAATGGACTTCTGAATTGTTAAAAAAACTGTAGGAAGCTAGTTTTTTTGCTACATGCTAGTAATTCACATGTTATTAATACACTGTTTGACTTCCAGTGAGAGATGGTTCCTTGTGTAGCTTAATTTTTTGTTTACCTCTGTGTATTTATAACACAACAGTATTAATTCTCTTCCTGGAGTCAAGTGTCAAGAAATATAATATTTTTTTTTATTTCTTACTGATTATTAATTAAAATCATCACTGAACTTTCTTATCTTTAAATAGAATATATAGGTTGGCCTGACTCTAATTTGTTTATTATTTTAATGTTCAATTACAAACAACCATGTGTTTGCTTTAGAGAAACTGAATATCCAAACAGAAATCTAAATTATTATTAATTTGGCTGAATGTATATAAAAGTTTTTTTTTATGGATAACACAATAATTACTGTGCTTTAAATAGGGTCTATGCACTGCGACTGTTATGTTTCTTGGGAGCCATTATACAAAGACTTAGTCCAGTGTTTGCTAATCAGGTTGACTGATTAGTCTAATGCGCCTAGATAAAAACTCAGTTCCTAAATGGGAGCATGGGTTCAAATACCACACATGACCAATTCCAATGATTACATATTGGGTCTATATTTGGCAACATCATAGGGTTCCAAATCACACATAACTGGGGAACGGTATAAAAATTATCTGTGGTTTAGTGTCTTGATTTACCTTGGTATTTGTATTACACTAATCTGCATGCCATATTGACCATTCAGTTACTGCATTTGCATATATTTCTTCCTAATTCCATTTTTCATAGAGCAGCCTGATGGCTCAGTGGTTAATGTATTTGAGAATGTGCATCGTTAAGGAAACTGTCTCTAAAGACTCCAAGAAATTAAAATAAACTACTGGTTTTTATTGTTCAAATATATTGTTCATGTCATTCAGTCTGGTAGCATGGCAGTGCCATAACTGTAGACGATCTATCACTCATAAACACACAAAGTCATTAACATGAAACATCTAACTGACTGAACCACATACATCCACATCTATACCCACATATTCTCTAACTCACCCCCATGTATCAACTTCCATGGGCAGTCTTCCACCAACATGTGTCAACAGGCATATAAGCATCAGTGACTCAAATGTATGTGTGTAAGTCGGTTTTTAGATATGTGTGGTTACTTTAGGGAAAAATGGAGTTACTCAATACAATTACTGTGTGTGTATTACCATGATATAATTTCTTTCAGTGCCTTGATAAAATATTTATTTTGAACGAGTACTATAGAAAGTTTCAATAGACATAATAATATGCAAATATGGATATCCCAGTTTTTTAGCATACATGCACTTTCAATTTTTTTAAAATTTTTTGCTTAGTTTTACACCATATCAATATCATGGTCATTAGAGCTAGGAAAGAATTGGGACAAGCAAGGAACTTGGCAATTACATTTCTATCCCAGCATTATCCTTGACGGATTTCATAAAACTATAGAGAACTGAAATCTAGATGGCTGTATGCAGAATCAAACCTGTGTCCTCATGAATGCTAAGCCACTGTATTATTATTCACCAAATACCCTTGGTTTTCACATATTACTTGGAATGAAATACTAAATATTTTCTGATTGACACTAGTATTTTTATTCATGACATCCATTGCTATTCTGTCATCTTCTTGCACTGGGTTTCATAATTTTAATGCTTTTGAAACAGAGCTTATGTGCCTGTATACCGGATTTGTGCAAATAGGTTTAGTCTTCACATTGGATTTCTGAAATAAGTTTCCTAAAGATGTACCAATCTCATTCTAACAGATCTGCAACCCTTATTGAGATTGCTAAATACTATGTTGGTGTTTCAGTTATATTTAAAAATCCTTTTATAGCAACACTAATAATTCACTGGCAAAGGCATTTAGTCGTAGCAGTATTAGTATTATCAGAAGTATCTGTGTGCCATATCTAGTCCTATATCCCTGCTTAATGGATCACAAATAGAGCCTTGTGTGTGTCGACTGACCAGAGGCATAATGATGGTAATTTTCTGGTATCTCAAGCTACCTACAAGAATCTCAGAAAATAGGATATGCTATCAAGATGTCCAAAAACTGATCACTGCCTGATACTGCTGTTTACAATCAAGAATGGTGTGGTTATCTAGTAAGCTACTATGAAAAAAAAGCAATGGTATACTGATTTACATAAAGGTTTCCGAATTATTACCATTTAATCTTTTATTGACATATTATATGTTATATTCATATAACTCTGTATTAATTTTAATCCATTTATTACAGTAAGAAAACAAAATATCTTTACTGTATTTATTTTAGATCCTTTTTTAAAGCAACGTCATTATTGGAACTTTCCTGTGCATTCTGTGAGCAGACATTTGTATCATGGTGCACTCTAACTAAACACGTCTTCTACCATGTCTCAGCTATATCTACCCCTTTATACATTTGTATACACTGCTCTCAAGTATTTAAAGATGAGGTGAAACTACAGATGCATAAATACAATATCAAAATATCAGAAAGCAGGTAAGTGTAGAAATTCTTATTTTATATTAATACTGCAACAATTTTTAAATTTTTTTTTTAAAAGGTTAATCTCTTTTGCCCTAATACTGGAGTTATATCCACCTGATCATCATCACTTTGAGCCAATGATATGTCTAATCCTACAAACAGCAATTAGCAATTTGATATTCAGTTGCCCTAGTGAATATCATGTTGGCTGTTGTAACTGTGCTGTTATAAATGTAGACCCATCCGAGAATAATGCAAAGGCAGCTTCTCTTGTGTCTGTTTTCAATATGCCTCACTTGGCATCTGTGAAACTAGTCTTGATTAGTGACTTTCTACAACTACCAAAGTTTTTCATATTAACATTATGTTTACTATATCTGAAGGTGAGATGTGGCCATTTTATTTTATCTTTATTCTGTAGTCGTTTTAAGTTATCTGTAAAAAGATTATTTGCTCTATCTTCACTTTCTATAACTGACATTATGTCTGTATTATCCTATCACTTTAAGCAATTGACAAGTTATGTGTGCTCATATAAGCAACAATCTGATTTAAGTATTTGTATTAATGGCTTTATGTCTAAAAGCTATACTATTATTTATTTTGATATTTCTATCTAATTTATTCTGAAAATAACATAAAGTTAGATTATCTAGTATCTAATTTCAATAGAGCTTCATTCAACAGTGTTGCTAATCAGTCTTGGTAACTAGAATACTCCATAAAAAAAATTATACTTGAGAAATAAGGTTACTTTATCAAGGGCTGTGTTTTTATAGAGCAACTACAATTATTTGTAATCATAGGCTTCCGTGGCCAGAGTCAATAGATTCTTGGCTGTCCGGGTAGTGCCACATTATATTTCTTGTAGCTACCAGAAATATGATGCGGCACAACCTGGACAGCCAAGAATCAACTACAATTATGACTAACAGTACTCTGGACTGTATGGATTATCAATGTTAGTCTGTTGTTAATAAACTGAAAGTACTCCACCTGCAGTCTGCCTAGACTGAGTAGAAATTCATCTATGAGTCAAGCCTTCAGGATTAATGTTCTGATTTTGAGTACGACATACTATTTTCAACTGATGATATGACCTGCATTTCAAGGCTGGTTCATTAGTTACTGAATAATGAATATTGATTTAATTAAAAAATTGTTTAATATTTTTCAAAAAATTATTGTCAATAGGACCAGTACAATTTAGTAAGGTTTCACAGAGGGTTATGTTCATATATTCAATGATATTGTTCTTACTTGTAAGAGAAGTATAAAATTTTGTACACCATTTTTCTCTCATTTTTGATACACTTCTTAGAAGGTACCAAGTAAGAGATATTATTTGTTCTAACATAGATTTTTTATTTGTGATCTTACAAGTAATTATTTTATAGATCTCCTTTTTTTTATATATATCACCATAACATGTTGTGTTGCAAATAAATGTGTCCACAATATGTTCCTTCAGTGACTAGTGTAATTTTTCAATAAATTGGTGAAAAAATATCATTGATTTGGATTCCAATAGGGTGCAATGCTCTGGTGGCAGGCTCCACTACCTATCTAATTAGATATCCCTTTATTGTTATTATGTTTATCATGTTGTATGGTTAAGTTTTAAATTCCTCCACTCATCTTCCCACTAATAAATTTTGATTTAAGTTCCTTCACAATTTTGCTAAATATTTCATCATTTCCCTTGGTAATTTAAGCCTATCCCTAACATCCTTACTTACAAAAGAAAATTTTCCACTCGCTTATATAGGAAACTGAGGGCCAGTTTGTGCTCACTAGTTAGCCTTTTCCTTTCCATATACTGCTCCTACTTCTACAACCAATCGCTATCCAAGATCTATTGCCAACATATGCCTTGTACACCTCCAGCATTCTCTCCACTGTCCTGGAATGGCTCCCAATCCAACTTCATTATCATATCAGTTACTGACTTGCTCCTGTAGCAATTTCCTTAAACAAATGCAGCTCCTTTCATCTCATGCCCTCGAACTCCTGTATTTAACACCCAACATGTGGATTCCAGACTATACCAATCAAGCAATGGTCTAAACAAAGATTTGTAACATATAATGTTCCCTTAAATGTATTTGTTTCATTGAAGGTTTTTCAGGAAACAAATCATTTTTTAAAACAATACACATATTTTCTCATACATAATATTTCATGAATGAGAAAAAATAATTGTCTAATAGAAAAAAATATATTTGATGGCACTCTTAGCTTGTCAAAGTGAACAGCCTGTTCACACATTGTCTGGTTGCTCTGCTGTCTCCACTCCTTGTATTTTACTAAAAGTACATTCACTTTGAAATGTTTATGTACACCTTCAAAAAATAAATCATAAAGTCTCAACCATAGGAATTTTCTATAGTCCCAATGTGGTTGTCTCCAAATCTTCTGAAGCAGCTAATTTTTTCCCCATCAAATATGCTCCATTGCTTACTCTTCTGTATTGTTTGGCTTGTAGTGTTAATGGGTCACTATCATTATTACAAGGAATGAAGTGATTCTGAGATCAGATATCTGCACTACAATACCTGTCTGTCCACACATAGATTCAACAATTTGTTAATCATATTTACAAGTCCATACATAAATACTTTATAACCTCTATGTTTTTATTTATAGTGATTATTACTGACAATAGTTCCTGTACTTGATGTTTCATGTGATTAATTGGTTAGTTCAGTTGATAATTTATTCTAAATATAATTTTGTTTAAAAAAAGGTTAGTTAGCATATCATGAATGTTATGTATGGAGCTTCATATTTTTGTGTTAGTATTTACAGTCATTGTTAATATGAAACAGAATTTTCTATTAATGTAACTATACACTTTACTGTATTGATTACTGTAGTCGGTTGGTCCAGTAGATATTGTTTATTTCTTGATGTGAATTTCCCCTGGGTTTTGTTCAGTTTCATTTCATTAATTTAATCTTATTGATGTGTTAATTGTTTTATAAATAGGCATATTCTTTTGTTTCTAAGTTCTGTATTTATAATATTATTTCATTAGCATTTGCTTAAATAAGCATTGGCATATTATTAGTGTTTTTCATTTTTTATCACTTTTATTTTTATTATGAAAAACAATTTGATTCTCGAATGCTAAGTTTGTAGTTGAGTTCACAAATAATTAGTGTAGCTATTTCTAAGAACTGTTCAATATACTATCATGGCAAATCACTATGCTTATTTTTGTGTTTCTAGGAGTTATTCTGATTGTAAAAGTAAAATTCACATCAACAAGCAGACACAATCTATAGCTGAACATCTAAGAATCAGTGCAACAATGCGTCCGATGATTGTTTTGGGTGAACACCCATATTTTTGTGAAGTGTCTGGAAAATCTTTCACTGAGTCTGGGAATCTTAAGAATCATCAGATGTTTCATTCAGGCGAACGGCCATTTTCTTGTGAACTTTGTGGAAAATCTTTTACAGTGTCGGGGATCTTAAGAAGCATCAGAGGATTCATTTAGGTGAACGACCATTTTCTTGTAAAGTGTGTGGAAAATCTTTTACACAGTCTGGACATCTTAAGAGACATCAGAGGATCCATTCAGGCGAACGCCCATTTTCTTGTGATGTTTGTGGAAACACTTTTAAAGAGTCTAGGTATCTTAAGAATCATCAGAGAATTCATTTAGGCGAACGCCCATTTTCTTGTAAGGTTTGTGGAAAGTCTTTTACAGTATCTTGGAATCTTAAGAATCATCAGAGGATTCATTCCGGTGAACGGCCATTTTCTTGTGAAGTTTGTGGAAACACTTTTAGAGAGTCTAGGTATCTTAAGAATCATCAGAGGATTCATTTAGGCGAACGCCCATTTTACTGTGAAGTTTGTGGAAAATCTTTTACACTCTCTGGGAATCTTAAGAAACATAGGAGGATTCATTCAGGTGAACTCCCATTTTCATGTAAAGTTTGTGGAAAATTTTTTATAGAGTCTGGAAAACTTAAGAATCATCAGAGGATTCATTCAGGTGAACGCCCATTTTCTTGTGAAGTTTGTGGAAAATCTTTTACAGAAGCTGGGCATCTTAAAAACCATCAGAGGATTCATTTTGGCGAACGCCCATTTTGTTGTGAAGTTTGTGGAAAATCTTTTAGACAGTCTGGGAATCTTAAGTATCATCAGAGGATTCATTCAGGCGTACGCCCATTTTCTTGTGAGGTTTGTGGGAAATCTTTTACAAGACTTGATAAACTTAAGAATCATCAGGTGATTCATTCAGGAGAACGCCCAGATTCTTCTGAAGTTTGTGAGAAATCCATAACAGCCTGTGGAAAACTTATGCACCTTCAGAAGATTAATTCAGGTGAACACTCATTTTCTTGAGAGTTTCATCTAAAAAAAATTGTACATGTCTGCAATTCTCAAAGTTCAGAGTAATGTGCTTTTTTTGTGGTGTGTGTGTGTGGAAAATGTTTTACATAATCATGTTGTCTTAAAAACCATCAGACAATTGATTTAGGCTAATGCTTTTTTTGTATTGTTATGGAGATTCTGTTGTACAGTCTATAAGTTTCAAGAATAATTAGTAGATTCTTTCTGATAAATACCCATAGTGTTTGTATGTTTTGGAAATTTGTTACAGAATTTCACAATAAGAAAGTACATCAAAATGTTTCAATTAGGTGAAAAGCCATTTTGTTATGGACTCAAGACAAATTTTAAGGTAATAGAGAAGGAATAAGCATGATTTTCGGTTTTTGTGTAAGATTTGCGATAAACCTTTTATGTTGTCCATAGATCTTAAAAAAATTTGGATTGTTATTTTGGTGAACTTCATTCTTACAGAACATTTTGTTATTTTCACTACAAATATTTTCAGCAATTCTGCAAAATAGAGATATATTTTAGTTTGTATTTTCCTTAAATCAGTGCAATAGCTGAATCAAACAATAGCACTGATGATTTTACTTCCAATTTGTATTATATTTAAGGTATTTTAGAGTATCAATAACTGTTGTGTTTGGTATGTTCGAGGACTGCAGTATAACAGGTAATAAATTGTCCCTTAATTTTAATGCATATAAATTAAATATCTATGTTTTGGGTAGTGTATAGAAAATTTACATAACTCACTTGGATTATTTTATGGATTCACATTATTATTTAGACATGTTAGTGTGTTGGTGGTTTAATTTAAAATGTAAGATAGCTTACTAAAATCTTTTTGGAATGATTATTGTATATTTGTATGATTATCAACCATTATTGGAATACAAAATAACCTCAGTGGGTTATTTGTTCTACAGCAGTTGGTTGTAAAAAATTTATTTGAGTATGAAGTTGGTGTTGATGTATTATTTTGTCTTTTACCCAAGAGTATAGACATTGTTGCATCAATGCCTTACTCTAAACTGCTTTTGAGTATCCTTGCCTCCTAGGACATTTTTGACTGTCCATAACTCTTAGCATCACCCAATGGGGGGAAATAGAGTTTTTTGTTGATGGTTACTACTGTTTTTATTTGTTTGCTTATGTTGATAATTATTGGGTTTATAATGAATGTGACCGATATTTGCATCATATATTCTTTGGTATTACAAATATTTTGAAATATATGGTGATAATAACCATTTCAGTAAATGACAAATTATTGGGAAAACATCTTTAATAGGTACAGCGAAGTGATTCATTTCTTCTTGAGGTTTTGCAGAAAACAATTCTCATCACCTCATTCATAATTTGATTAATTGATCAAGTGGCACATACTATATTTGCCACATGAAAGATGTTAAGAGGAGCGTCATTTTTAGTTATAGGTTCTTTTTTTGTGATGTTTTGTTACCTTTCTCTCTACATTACCAGAAAATTATTCATTATCCTGCTTTCAAGACTTCTATAACTCAATGATTCATTTTTAAGTTTGAAAAAATGCTGCAAAATATTTCTGTGTACTATATAGTGCTATATCATATCAATTTCATAATTTAAACTAAATCTAATACTTTAGCGAGTACTGGAATTATAGATGCCCTAATGGTTACTTAACAGAAAAAAAGATTTCATCAACAAGCAGTTTGGTGACCTATTTCCAATCCTAATAAGCCAATGCGAATTTTCTCTGGGTGATGGTTAGTGGCGGGAATCTTGTGTGACATCTGCAATTTGAGCTAGCTATCATGTGCCTGATGCTTTTAATATATGATACTGGCTGGGAGGTGTCAGCTATTTTAAACCAGGTGATCCTAGAATTATGACACACAAGTATGGTGCTGTAGGTATATTTTGTACCTAAAATACAGCGATAATTAAATTAAGGGAATAAATATCTTACATGCTATTGTGTATTTTCTAACCTAACTTAACTGCCCCAAATAGAGCAAAATATTTCACTGTTCAGTTTCGACCCCTTCCCCCTGTGTATACCAGTTATCTTCCTAATCCCTCTCCCGTCTCCGACCCAACTACATACTTTATGGATGCTCCCTAAATAATTGAGAATTGTCACTCTCATATCTAGTGTTGCAAATATAGAATAAACTACTAAAGTATATTATTTTCCTTTTTTAGAGGAAGTATTATTGACATTTATATATCCATCAGTTAGAATAAAGAATGGTGGAACAAAGTGATGCCTTTCATGAAAATAACACAATATTATTTAATCTGTATATCTATTTTGCTTTACTGACACAAGTTTGAAACATTGCAGCCACCAAGATAAATGCGATTATAGGCACATGAAGCAAGAATAGATGATGTGGTGGTTTTAAATATCCAGAGATATATAGGTGTTTAAATTCTGTTAAATTCTGCACTCACCTTTGACCACACATCAATAGAGTAATAGAAAAAATCATACTGTCTTGCAATAGCACAAGACTAAATTACCAAGCACGGTGCATGAGCAGTAAAGCTCTGGCCTTGCATTCAGGAGGACACAGGTTTGGATCCAAATCCCTCCTTCCAGATTGGGGTTTTCCATGGTTTTCCCCAAATCAAAGGCAGGTGAATGCTGAGATGGTTCCTTCAAATGGCCATGACCGAATTCCATCCTGCATATTGTTCCAATTACTTTCCAGCTACTAATTACCTCAGTGTTGATTATATATAAACCTAAAATTAAAACTGAAGAAATTACTGGCTGATTCACTGTGATAAGGATCTTATGTGATAATATTTCATAGTTTCAGATGTACAGGTTGTTAAGAACTGGGTCCAAATTACAGGGTTAAATATTGAAATAGTAGTATAGAAACAGTTGAGAAAACAATAGATACTAACCATGCATTGTATTAACATTATATAATAACTGCCAGCAAATGACAACAGAAGTCTTATGTGAATGATAGAGGCAAAGTAGTAGTTTTTAATTTTTAAATAACATCAAAAAATCTCTCTGCTAATGAAAAGAGAGCACTTTTTAAAAATGTGGCGCAGAAGTTGTTCAAAAAATCTATTTTCTGCGGGTATCGACGAATTTAAATATCTATTTAATATGTGTAATCGTAAGTTGTCCCGGCGGATCTGTTGCTTGAAGATTTCTCTGGCGTGCAGCCGGGTCAATTGATCGCTGATGTACGAATTTTCGATGGCGTAACATACCATCATCTTCAGGTGCGTCCACTGGTCGGCGTGAGGAGCGCAGTCAAGGACACGACTTCTGATCCGCTCCGAGAACGTCGATATTTATACCATTCGACCCCGCCCTCCACTCCCAACGTGGCCCTCAGATAGCGGTGGTGCGATGCAACGCGTCGAGCAGTGATTATCAGTTTGTACGCCACCTCTGTCGCGCACAATGCCTCGGCTACGGTATTTGCGGAGCCGCTTCAATGCTGGGTTCCAAGCTATGCTTAGTTGGAACCCGTTGTCTTTGTTTATGAGGTTTCTCCGTAGCCAGATCTAAATGGCTTCTTTATACACACAGTTCCAGAAGTGAGATGTATTTCTCAGAACTTTGGTGTCCTCATATTTAATAGTATTTTTTAGGCTGAGGGAGGAAGACACGAAACTGGGATTACAGTTACAGGCAGTCCAATTAAATTCGGTACCATATGTTAGAAGTAACGTAAATCAATCTCGACTGTTAAAAGTACTCGTTATAAACTGTAGAAGTGTTTGTAATAAGCACCCTGAGCTTGAAAGCGTTATTAGTAGCGCAGAAGCTGATATTGTATTAGGTACTGAAAGCTGGTTAAAACCGAATATAAGTTAAGCAGAAATTTTTAACAATAAAATGAATGTTTTCTGTAAGGATAGGTTACATTCACATGGAGGTGGTGTATATATAGCTGTTCGTAAACACCTGTCGTGTAACGAAATAAATATTGATACCGTCTCGTGAAATTCTATGGATTAGACTTAAAAGTAGCTAGGACAAAACTTGTAATAGGGTCTTTCTATCGTCCACCAGATGCAGATATTTGTGTTGCCGAGGCCTTAAGAGATAACGTAAGTAATATAGCTCATCAATTTCCGGATCATGCAATAATACTAGGAGGTGACTTCAACTTTCCGTATATTGACTGGAATAATTACGCCCATGTTACTGGTGGCAGGGATAAAATATCCTGTGAGATTATTCTTGACCTTTTCTCAGATCTTAATCTTGAGCAGCTCATCACTGAACCAAGGCTGTGCCACAACGATATCGAAAACATTTTAGATATTCTTGTTACAGAAGAGGTCTGAATTATTCACGGACATTTCTACCACCACGGGAATAAGTGATCATAAAGCTGTAATTGCTACAATAAAATTAACAGTCGCGCGTAAAAAGAAAAAAGAATGGGACGTTTACAGGTTCGAAAAGGCCCCAAAGGAGAGTTTAAGAACGTTTTTGAGGGATAATTACATTATCTTTATAGAAGGAAGAGGCTCGGTTGAAGAGATGTGGCTTCGATTCATAAATATAGTCAGGGAAGGTATGGATTTACATATACCGTAAAGGACAATCAGGGATGGGAACGATCCCCCGTGGTATACATATGAAGTTAAAGGTTACTTAAAAAGCAAAGGAAGATACATGCACGCTCAAGAAGGACGATGTATAAGAGTGATTTAAGAGGACAGGTCAAGAATGCGATGCGGGAGGCCTTTAATGACTTTCGTTGCAACTCACTTTCCAAGAGCCTCATTGAAAACGCAAAGAAATTTTGGTCGTTTGTAAAAAAAATAAGTGGTTGTGACAACAATATGCCAGTTCTACTACAAGACGGTTGGGAAGTTGATGACAGCTGCGACAAGGGTACCGTATTTAACACCGAATTTATAAATTCCTTCACTGACGAAAACATGGAAAACATTCCCGTTTTTCCACGGCGTGTTGAATTTGAGATGGATCCAGTTCAAATTGATAGTGTAGGTATCATAAAGCAATTAAAGCTCCTGATTTGGGGGATAGCGCCGGGTTCCGATCGTATACCAGTAAGAGTATTTTGGGAATATGGGGAAGAAATAGAACCATTTCTGTCAGATATATTTCTTAAATCTTTAGAAGAAAGAAAAGTACCTTCTGACTGGAAAATAGCGCAGGTGATTCCCGTTTTCAAGAAATGAGATCGGAAAGATCCTAGGAATTATCGACCCATATATCTAACATCTGTTTGCCAGTAGAATTCTGGAGAATGTCGTATGCTCTAACGTTATGAAGGTTTTAGATGAAAACGAGTTACTTACAGTAAACCAACACGGATTTCGTAAGAACCGATCGTGTAAAACGCAACTGGCTCTATTTCGCATGATGTAATGAAAGTTATTGATGCAGGATCACAAGTTGATGCTATTTTCTTGGATTTTCAGAAAGCTTTTGACTCTGTACCACACAACAGACTTTTAGCGAAGATTCGAGCGTATGGTATATCTGATCAGATTTGCGAATGGATACGCGATTTGCTAACTGGTCGGTCACAGTATGTCGTTGTTGACGGGGAAGCCTCTTCTAAGCTAGATGTTACTTCGGGTGTTCCTCAAGGTAGTGTAATAGGACCACTTCTTTTCTTAATTTTTATAAACGGCCTCGGCGACAACTTTAATTGCAGGATGCGATTTTTTGCTGATGAAGCACTTTTTTGTAGGGAAGTGAGGTGCTCCGACGATTGCTTAGAAATTCAGCGCGATCTGGTTGTTATTTCGGAATGGTGCCGTAAATGGCAGCTTACACTTAACTGTAAAAAGTGCAAGGCAATGCACAAAAATAATAAAAAGACCCCGTTTGCTCAGGAGAACAAAGTTAACAATTCAGTTGTTGACACTGTGGATTCCCTGAAGTATCTAGGCGTAACAGTACAAAGCAACATTAAATGATCTGCTCATAACTTCCGTTGTAGGCAAAGCTAATTCCAAACTACGATTCATAGGACGTATTTTGAGAAGTTGTAATGCTCATACAAAGGAAATAGTGTACAAAACAATAGTGCGTCCGCATTTGGAATACTGTTGTGGAATTTGGGATCCATATCGCTAGGGATCGATTGACACATTAGAGGAGAGCCGCTCGATTCGTGACTTCTAGTTACAGTCCTTACATAAGTGTCACAGAGCTGATAGGAGGGTTGGGCTGGGATTGTTTGGCGTACAGACTACGTCGTTTTCGTTTGAATTTGTTGGAGAATATGCGAATATCTTTAATTTACGAGTGCAACGAATTAATTCTTCCGCCAACCTATTTAGGTCGCAATGACAGGAGGGATAAGATTCGAGAAATAAGATGCCATACTGATTCATTTATGTATTCCTTCTTTCCTCACCGAGCGTGGTGGTGTAACGGATAGCGTTCTGGCCTCGCATTCGGGAGGACGGCGGTTCGAATCCCCATCCGGGCATCCAGATTTGGGTTTTCCATTGTTTCCCCAAATCACTCCAGGTGAATGCCGGGATGCTTCCTTCAAAAGGCCATGGCCGAATTCCTTCCCATTCCTTGCCCCCATCCTTTCCCGTCTCTAAAGACCACATTGTTAAAAAGGGACGTTAAACTATATATAAAAAAAACTTCTTTCCTCGTTCTGATCGGGATTGGAATGCACAGAATTAGGATTGATGCTTATCACCCTCTGCCACCCACAGTATTTGTGATTTGCAGAGTATAGATGTAGGTGTAGGTATAGATGCCGTGTCTCGAGACAATGTTCGGCAACTGCGGATTTTGATGGCTGCCTTATCTCGGTTTGGCGTTTATGTTCTTTACACCGTTCTTCGATCGTGCGAATTGTCTGCCCTACATATGCTTTACCGCACTCGCACGGTGTGTGATATACGCCCCGTTTTCTGAAACCCAAATCATCTTTAACCGAGCTAAGTAGGGCTTTAATCTTGGCCGGTGGGCGTTTAACACACTTGATGTTTTGTCGGCGTAGAATTCAGTTGGTTCTTGAGTGGTCTTCCGCCTGAAGGCGCACCGAATTTGGCAGTTGACGTTGCCATTACTCTGGACCACGTTCTTGAGGTGTGTTAGTTCAGCAGACAGACTGTCTTTGTCAGAAATAACAGGTGCTCTCTGAACCAGCGTATTTAGCACTCCTTCCCTCTGTGACTGGGTTGGTGGCAGCTGGTGGCATGTAAATACTGGTCCGTGTGAGTAGCCTTCCTGTAAACAAGTGTGCCCCAGTGTACCATCCGGTCTTCTCTCTACCATCAAATCCAAAAAGGGTAGTTCGCCGTTCTGTTCCACCTCCATGGTGAATTGTATCTGGCTGCAGATGGAGTTCAGGTGTTGCAGGAAAGATTGAAGTTCTTCTTTTCCATGTGGCCAGACGACAAACGTGTCAACCACAATTCTGTAGAAAACAGTTGGTTTTAACTGTGCCGATTTCAGTGCTTCATCCACAAAGTGCTACCATGTACATGTTGGCAACTACAGGTGACAGTGGGCTGGCTACCCATAGCTACTCCATCCGTCTGTTCATAATACTGTCCATCGAAGAGAAAATATGTAGATGTTAGGACAAAGCTGAACAGTTTTGCGAGCTCATGCCCAAATTTTTCGCCAATCAGTTCCAATGATTCCTTGATAGGAACTCTGGTGAATAGTGACATGATATCGAAACTGACCATGAGATCAGAGTCGGAAAGTCTTAGTTGTTGCAGATTTTCGACGAAATTGAGCAGAGTTCACATTTGCCAACTAACGGGCTCAGGACTGGACGTCAGGTATTTGGACAGATCGTACGCGGGCGCACCTATTCTGCCTTACTATGGGCCGCATGGGCAAGCCCGGCTTGTGCACTTTTGGCAGTCTGTAGAGCCTATGTGGCTGCGGCAGCACGAGGACGGAGATACCTTGGCTGTGTCGTCTGGTAAGGGATTTCGCAGAAGTTCAATCGTTTTCCGTTGTATTCCTGCTGTTGGGATCGGACACCATCTTCCTGTAAGCTGCGTCGTCAAGTAGTTTGTACATATTCTCCTTGTATTCTGCAGCTGGTAATACGACTGTTATATTCCCTTTGTCAGCTGGAAGGACGAGTATTTCGGGATCTTCTCGCGGGGAACGCAGCGCATCTCTCTCCTGTCTGGAGATATTGTTCCCCGGAGTAGCTGGTCCTCGTAAGAATACGGCATGTTGCATGACGTATTTACTCCGCTGCAGCTTATGGTAGGCTGCAGGTGACCTGTTCGATGTCGCTGCTGAAGTCAGCGACTTGTAAAGATACTGGATGTTGGTGCATAGTTTAGTCCTTTTTCAAGGACTGACAAGGCCGCATCCTCGATGATTTTCCCCTTAGAATTCAAGACAGTTTGTTTCTTCTCTGCTTTATCTTCTTTAGGCTGTCTTGATTCCATCCGATCGAATTTGGACGACTGTTTTAATGTTGCGTTACGCTGCGTTCGTTCTGCTTGGCGAAACCTCGCAGCCAGGATGACACACGTTTCGAATCCCCGTCCAGCCTTCCAGATTTAGGTTTCCAAAAATCGATCCATTCGAATGCTGAGATCGTTCTTTCAAAAGGCCATGCCCGAATTTATTACCTCCCCGTTTCTAATGTCTTGTGACCTTCGCGTTGATTAGTCATAAGCCATTAGCCAAAAAATAATTGTAATCAATTTAAAAACTGAGTTGCCTGCTATTAATCATTCATGGTGATTACATGAATCAGCAGCAATAATTAACAACGAAGCATTTAAAATCTTTCCTGGCAGCTATATCAAGTAGTATTAATAGCAGTAATAACATTAGCTCGTGCAGATTACATTACACCCAGTGCAAAAAATTCTGCAAAGGAGTCCCACTGAATAGTGCAGTGAAGCAATGACGAAACGGGTAGGAAAAGATGATTAGAATTTCACATTGCATTCAGCGTTCAAAACAAGATATCAAAAACAAATAGATCTTTATTAATAACTTCAACTTGGGGGAAAGAAATCACAACTGAGCGCAGGGTTTAACAGGGGTACTCGAACGATTCACCAATTGAATGTAGGAGGTTCGCGACTAGATTTAAATTATGGCGACTGATTGGCGTCTCGAGATGGCAACACGCAACATGATAAATTGAGGTCTAAAATGAACAAAATTGCTCCTTAAATCGACTAAACTTGCGACAAGAAACAAGCCCGTTCCTCAAAATAATTGACCACAAGGAGCGTCGAGCCACGCAGGCAGCGCCATCTATCGGCTAGTGGAGGAGCCACAAAGAGCGTCGGCAACGCTGGAAGTGGCATCTATCCGCTAGCGAGAGAACCATAAAAAGTGTAGAGCCTGTTCAAACTTCTTCTATCTGTTGGATAGCGAGACAACCATATGGAGATTGAGCCACATAGGCAGTTCCATCTGTTGGCTAGTGGAGGAATCAGAAGGTGCGACCAGTCACGCAGGCAGAGTTAGTGAGAGAAGCACAGGAAGGTCATCTTTTGGCTGGTGGTGGAATCACAAGAAGCGTATGCTGGCAGTGTCATCTGTTGGCTAGCGGGAGTACCATAAGGAGCATCGAGCCACGCAGGCAGAGCACTCTGCTGGCTAGCGCGGGGACTCACTTTGTCTTTATTTTTACGAAATCAGTTATCAATAGTCTTGTATCAAAGCTGTCTACGTTTTCATGTTCAATTGATACTACAGCTAAATTACATAGTCTTTGCTGGTGGATTGTTGATCACGTTGATCTTAAATAGTTTTTTAAAAAAATAATTTTTAACATAGACGAGACCTTTTGCCAGACGCAAGTCATACCGGCAATGTAAGTAATATTTCTGTCAGTATTACTGTTTTCCGAAATATTGAATCAAAATCATTAATAAAAACAATATTTTTATAGGGTTTCTGGATCATTAGTCTGGTTTTCTGGAATATCCAACTCCAATGCATTGAACTCATCAAACAAAGAAATACCGTCAATGTCAGTTCCCTCTGTCAGTTTAAACTTTTGTGTCTGGTCTAGAATTCTGAAAAAATATCTACTTTCTATTTGATTTAGGGGCTTATTAAAAATTCATCACTATGTTCATATTGAAATGGTGTCGTTTTCCTCGGGGACGAATTGTGTTTACTGGTGAGAAATCTGTTTCTACATTGAGTATTAGTGGGCCACTTTGATTGGCCAGGAATTTTCACAATATTTTTAACCCTTCCTTTATGAACTGGTACTACTATCGGTCTTTTCCAATCCTTTGGTAAGCAGCAAGTCTCCAAACTCATTTTAAACAAAATTTTAAGGTAAGGTACAATATCCTATCCCACAATTTTTAATAAATCTGTAGTAATATTACCTACACCAGTAACACCAGTTATAGCTTTCTGAGGTACTTCGCAATTTCCTGAGAATTTATTTCAAATTTTGTAGGTTCGTCATTTATAATCTCCTCTGATTCATTCCCTCCCATCACAGGATGACTGTCCCTAGTTGTCTCACCAAACCTGACACTCAGTATCTCTGCAATTTTAAAATTGTAAACTAGGAACGGGCATATGAACGGTAGACTGAACGCGTGGTGGCGAGTCTGGCGGCGCCGCCTGGTGGCCTAGTGTAATAAGCTACGTAAGATACAATGCCCCGCCACGACTCTCGGCCACCAGTGGTTGCCGGAATGGTCGCCGGGCAGGGCAGCCAGTGGCGCCGCCAGTTTCTGGCCCAGCGACGAGCAGAGCCACCAGTGGCCCGGCTGGTTGCGCCGCCAAGTCGCCTAGTGTAATAAGGCCCTTAAAGTAATAACAGTTTTCCAAGCTCGGCATCCCAGTCTGATTCAGAAATCAAAAATCGAGTTTTGCACCAACATGTTTTTGATTACGCTTCTTTGTCGGTTTCTCGCACAACACAACAATGCTTTGTAAACTGCGCTCTAATATCCGCGGGTAACTGCCCGACACAGTTTCTGTTTCTGTGCTGCTCTGCGCTGCGCAGTAGGGGCAGAACAGAAACAGAAACTGTGTCGGGCAGTTACCCGCGGATATTAGAGCGCAGTTTACAAAGCATGGTTGTGTTGGGATACCGACCAAAAATCGTAACCAAAAACATGTCGATGCAAAAGCTCGATTTTTGATATGGGGGAGTTCAAGTATTACGTAACGCAATTTTTGATGATTTTAGACCCTCCCACCCCCATGTAACGCACCGTAACGTTTTTCTGTACCCCCCCACCTCCCTAAACGTTACATAACATCCAAGTGACCACTTTTACCTAAAATCATGTTGTGCAAAGTACCGGAAAGGCGCTAAAATACCTTTGTTATTGTTTTAATCGCGCTTGCAGTAATAATAAATAAAAAACGAGAATTTTAAGTAATATGTAATTTATTTAGCCATAAATCAAATACATAGGTATGTATAAACTGGTATCGGAGAGCAGACGAAGAGGGTTGTGGTTCTGTGCAGGGCCGGCGTTAGGGGGGAGGGGGTTACGCGGGTCAAATGTGTACCCAGGCCCGTTGGCTGACGGGGGTTCCCGATTACCGGCTGCAGGGGTCCCCAGGCTCGGAACCAAGAATCAGCCCATTGTCGGCCGGCCCAGTTTGTAGAGCTAAAAAAAATAAAAATAAAAAAGGTCGCCCATTTTACCCCGGGCCCGAAATTCCTAGCGCCGGTCCTGCTTCTGTGTAAACACTAATGAATACTGACAACGAAAACAAAATAAAAATGACGTGTAATACAGTCAAGGGATTCCCCGTAAAACATAAACGAAAAGGGTTGCCAACTTGGGAGATTTGAATTCCCTAGTTTTTTATTAAAATAAAAAAAAGTTATGTAACGTATTGTTCCAATACCCCCTCTCGCCTGTGTAACGCGCCGTAACGTTTTACAAGACCCCCCTCCCCCCCAAATTGCGTTACGTGATACTTGAACGCCCCCTATCTGAATCAGACTGGGATGCCGAGCTTGGAAAATTGTTATTACTTTAACAGAAGCTGAGTTACATAAAACTATGCAAAAGTCAGTATATGAAAAGAAGAAACTCTCATCTGGTTTTTGCAGTGACAAGAGAATTCTCAAAAGATTATTTCCAGATGACTCGAGCGGAGATTCACGGCATAATCTAACCTGTTATTTTCTCGAAAAAGCTCAAATACCTAATAAAACTGAAGAAAATCTCGCAGTATTTTCGTGGTTATTTATTTAATTATTTAGCGTTTGACGGTACATAATATTTATAAGAATCTATTTCTCTTTTATTTCATATTATATTTTTAAGAAAACTACATAACAGAACATAAGAAACACTTGAAACTAAAAAAGCAGTGTTCAACTAATTATATTGTTTTCTCAAGAATCCTACGAAAAAAAAATAACTATTGTAAGATGTAGTACAAATAATAAGAAAACAATTAATGTAATAATAGCCTATATTTCAATCTTTTTTTAAAAAAAGTTTTATTAAAAATGAATGCAAAAAGAGAAAATAAAAGTAAAAATTGTAAGTGGACAGTTGTATGATAAATAAATGCTGAATTTACTCGCCACTTGTTGGGCTTATTGTCCAAATTTCTTGTTTAAATTTAATTTTTGTGTATTTATTATGACTGATATTGTGAATCGCAGGTTAGTTACGCATCAGTTTAATCAATTTTTCTTATTCCATAGTTGAAAAATGATTATAAGTAAAGCAAGATTGTAAACCGGCACGAGTGAGCTGCGTGGCACAGTTTCTGTGTCGTGATCACAACGTGGCGCAGTACTGCGCTGTCCTGCTCTGCGCTGTTCCGCCCCAAAACATAGAGACACAGAAACTGTGCTTCGCTGCCTGCGTCAACTGCACTGCCGAGCCTTCGTTGGTTTTCGTTTGTCCACCGAGCCTGGGGAAGCTCCAGTGATCCCTGCTCGGCCGAGTAGAGACGACCATTCATAGGAATAACCGAGTGAGTTAGAGTGCGACTAAATTTCTATTTGCACGACACTAATAAGTACTGTGTGTGAGGTTAAAAGTATAACTGTTGGAGAAGTTAGGAATTTTACATCGGTGGCATAGAATATTTAATTAATTGCGGGGAAGTACATGCTCCGATGGAAATTTCCCTACACACTCAGTTCCTCCCTATGTTCAGTTCTTTTGATCTTAAAATAAATCGTTTATAATTTACCCACCAGCCTACTTTCGCTGTTTACAAATTTTAATTTCAAATTCCTTCAAAGTTTTTGGTTAACTATTCACCACAGTTTATTCCAATTCTTAACTCCCTTACCTACAAAGATTTTTTTTTTTTCATTTTACCTAAAATAGACTACTAGAATATATTCACGGTCATTTATTTCTTCTTTTCACTTCTCCTATATTTTCTACGATTATACCCATCCATCTCTCATCGCCAATATACACCTTGTACACTTCCAGAACACTCTTTACAATCTTCTAGTGCTTCCCAATACTACTCCTTCATCATATCAGTTATTAAATCGTATTCTGTTGCCCTTTTTTGTACCACCTCCACCTCCTGTATTTAAATCCCGCAATCTGTGTCCCAAACTGTACCACCATTTTCATGGAATGGTTTGAACAATGTTTTATAACCCTACTCCCTCACTTCATTTATACATCCCCTCATTACACTCGCCAATCCATCTAGAATTTTTAATTCTCTTCCAACCAATTGCCCAGTGTATTATGCACATTTTAGATGATTATTAAATGTTATACAAAGATATTTGCACTTCGAATTGTCAATAAGCAATTCCATCCCAACCCCATAATCACAAATAACCTTTAGTTTTTTTTTATCTCTGTGTACCTGGATCATCTTGTTCCTTATCTGGAATTTATACCGACATATCTTATCTTTATGTCCTTAACTTAATATCAATTTATTGCCATTGAACGCATAGTATGGTGGCAATTTTTCCTATATGACCATTTTCGATTTTCTTAATAAACTTTTATTTGAAATCATTTTAAATGAATTATTTCTACCCACCTACCTTTCTTTCCCTTTATCGAATTTTAATTTTAAATTATTTTAATGTTTTTGGTAACACTCTTTGGTAATTTATTCCGACCCGGGACTCCGTTAACTACAAAATAAAATTTTAAATTTTCCTTATGCCTGAAATACAGTGCCAGATTGTTGACATGATTATCTCTTATCTTCCATCCGCTACTACAAGTTCTTTTACTGATATCCTTCCACACCTCATCACCAACATACGCCTCGTACAATCCCACTACTTCTGTCAACTCGCCTTCCCAGTCATTTAATGGTTGTAGTAATATCATTTGCAGTCACCAACTACGTTTTGTTTCTCACGATTGCAAAGTGAGAAAGAATAGCTTTTTATAGTAAAATCTTGGTATAACATTTCGTAGAAAACTCAGTTGGACAAGTGGTAAGGATAGGTTTGAAAATTATTTAATGGAGAGGGTAGTCAGGGCATGTTCCAGGAATATGCGGAAATCTATGCATTAGTGAGAGAGTTTCTGTCGGTGTTTAATACTTCTAACAACTTCAAATTCAACAGGAAGTATGAAGATCACATACAAGTTCAGCCAGATCAGGTCATGCCGTGACGATCTGTCTCCCTAAAAACTCCTCAGATTAATTAATACCAAATGGAGTGAGAGCTCTTGCACTCATTGAAATTGTGTTTATTACCAGAATAACCCTCTGGACAGTAGAAAAAATTTGGTGAGCATCATTTTTAAACTGAAATAAAGCAGCTGCTTGTCATTTAGGTATTTTTCCTAACACTGAATAAAGTTGTAATTTATGTACCTAAACCTATTTGCCAACTGAGAACTGCACTAGACAGACGACCGTACCGAAAAAACGGCGAATTCGGTCCCAAAACGTTGATCAGCGACTTGCTTGTTTTTGGTGGTGTAATTTGCAACGCATATTTTGGGTATCAAATACATTAGTAGCAGGGGGTGCAAAATTGGGCAGCGAGATTTATTTGTGGAAGTTGCAGTGTGACAAAATCAGTAAGTGACACGATAAACGAGCTGAGCTGGAAGTAATTGGAAGACAAGAGGACGGTAAGGAGAGTACTGGAAGTGTACAAAATAGATGGACGTTGAAAGACGAATTGCGAGTAGTATGTAAAAGGGAAAAGCTGGCAATTTGTATCAAGTGTAAAGGTGTGTAATAATTTTATCTGGTAGTAAAGGAAGTCACACACTGTAATAAATGACCAAGGGAAACACTAAAATATTTTCTGAAACAATGGAAGGATAATTTTAAATTCCTAAAAGGCAAAGGGATGAAAACAATGAAATAGCGCTCAAAGAAATGAACTTAAAAAATGAAATACAAAAGTACGTACCTTGGAACATGGTACTGGGATGCGCACCATCGTAATTCAAGAGAAAAATTCACTGATAATATAGAGAAAAACAGTCGGACAGAACTGAATGGTTAACTTAGAATAAAGCAAAGCGCTGTCCAGTCTCGAGGAAAACAGAAAAGATCAATAATTACAGCCAGAAGTGTTACAAAGAAACACAGAAAACGGAGAGAGCTTTTATATTCTCACCAATTTACACCACTTAGGCGGGAGGTATCTTTAATGGATTGAAATCATTAAGATGTTTACGAATAGCACTCTCCCTTTCTCTTATAGTCATGTCAAGGATCGTGATTTTAGAAAGACTCTAATAAATGAGCAACTGTGACATCACAGTCACCTGATGAGTAAACTCCATTGACAATGAGTGGGAAAAGTTATCCACTATATGACTAAAAACATTGTGGAGTATAAATAGTGATGGCTGGGATGTTAAATGTTTTAACACGCTTTTAAATCGATATGGAGATTTTAAATCACTTCTCAGTTTTGTTCAATGTGCTGTAGCCGCAGAAACTGGGTTCTGAAAAGAAATAGCATCATGTTAATTTCACAATATTACCAAATAACGGGAAAGACAGTTTAGTGTACTCAAAATTTTTTATGTACTTTCTGTGTTACAGAAGTTCTGTCCACAATGTCCTAACCAGAAGTTCTGCTGTCAATGCTCTCATTGCCATTGTATGGACATGTTTATCAATTTTCTCAACCAGCAAAAATCATTCGTTGTAAATAGCTTACCGGTCGCGTTTGTTTTAACAGTACAATGTTCTTGGTGCTGAAACAACCTCAGAGTCGCCATGCGTCCCCACAAGATGATCGATTATGAATACAAAGCGCATCCCGCAGTTTTTTAATATAAACTTTTCAATGTGCTTGCTACTAATGTTGGACGTCGGCGTTTATTTGGAAACAAACTCTTCGCCTAGCTCTCTATCAACCAGTCCATAAAAAACCTAATGCAGATGATAACATTGATTGTAATATCCCCGTAGAGTTCGGTTGCTCTGTGGCAAGTTATTGATGTGCCTTTTGCCGTAGCTGCATTCCATGCCACATCCCAGCCAAACCACCTCAATTTGGAGATAGTATAAGTCGAGAACTAAGCGATATATAGAGAAAAAATATATACCTAAATATTTTTTTTACTTTTGGCTTGTCTCGTCGAGTTAAATAAGAATCTGTAATCAAATTTGACTTTGCGGAAAGTTTTCTTCTGAATTTCAACCCAAAACACCATGCATTTGAGGTAGTATATCTCAAGAACTAAGCATGATGACAGAAAATTTTATTCTTCAGTTTTGATTTGTCTTGACGGGTTATATAATAATCCATTATCAAATTTCTGTTCCATGGTTATCGTATCATCCCGTTGAGGTGTTTGTACATTTTCTCCGTGTTTCTACTGAAATCCAATATGGCGACCTGTCCTCCCCACTTCTCTCCACCCGGCTTCACTCCAGTGCGAAGTGAACGTCCCATGCGTCACCTCGACTCTGTTCTTTCCTCCATGCTAATGGTATGTTCTCAATACACAATACCTGTGGTAAAATACATTTATGTGATACCTATCACTGAAACTAATTTATGTTACTGCTTACTGTGACCTACCTACATGTTCAAAAAGCAAAACATTTTTCTCGCCAATTTAATTCAATAACTTCTAATAGTACCACACAGATTTCTTCATAGCAGAAAGTCATCAGGATACATGCAGATAAAGTACAAAAATCTAAAACAAAGACAAAAAAAGATATTTATTGCATACGTAAACAGCAACATTATTGCCCTCCAAGTAGTTTATATTTATGCATCAATTCCATTAAGCGCTGGCTGCATAATATGCAAAATATCTACCCAAAAGTATCTAGCAAAATCTGTTAACAAATCTTCATATTTCAAATACCTTTATTCAAAGTTACAAATACAATTAGAAAAATTATTATAGCAGGCTAGCAGCCTCAGTATATAGTATTGTGACTATCCCAGTTTGAAGATTAATTAATTTAATAATTTTGATCCTTAAATTTTCTGAAGCAATACCACTTAAATGAAAACAATTTACATAAATGCTATTGTACAATATTACTCGACATTTTTGTCAGTTAAAAATTATTTAACCATACAATAATTATTATAAATTACAATAATTATAAAATTTCCACAAAAATTGACACTCATCAGATTTTACATGCTTCAGCTGTTACCAGGGGCGTATCTACTATGGTGCTAGGCGGTGCAGTGCACCTGGGCCCCAACGCTCAGGGGGCCCCCAAGCATACCACTGGTGACTTTTTTTTTAGCTCTTTCGTCGTCTAAGGGGGGCCCTGACACACAGGGAAGTCCCTCACTAAGGGCCCTCTCTGCTTAGGGGGACCCCCAACCACTGCTCAGGGGGCCTGCAAGCACAACTCAGGGGCCCCCAGCCTAACCTCAGGGGGGGCCCTACCAGCAACACAAGGAAAAAAAAGGTCGCCCATCTGGCCTGAGAGCCCAAAATAAATTTTTTGCAGAGGGCCCTGGGGCCCTTGTTGACCTAGCTACGCCACTGGCTGTTACAGCAGTTATATAGTAGATTAGTTTGTTTATTACCTATAGAAACAAACAGTAGATAGGCAGTTGCAATGATGTGTAGTTAAAATGTGTTCTGGATGTCACAGGAAACACCATCTCTATGACAGAAAATTTGGAGGAAGTAAGAAAAGTTTCACCAATATAAGAGGATCCATTAATCTTTTGTTAAGTGTTATCAAACAGATTGAAAACCAGAAAATGAAATTGTAAAACAAAAGATTGTTTAATTTAACGAATACAGAATGAGACAAACTTGCAACGGAAACATGTGGCGAATATTTTCTATTTTCCATGTAGCTTTAGGACTCATCGTCGTCGTAGTAATGAAAATTGGGGCAAGGAACGGAAAGGAATTCGGCCATGGCCTAATGGAGGAACTATTTCGCCATTGGTCTGCAGTGATTTCGGGAAACCATGGGAATCCGAAAATCGGATGGCCGGACGGGGATTCGCTCCTTCTTCGTCCCACTCAGCCATCAGGCTCGGTGTGCTGACAAGAGAGCTTCTACAACATAATAACAACGATGAGTGAACAACACTGAAGCAGTGAATACTAATTTAATCGTGAGGGAATGCTTAGCAATAACGAAAATTATACAGAAAATTTGAAAAATAATATTTATTGTTTTAATATTTCAAAGAAAATTTAATGGAAATATACAAGCTTATGATTTATAAAAATGAAATTAATTTTAGTTTTAATTGATATATATATACTAAAATAGTCAGTTGAAAAGAAATCTGTGGAAGATTTATGAAAAATAACTGGCATGATATATAGCGATAAATTGTTACTAAAGCAAGGAAGTCACTGTGAATGTATAAATGAGGGGAGATATCCGCCATCTATTTCAGTAGTTTTTGCCAGTCGACAGTTTCTCCTCGCAATTCGTACGCTGTTTTGCCGCCATTCGTTTTCGCCGTCTTGTCTGCTCCGGCGTCCAACAGCGCTCTCACCACGTCTCCATGGCCACCACAGGCAGCCGAGTGCAGGGCCGAATATCCGTCGTTATTGCGAATGTTCAGATCGGTAATGTTCACCAACAGACGCACCATCTCGACATGGCCTCTCCATGCGGCCAAATGCAGCGGTGTATTGCCGTTCTTCGATCGAGCATTGGCATCCGTCCCGGCCGTCAGCAGCTCTCTCGCAGTCTCCGCGCTGTCTGTACAGCAGGCCACGCTGTGCAGCGGCGTAAAATTATCCTTATCCTTCACCTCAACGTCTGCGCCGGCCACTAGCAGCGCTCTCACCACCTCCACGACACCGCGCTCTGCCGCCCAGTGGAGCGGCGTCTTCTTGCTTTCATCTCTCTCGTTGATGTCCGCCCCCGCTGCCGCCAGCGTGGAGACGGCTCTGCTCCTGCCATGCTGCACCGCCCACAACAGCGCAGTCCGCCCGTCGTGGTCGGTGCCACCCCCGGCACCCGCCCCCAGCAGCGCCCTGACGGTGCGCACGCTGCTCGTGTCCGCCGCCAGCAGCAGCGGCCTCTTGCCCCAGTCCTGCTCCCCCGCAGTGGTGTCCGCCCCCGCCGAGCACAGTAGCTGCGCTGTGGCCGCGTGTCCCGCCGCCGCCGCCAGCTGTAGCGGCGTCCTGCCCTCTGTGTCCCTGCACTCTACCTGGGCCCCGGCCCTCAGCAGCACTCCCGCCACGACGGGCCCGCCGCCGCCTCCACACGCCGCCGCCTCGTGCAGCGCAGTCCACCCGTCACTCGGTCTCACCGCCTCCAAGTCCACCCCCGCGTCCAGCAGCATCCGCACGGCGGCGGGCTGGCCGTGCCTGGATGCCGCGTGCAGAGGGGTCGACGACGCGTCGTCGACTGGCTCGCTGGCCAGTCCCGGCCGGTGCTGCAGCGCCATCCGCAGCAGGTGCAGGTGTCCATGCCTGCAGCAGTGCATTACTGACTGAGCCGTGTCTGGAGAATCTAACAGATACTTTGTAATCTGCAGCTGGCTGGAAGTGACGGCACCAGCTTCCAGGAGATGCTCGACAATCGAGAAGTAGCCCGCTACTTCTGTAGACTGCAAGGTGGACCAGGACAGTACTTCCCTTTTCAAAGCGTTCAACAGCTCAGTGGTCGCTTCCATTGTATTCCTGCATAGAGAGAGAAAATCGCGGCTAACATCATTTATGCACTCCAAATTTAAGGACATACACTAATAATCCTTTCAATTTCATACCAGTATGTGACACAAGCTATTTGTATCGTCTAAACATATTTCAGCTTATCGGCCTCGTTCAATATGTTAAAATTTTTCTTAGCAATAAGAATGGCGTATAATGATGTAACATTATTGCAAAAAAAAAAAAAAAAAAAAAAAAAAAACACAGTTCTAGTCTTTTTTTTTTTTTTTTTTTTTTTTTTTTTTTTTTTTTTTTGCAGCTTTATGTCTGGTCAGAGTTGTCAAGATCATTAGAGGTGGCAAATGCCTCGGAGCAAGGAATGGAGAGATATTCAACCATTTCCTCGTCTCAAATGATTTAGCGAAACTGTAAAATCCAAATCTAGATGGTCGGATTGAGCTCGAAGTTGCGTTATCCCGAATGCGTGGCAGGAGCGTTACCGCTCACCCACAACGATTTGTACAGCTACTTTTGCTAACGTATTAAATGTGTTTTGTGGCCTTATACCAGAAACTTTTCTCAGTTTGTTATAAGCGTCTTTGATGAAAAAACTAAACTCGGTATTCAAGCCAAATATTGGTTGGACCTTCATGAAGGAGGTATAGTAAACCTGGTATTGGAGATACGGAGGCCAATTCTTTTCCGCTATAAATAACCTAACCCACTAATCCTACTATGTAAAGGGGACGTGGAATCCGAATCATGGAAGCGTTCTGTTGTGTTTCACTTTTCACAGCAAACTGTGCTAGGGTGACGGTTGGGTTTATTGCTTTTGAAAATCCCACCCGAGACCACGATTCGAACCGTGAGCAAATCGCCTTAACCACTGAGACACAAGACTGCTCGACTTGGGGGATCATAGTGTTAATTACATAATTTATAATGTTCATAGAACATAAGTAAACCGAATGTATGACAGAATGGCCAAGTAATTACTGGAAGTAAAAATAAATCTAAAAATGGTGACTCTTTTAAGCCCAGCAACCCAATGGAAGGTTGGGTAACCAATCCTAGCAAGAAACTGGTTTAACAAGCGGATAATTATTGGGGGCTTCAAGGCTCAAAACTTTGGCAGTGCTACTGTCGATGTGAATCATCATGTCAACAGTCTTTCAACAGTTAAAAGCATGGAGGAATGCTACAGTAATTTTAAGTGACGCATCCGGTATTTAGAGTTCTGGAGATCCGCACACGAATGCGTGGAGGAATGAGGGACTCGTTAAAACAAGATCAAATACGAGCAATGGGACTTCACTCCTAAAATTTGGCAAACTGAACCATCTCACCAACATCCTTTCACAACATCAAATCCTAATTGCAGCAATTCAGGAAACGAGATTTATGGATGAACATACTTTTAAATCTCAGCATTAGTGATTTTTAACGGTAAACCAGGCAAGCGTATACAAAAAACAACCCTCACCTTGATACTGGATTTATTTTCAACAAAAAGGTTCCTAGATTCTATCACAGATTTTTACTCTGCTAAAAGCAGAGTGTCAACCGTCACATCATATATATTATTTCTATAAGGTATTTTTTTGTCACAAGCCTGTATCTTCCTTTATACTTAACCAAAATTAATGAATGAGGTGTCATTTTAAAGCTTATGGTCTCCACTTTGATCACATCATATTTTAAGAAAGAACGTTTTCGGAATTCGACCCTTAAATGGCAAAAGTATCAATATTTTTGCAATGCATTTTTGTGTCACGAGCAGTTTATCTCATGGCATATCTAACCGATGTAGAAAAATGAGGTGTCATCTTAGAAACTAATGTCTCCACCGTGGTAACATTATACTTTAAGAAAGAAATTTTTCGTAGATCGAGCCTTAAAGGGCAAAAATGTTGATTTTTCTAAAATGCTTTTTTTGTGCCTCGAGCCATTTATCTCCCTGGATATCTGACCAAAATCGAAAAATCAAGTAAGATTATGAGGCGTAATGTTTCAGCTTTGGTAACATCATATTTTAAGAAAGAATGGGTTTGGAATTCAACCCTTAAAGGGGAAAACTATAAATTTTTCTACAACGCATTATAGTATCACGAGCCATTTATCGCCCTTGATATCTAACCGATATAGATAAATGAGGTATCATATTAATGAATAAGGTCTCTTCCGTGGTAACATTATATTGTAAGAAAGGAATTTTTCGCAATTCGACCCATAAAGGGCAAAAATGTCGATTTCTCTAAAATGCGTTTTTTGTGTCTCAAGCCATTTATCTCATGGATATCTAACCAAAATCAATAAATCAAGTAAGATTATGAGGAGTAATGTCTCAGCTTTGTGACATCAAATTTTATAAAGATTGTTTTTGGAATTCAACCCTTAAAGGGAAAAACTACAAATTTTTCTACAATGCATTATTGTGTCACGAGCCATTTATCTCCTTTGATATCTAACTGATATAGATAAATGAGTTATCATAGTAATGAATAAGGTCTCCGCCGTGGTAACAATATATTTTAAGAAAGTAATTTTTCGTAATTCGACCCTTAAATGGCAAAAATGTCAAGTTTTCTAAAATGCGTTTTTTGTGTATCGAGTCATTTATCTCCCTGGATATCTAACCATAATCGATAAATGAAGCAGGATTATGAGGAGTAATGTCTCAGCTTTGTGACATCATATTTTAAGAACGAATGTTTTTGTAATTCAACCCTTAAAGGGAAAAAGTATAAATTTTTCTACAACTCATTATTATGTCACGAGCCATTTATCTCCCTTGATATCTAACCGATATAAACAAATGAGGTATCATAAAAATCAATACGGTTTCTGCCATGGTAACATTATATTTTAAGAAAGGAATTTTTTGTAATTCGACCCTTAATGGGCAAAAATTTCAATTTTTCTAAAATGCGTTTTTTGTATCTTAAGCCATTTATCTCCCTGGATATCTAAAAAATCGATAAATCAAGTAAGATTATGAGGAGTAATGTCTCAACTTTGGTGACATCATATTTTAAAAAAGAATTTTTTTTGAATTCAACCCTTAAAGGAAAATGTATATAAATGGTTCTACAACGCATTTTTGTGTCACGAGTCATTTAACTCCATTAATATCTAACTGAAATAGATAAATGTGGTATCATTCTAAAAATTAAGGTTTCCGCTGCGGTAACATCACATATTAAGAAATAAATTTTCCGAATTGAACTATTAAAGGACATAAATATTAGTATTTCTAAAATGAATTTTTTGTATTTCGAGTCATTTATCTTCCTTGATAATTAAACAAAATTGATAAACGAGGTATAATTTTAAAGATTGAGTTCTTCGTAAGGTCTTAGGTTCCGTTGAACCACATTTTAAGAAAGAAATTTTTCAAAATTCTAACCTTAGAAGGCAAAAGTATTAATATTGCCACGACGCATTTTTCTGTCACGTGTTATTTATTTCACTTAATACCTAACCGAAATTAATAAATGAAGTATCGTTTTAAATATTAAATTATCCGCTTTGGTCACATCAAATTTTAAGAAAAAAACTTTCTCCAAATTCAACCCTTAAGGGGCAAAAATATCATCATTTCCAGAACTTTTTTTTTTTTTTTTTTTTTTTTTTTTTTTTTTTTTTTTACCTCGCTTGATAACTAACCGAAATCGATAAATGAGGTATCATTTTAAAGACCATGGTGTCTTCTTTGGTCACACCATATTTTATAAAAGAAATTTTTAGGAATTCGACCCTTGAGGGCAAAAGTATCAATAATATTTTTACAGCGTGGTTTTTTTTTTTTTTTTTTTTTTTTTTACAAGACATTTATCTTCTTCGATACCTAGCCGTAATCGATAAATATCATATAGTTTTAAAGATTAAGGTCCCCTGTTAGGTAAAATTCAGAAGGAATTTTTCGGAATTTGGTGCATAAATGGTAGCGCGTATGTGAAAGTTCAGAGCCAAGTGGCAGATATCACAGAGATGTCAATAACCTTTTTTTTATTCAATAAGTAGCTTTTCGGATATTTTTTTCTGTTATGGAAACACTTTAGTTTTACTATACAATTCCGAAGTACACATTTTATTTGCACAGCGACAAATATCACAGAGATGTTGATATGTTGTGTGCATTTTGTTCAGGTAGGATGTATTCTGTTAAGGTCATTGACAGTTTGTAGTAAATACAGAGTGTTTTATATTTTACTAACTGTTTCGTAATATGTTGTAAGTAGCCTTTTTTGATGCGTACCTATTACATTAAAAAAAATATTTGCTATAAAGTACGGTTCTACTTTTCAATATATTACAAGCATTCAACCTCGCTATTCATGGCATTTTATTCGCAAAATTTTCGCACGGGTCGTCTAGTTTTGAAATATAAGCAAAATCTAAAGCATCATAAAAGTGCATGGTACAATCAATCAGGCAAAGAAGACGAACCAGACAAACAAATGAATTCTTGGAATAACTGGAAAACATCATCTGCAAGATATCAGATAAGCATATGGTCATCCTGCTTGGCGATTTTAATGCGATGATCGGTAAAGAGATAAAATTCCACAACAGTGTTGGGAAGTATCCTATTTACCAGTGACAAAATAGAATTGGAGAGAGACTCATAGAACTCATAGGTAATAAAAATAAAAACAAATAGTTAAGCAGATGGTTTCAATTTCAAATATGGGATTCAAATGTTACTGTTTTCATTCACGAAATATACATCAGAAGCAGCCAGTCACGTCAAGTCACTCATCCAGGTGAAATTAAAAACCGACAATAGTGGGTGATCGGTAACGCTCTGCCCTCACATTCGGTAGGACGCGGGTTCGAATCCCCATACAGGCATCCAGATTTGGGTTTTCCATGATTTCCCCAAATTACTCCGGCAAATGCTTCCTTCAAAAACGACATGGTCAAATTCTTTTCCGTTCCTTGCCCAATCCTTTCCCGCCTTTAATGACCTCGACGTCGACGAGGCATAAAGCCATCATGGAGCGTCCATAAACTACGTGCTCATTCTAGGGGAGGAAGGGTTGGCTGGAAAGCTACGCTGGGCTACGAGGAGGGCGGGGAGGGAGGGTGTTTCCGAGCCAGTCCACGTAGGTTTTCATTCATATCATTTGTCATAGTTTAAATGAGATACAGAACGATCAACAGCATGTGAATATTTGTTCTCGTCTCTTAATTATCTCCGTATATAATTTATGATAGTCTGACAAGAAAAACAGTACAAAATGAATTCTGAAATTAATAGGGAAAAAGCTACGTACTACGCGGGGAAGGGGGGGGGGAGAGAGAGAGAGAGCAGAGCAGAGGCAAAGCAACGTCGGGCTATGTGAGGGAGGGGGGGGGGTGTTCACAAGAGGCCAAAATGGAGCTACGTGGTTTATGGACGCTACCAAAGGGAGTAACTGAAATACACTATTAGAGTGTAGAATGGTTTAGAAAATAATAATGGAATATGTTGGTAACAGACAACAACTTTGTAGGTGCGAAAACCTGCAGATACCTAGCAGTGTTGCTAGACTGACTACTTTCTAAAACAAAATTTACACGCGTTCAGTGTACCAATCCTCGGAAACTAATGAAAATGTTTCTTCTCCAGGTCACTGACTGAAAGTAAAGTTAAATAGTCTGTCTCTTTCTAGTGGGTTTGACGGCATTTATTTGTCCACTATTTGGATCAGCACACTCGCTACCGTGTGGAAACAGGGACAGTAATCGCTTATTATCGCTCACTACAATAACTGCGTTATCTTAACATTCGATCTGATACATAAAGGGGCGTCCATAAATTACGTGAGGTGAAATAGGGGGGTCCAGCGAAATCTCACCAAGGGGGAGGGGAGAGTAAACGAAATCTCACGTGAGGTGTTTTTAAATTTGTGTTGGACTGTAGAGACTAAAAAAAAAAATCTACAAATGACGCGAGTCGATTTTAGGGGGTATTTCGTCGAAACGTGCGGGTGTCAAAAAAGGTCTCAAAAAGTTGCGGGGGCGATCTGTAGGGGGGGGGGGATCTCACGCGACCAGATCTCACCAAGTCTCACCAGAGGGGGGGGGGGGAGGGGAGGAAGCGAAAATCCAGAAAAACACCTTTAGGTAATTTATGAATCTCCCCAGAACAGAATGAAGCCATGAGTGGCGGGGTGAACGGATAACGTTCTGGCCTCGCATTCAGTAGGATGGCGGTTTGAATCCTCGTCCGGCCACCAGATTTAAGTTTCCATGGTTTCCTAAAATCACTCCAGGCAAATGCCAGGATTCTTTCTTCATAAGGCCATGGCCGAATTCCTTCCCGATCCTTATCCCCAGTCCCATCTGGTCTCTAATGACCTCGCCATCGACAAGGCGTAAGGCCATAAGTATATAAAAAAAAAACATGAGAAAAAATGAGAAAACAGAATGAAGGTTGTCTTTGATCATACTTTCCCAACATTTACCAACAATGTGATTACCAATCAAACACAGCGTCCCAAACATCAAACTAGACCCAATGACGAGAGGAGCAAAAGAAACATTATTAAAATCTTTGCAAAATTCAGAAATAGATGTTGAAATTTTTCAGTATTGAAACCAATTGATTTTGACTACATTAAATGACACACTAAACCAAAATAATAAGATAGGTAAAATTTAAAAAATAGTCAGGTTCCAGGACGACCACTTTTTCTTCTCTCAAGAGTCAAGAATGCCAAGGGAAATATACAGTTATGCTCTGAATATGCGTATATAAACGGTTCTCTGTAAGATTTGCAAAACCCTAAAACCATATTCTGTGTAATTATCGATCTATTATATATTTTTCGTTGGACTACAGAAACGCTATTTCTGAATTAAAAGAAATGTTATCTCCGGATATCCTAATTAGAAAATGTGAAGTGTTAAAATAAATTTTTCGAACTTTTTATATTTATAACATGAAAAATAATGAAAACTGAAGTTGCTGATTTAAAAAGAATTTACGCAGATGATAAAATACACAACATAATTTATATCAGAATATTAATATAAATCTATGTTAAATATAAATATTAGCATACTAGCCGATACCCGCGACTTCGTACGCGTGGACGTAGAATTTCATTGCCAGAATTGAATATTAGAAAGCTGTTAGTAACTTAAGATTGGTCCCAAACAACACCGAGTCGGCATAATATGTCAGGAAAGGCGTCACCATATCTTCTACCGTCGAAACTGTCTCATATAGAGAATCAGTTTACATTACATATATAAACAGAAAAACAAACGAAGGTGCTGGGATACGTGTGGGAAAGGGGGAGGAAAAGGTTAACTAAGGTCATCTTTATTTCAGCTTGGTCTTTTCATCTTCAGCATGACCATCGAATTCTTGGAGTTTCTTATAACTTTAGCTGCTTGTGCTCTGCTAGAGCTACCACTCAGGCCAGGTTTACGTCCGCAAGGCATGTAAAAAAGGAAGAAAAAATAAACTGGTGCCAGTAACATTTACGCAGACACAAAGTAATGGTACAGTGCAGAACAAATCTTCATCTATACAAAAACAGGATGTTTGTCTAAACGAAATTTAGTAAAAAATCATACACCAACAGACTCCACGAGAAGAAAAGCTTGAGCAACCGACTTACATTACAGACCAACACACGCATCCGTCCGTCTGACACCATTAGATAAGTTTCAAAACATCGAGACTAAAACTGTTATTCATACCGAAAGAATGTCGTGTGTCCTTCCTATAGATAGAAAGTGCTTCCTTGTCAAATGCGATCAATATCGGTATAGCCATTTAGACGACTAAACGTAACAAAAAGCAGAGACTTACTTTGGTATATATAATATATTAGTGCAGATCACACTCACACGCAACGGCAGAGTGATCAAAACAGCGTAAAAAAGTGTACACCTACAGCATTGTTAGACCGCGCACGATCTGACAAGCATTTCATCCCTAAATTTGAGATACCTACAGTTTAATATGGAATCTGAAAAACAGGCTGTCTATGCATGGCTCATAAGATCAAAAACAATTCTTAAAAATATTTGCCTCCACTGGAATTTGAACAGGAAACTACGGTGCAAACACGTTAACCACTGAGCTACCGGAGTGTTTAACACATTCTATGCTTCGGCCTATGTTCGTTTACATGACAATATGTACTATTTATACAGAAAAAAGTATCCTATGTCCATTCTAATGCGAAATCGCATCTCCTTGTGAAATTTCATCACGATCAGATTAGCCGTTTAGCCCAAGAAATGTAACAAACAGACAGACAAACAGAGTTACATTCGGATTTATAATATTAGTACAGATAATTGGAATGTTGGTTTGGTACCCCCCAAGCAGGTAAAGTAATGATGCAGTGTGTGGGGGAGTGTAGTCTGCGAGGCATACAGTGCAATACTATGTACATTAACAGCAGCGCAGTCTTGTTGCTCTCGGCCACGGCGGGAATTTTCATGTGCCCTTAACCCGAGCTTCACCTCTGGGATAGCTTGCTGGGTAATGTGAAGTACATCAGCATTCTTTCGTGGCTCGGATCCACGTTAAACTGTACGTCCTCTGTGCCTGGTTTAGTTTAGATGGTCACAGTAAAAAGTGCGTTGCGTGGCGCATCCTCCCGGCCAGCAATGCCATACGATCGTTTGATTCTAATGCTAACATACTGGAAATGGTACCGGAGATCATGTTATCCAGCTACAAATCGGAATCGAAAAAAATCAGGTTTATAATAGTTACGATGCATCTGATTCCGACAGTAGTGTTAAACATATTTTCACAATTTGTGACAAGACTAAATCAAGCCCCTAAAAAAAATGAATAAAAATAACGCAATACTCACAAGCTCGCAAATATCAAACGCCGAAGACAGAAAGTTATTATTATTAATTTACTTGCGATGGAGCACATGCTGCGGTGGCCATTCCCTTAAGCAAGGTACTACCCATTCTTATCACATTTTTAAACTGAAAAATTTACCGGATTTTCCGCAGATCAAAAACCCAGCAACAATGGCGAGTGAGCAGACAACAGCGCTTTGGCGGAAGCGCCACTACAAGAATTAAAACGAGAAATGAGAAAGGGATCTATTTGTAATGTACTTACAACAGTGGAGAACATGCAGTAAAAATTGAAATAAATGTAACTTAGTATGCACATCTGGTCACCTAGCTCAAAAATCAGCAGTAAGAATCGCGAAGAATAAGTTTGTTCTCAAAGCGACACATACGACAAAACAATGGGATGACTACATATCAGTGTGTACTAGTAGCAGAAGAATGAAAAGTGAGGAAAAGAATTGCAGTGGATCTGATGAAGTCAGGTGTAATCAGCAAATAGGACGACTGCTGTAAAATAGCTTTCAGATGGCATACCTGTTTGGTTACTTCGCGTGTAGTAGTTCTTTGGAGGTATATTTCGTACAACTGGATGAAAATTGCCAGAGACGAATCTAATAAGAGCTTTCAGCTTCTATGGCGCACAGAATCTGCGCTCAAATATTTACTTTAAAATACAAAATTGTAGAAGGATCAGACAGCTGCGGGTGAACACTAAAAACTCTATTCCCGTACCCATTAGTGTTCCATTAGAGTCAGTCTGTACACAGCACCGCTCAGCAACCGAAGCGATGGAACTTAGCCCGTTGTGATGGCAGCGGCCACCCATAGCGAGGTATGAAGCTTTATTTACTTCTCCTGATCTAAAGTCTAGGAAGTAGAGTGCAATAAGGTATTATGTTGTTTAATATACTTTTGTAAGTCACCGACAGCGAGGTCATTAAAGTCGGGTGAATTTTATGTGGAAGAAACAAAGAAATTTATCAATAACCTCTTGTAGGAACCATCAAAGTATCAACCTGCAGAGATTTGGAAAAACTGTCGTCCAGGGGCGGAACGGTTATTCGAACACATTTCCCCCAGAAAGCCAGTCTATAACTATTGAAACCTAGATACGAGGACTGGAGGCTGTATATGCAGCGCAATGCTTTTGAAACGGGAATGAATTCGGCCATGGCCTTTTGAAGGAACCATCCAGGCATTTGCCTGGAGTGATCTGGGAAAACCATGGGAAACCAAAACCTGGATGCCCGGACGGGCATTCGAACCCGTGTCCTCCCGAATGCGAGGCCAGAGGGTTTCCCCTCACCCACCACGCTTGGTTTCGTGCTCGCTACCCGCCTTCCCACCGCTCTAGAGGCGCATTTACAGTACAACTTGAAGGACCTATGAAGATCCGATTTTCGATAAAGAGCTCTTGATGGACCATCAAAGGGGTTACAGAACATGTAGGACGAGTTGGATGTTTTGGACTCCCAGAAAACCAAACGAGCACTTGCTGTCCAACAAGCTATGGACATTGTAGGCAACATCCTACGAATGTGAAATAAGGATACCTGGTATTCCGCGAGAAAGTACGAGTGGAAATTAGGATATTGTGTGATCCGTTGGTTCCCTCCAAATCATCGGAACAGCAAAGGGCATGTGACGTGATCCCTTCAACCAGCTTGTCAGAAGTGTGACACATATTAAAGAACAGATGTCACGTGCCCATTATTTGTCTTGATCGCCAACTTTACACCCGAAATAAAGTTCATAGCACTTCTTTACTTCTTTTCGTTTTTGTGATTTGAGTGTTAATTCTCCACAGATACAACAAAAAGAATTTTGGTTATTTAATTAAACACTTACGAGGCATTTCTTTTTCCTCTATTAACACAAAACAGAAACCACTACGAACCAGTGTTGCCACCTTACGAAAACAAAAGTCACTAGACATGGTCTCAAAACTCACTAGATTACGGGGTATTTAGAACTAAAAGAGTCGCTAGAAATCGCTAAATAAAATAAACGAAAATTTTTAGGTAAGTAATATAAAAATATTTTATTGATTAGTATTTTTATTAAACTAAACATAATATTTTATTAAAAATCAACATCAAATTCTTCAATAGGTATTTCTTCTTCATCACCTTGCTCTATTAGTGGAGTTACAGAACTTACAGATGTGGAAGGATGAGATGAATCGTCAGTCTTAGATTTAAAAGAGTATTTATTATCTTTACCAATTGCAGCAATCACATCAGCCGGAAGCTCGTAACTGTGTAACTGTAGTGGTTTTTTGTTTGTTTTTTTTTTCACAATTTTCAACTGATTCCTTATAAAAAGAATGCTATTAAGAGTATTTACAGAGATTCTGTTTCTCAATTTGTTTTTAACCATGTTCATTGTACTGAAAATCCTTTTTACTTCGGCATTCGAATGAGGAAGTGATAAAACGGATATGGCTAAATCAGATAACTCCAAAAATGCATTAATTCCAGCAGCATTCTTGTATTTTCGAACTTCAGCCCAGAATTCAATTACATTTTTTGTAGCGTTCCATTGAACATAATTAATACCATGCCATTGCTGAAGGAGTTTGTCAATTTTTTCGTCATCAAATCCGAGTTCTGAGGCAAGATCTACTATTTTGTTGTCTTTGACCTGGCGAAGAGTATTTTCCACACTCAAAAGACACATTTTCTCCAAAATAATATAGTTGGAAGGAAGTCTTTGCTGAATCTCTTTTGCTAATTTGGTAGTGAAGTCGATACAACGTTTCCTGATTGTATTGATGACATCGGTGGGTAATGATGTCTTTTGCACTTGAGATTCAAAAAGATATCCTAAGTAGGGTACCGGATTCAACTGGTTTTCTATTTTAATTGACAAATAATCTTTGTCAGTTGTTGCCGCTGAAGGCATTAATACCCTATTACAAATAGAACGAAACAATGTCATCAATGTGTTCAGCAAGGCAACAGGATTTGAATCCTCACTTTCAAAGCTCTTCACTCCAATTTGTACATCATTCAGAATGCTCCTTAAAAAGCACATATAAAGACGATTAGTCTCATCGGCGTACATAGAATGAAGTAAATCGCCTGTAAAGTAATTATCTCTATTCATAAGAAATGCAATTTTAATTCTTCCCATTGTGACAAAATCCTGGTCGCTGTTTCTTCAATCGACAGCCAACGAGTGTCACAAGACTTCAATATTTTCAACGGTTTTTCACCACAATTTAACGCCTCAAATATTCCTCTGTACTCATCACAACGTTTAGGTGAATGTGAGAACCATTTATACGTTTCTCTGATGAGAAATTCTATATTTGATGGTAATGTTTGCTCAGAAGCATATGACATTGCAGAGAGTGGCAAACACATCTAACAAGTATTAAATTGGGTAAGCCGTATTCATTTTTCAATATATTATGTACGCCATTATTAATCCCAGTCATGACAGAGACATTATCTACCCCAATTCCAATCAAGTCCTTCAATAAAAAACCATGGGATTGTAAACAGTTTACCAAGGCAGTAGCAATTCCACAAGAATCAGCGCTCTTCAATGGTTCCAATGCTAGAAATGTAGATATGACTGTATTTTGCGTGCAAAATATCTAATGACTATGCCCAATAATTTTGATACACTGAGGTCAGTAGATTCATCTAAAAGTACACTATACTTTTGAGAACCAATGTCAACCAAAAGCATCTGTTTGAAATGAGGAGCTAAAACATTTTTAATTACCTCAGTGCATTTCGTTCTGTGCATTTTCACATTCATTACAGACTTCGAATCACTAATACATTTCTTCAAAGCTTCAGACAAGTGGTCAATGTGCGTTATGGATGTATGTTCTGCAATAAACAAGCACAACGTATGTGCCTTCAACGTTAACGGCGTCCATATTATCTTTAGATGCTGGCGAGAATTCAATCCGTCTGTTTTTGGAAATTACTTCACATTTGTCTTTGTGTTTTTTTGTTTCACAGTGTTTCTTTATATCGTTAATTCTTGCCAATATTTCACAATGACAAAAGGTACAAAAAGCTCTTGTAGAATCGTTTATCACAGGCCGTAACCACATTCTAAACTCTTCTTTAGTTTCCCACTCTTTCCCATATTTTTGTGTATACACAGTCTTTGTCTTTTTCAGTGGCACTTCCGTAGTGAGTGATAGATACCACTTCACACAACAGAACAGCAGAATTTTATTTGTATAACTTTCGCGAACACTTCGACGCTAACTAAAACTGAAACAACCTAAGTCAAGGCAGGAACAGCTAAAAACGTATAGATTAAAGTGTTATATCTGTGGTCAAAGACTTTATCTGTAACTGTTTGGTCTGTGATCCCCGACAATGCTTTATTCAAGTTATGACTGTGCAGCGTGGCGAGTACATTTTTCGAAACTCTGCAAGATTGAATATCACTAAAAATCACCAAATATTTTTTTAGCGATAACATATTTAAGAAAATCGCTATCGAACTTCAAAAGTCACTAAATCTAGCGACAAAATCGCTAAGGTGGCAACATTCCTACGAACCTACAACAACAAGCAGTCACTTTTCAAGCTGTCAGAACTCTCAATGCTGAAACAAATGTGGCAACAAACAATGCAAAGGATTTCTGAACTGAGAATAATTTAAATGATTCTTATGACTTCCGCGGCTGTCTTTGTACATACTTTATTGCTTTACCGGCTATACTACAGCCTTCTTCAGTATCTCTGAAGAAGGCTGTAGTATAGCAGCCGAAAGCTAAGGTAATCAAATAAACGACGCGGCATAGCCCGTAAAGCAATAAAGTATGAGAATAATTTGTTGTAATTTGTCAATCTAACAGTAAAGACGTCTTTCTTGTTTGCGACGTAAATGTTTGGTTTAATTTGCTATTATTGTTTATGTTTAGTGTTACGTTATTCAATAGAGATGTTTAAAAATCATCAATTGTTTATATTTTTAATGTCAGAGCATTCTGATATTTTCAACACATTCGTTTTATGGGTTCATTTGTATATAGAATACCTTTGACTTCTGTTTGTTTTAATGTATCAAATTTATGTTTGTGCGGAATACCTGTCTTATCAGGGTTTTATTCAAAGGATCTTATTCTTGAATTATTTTATGTATATTATATAAATTATTTGATTTTCATTTTATTTTATATTTCTACTGGATTAATTACTATATATTCTTTCCGTTTATTTTATTAATCAATGATTCATTATTATAATGATCTCAGTTATTGTTTAATTGATAATAACTCTAATTATATTTCATTTGGTATGATTGGTATAATATTTATTGCTGTATTCGGGGGTTCAATAATAAGAATATTCTCATATTAAATACGAAAATAAAAAGATAAAGTGACTTTGAACATAAATACAATATTGAACAAAATATGTGTAACGTTATTTGACCGAATTTAAATACAGATTATGACTGTGATGATTTTGATATTGTTAAATATATTGAATGTATTAAATTTAATTGAATGTACAGTCTGTAAATAAATAATAAATTAGTAAATAATGCATGGGAGTTTTGTTATTCAACAATTACATCAGCAGAATAATTAAATTAAGCCACAGGAGGATAACCAATATGGAGTGTTTTCAAGGACTTATGCCGATATCAATTGACAGAGGGTAGCGTATCACCAGAAAACTGAGCCCAATAAGCAAAAAATGTTTTCATTTTCGAATTCAGCACCCACGACTTAGCTAAGAGCACCATAAATTTTCTTTGTAACAAAAATGTTGTTGGCCAGTGTTATCAAAAACCTACAACAATTTCGAAGTGTAAAATACACAACAATAGTGCATTCACCACGTATTTTAATGTTAATAATACGCTCCTTCCTCCCGCGGTGGAAAAAGTTTTTTCTTCAGAAATATTAAACATATGTTTTAAGATTGGGAGTAAAACCCACAACTAACACAAAAGTTAATTAGATATTATTGTCATGTCGAGAGATTGGACATAGCTGGTTCTTAACTGCATCAGAAATCATAAAAGAAAATCAGATGCGACTGCTTAAAACGAGAGCAGACGAGACAATTGTGACAAATTGCAGTAACTGATGATTTGCCTGTCTCACAAAGAGTGTCTATCACAGGCATGGATCACCATGATACACTTCATAAAACAAACAAACAAACAAAACATTAAATATTATGCTCATTGCAACCATTCAAATTATGGGGAAAAGGCCTTATCTTACACAGAGAGCTGGCGAATTTAATAGAATAGATGTGAGGTTCACAGAAGACTCGAACAATTCATGCAGTGGTTAGTATCGACAACATTGAAGACAAATGTGACGTGTACTTTGCTCAACGAGATTGTCATCTGTAACTGAAATCGTCTGACACCAATCCCTGTATTGGCTGCGTTAGTAATCCTGAAAGTCAGATACTGTGTTGTTTTTAATAAAGCATCTGCAATATAGCGCGTAACAAAACTATGAGAAAAGTAACAAAAGGGAGAAACCAAAGATCATCGACAGTATCTGCAGCAGTACGCTGCTAGAGTAGTGGCATTGCCTTAAGCTAGTCGCTGCACAGACAGTACAGCTAATTCCTGATCTCTAGCAGTGTCAGCTGACGACCAATAGTGTTCCCTTCATCTGACCGCCGAGACGCTACGTCAAATATACGAGATTCAGTGCCACGAAATATCCACCACATTCAAGAAAATATACATTCATATGTTTATTTCTACGAACATTATACAAATTCCCAACATGTGACGTTGACATTTCATGATCTGAGTAACACTTTGACTGTTCTTGGAAGGCATATAACGACAAGGTTAACTGTTGTTCAATTCACAATCACGGGGATGAATCCTATATTACAACTTCCCGTACAGTTAAACTATATATAGGTATCATACTGCAAAGAAACTGCTCGTTACTGTCAAATTTTATAACTGCTATGAACGAATAGAGCAAAAAAAAAAAAAAAAAAAAAACAATAGTTACATGTGACCTATTAAATAACATGTAACTTTAAATATGCTGTTTATCGAAGTCGAGGTCTTTAGAGGCGAGAAAAGACTGAGAGCAAAGAATGGGAAGGAATTAGGCTATGGCCTTTTGAAGGAACCATCCCAGCATTCGTCTGGAGTGATTTCGGAAAACCAGGGACAATTGAAATCTAGATACCTCGACGAATATTCAGACCCGCGTTCTCCCGAATACGAGGCCACGGCGTTATGGCTCACCCACAAAGGAAAAATTATTACGAATTTACTGTGACCAGTATACTAAAGATGAAATCACAGTACACCCCAATTAATTTAATTCGGAATAAGTTTATTCTGTGGAAACAATTTCACAAAACACATAGTTGCAAAAATTTCACAATTTTAATTTTTTAATCTAAAATCATTAGAATGCAATATCACCTTCACCATACTTTCGCCATCTGCAATTTTGTTTTAAAAAAATAAAAGAGAGAGAGAGAGAAAATTTTCCACCTTTTGCCTCAAATCCAAGATCAAAAACAATCCACGCCTCGCTACGAGCATACGCCTAATACACTCCGATTACAACACTCTTCAATAGCTTCTTATCTTTCAATGACAATCCAACTGTTTGATTATATCAAGTATTTAAAACTGTATACATCAGTTTATATGAATAATTTATGTCAAATAAAAACAGTTAAAAAGTAATTCAGAGGAAAAGCACATATACAACAGCTACAATCATTTCAGGCGAATGCCGGGATGGTTCCTTCAAAAGATCATGGCCGAAACCCTTCCCGTTCGTTGTTCCCCGTCCAAGCCGCCTCTAATGACCTCCACGTCGAGGGAACGTCCATAAATCACGTAGTTCCATTTTGGCCACCTGTGAACCCTCTTCCCCCCACGTAACTCGATGTGGCTTTTGCCTCTACAAACCACCCCCCCCCCCCCATCCCCCGTGTAGCGCGTAGGTACTTTTCGCTTATTGATTCCAGAAGGCATTTTGTATTGTTTTTTCTTATCATAATATCGTAAATTACATATGGAGATAATTAAATGACAGAAATAAATATCCACATGCTGTTGTGTGTTCTGTACCTTATTTTAACAAATAACACACACACACACATAGTCCAGCCAACCACTCCCCCTCTAGACAAAGCCACGTAGTTTATGCACGTTCCCCAACGAAGCGTAAAGACACAAGCAAAAAACACAATAAAGAGCAACCGGCTTGCAGAGTAAATAACTTCAGCTAGTGCCGAACCAATATTGTATATCTGCAATCGTAAACAGACAATGAAAAGAACACAAATAACAAACCAACAAGATTTAGTTGGAACCTTCAATTTTTTAAATTTATTTTGATGTGCTGGTTTATAACTTGGGGATTCAACCTGTCTCAGAGTTATTTATGTGCACTTCAAGTGAGACTACTGCCGAATACAGATTTAAAGAACAAAAATAGGAATAGCGTGACTGAAATATTGTTGCAACCCCGAATGTTAACTAACATACTTTTGTAATCCAGATTATTTTAACATACCGATTTCCCTCGGACAACTCAGCTCTCCACACGAGACAAACCATCAATGGTCGACTGCAAATAATTTTACAAAAGACGGAAAACCAACTTTAGGGGGGGAGGAAGGTATTAGGCCTAGAATCGAGGCTAAAATCGACATTAGGAGAGGTATGCACGAGAGCTAAAAAAGTGTCTCCAAAATCTACGATGTCGATTTCGCAGGAGGCGGTCCCGTCAAAATATATCACGTCATCTTCGGGGTGGGAGGGGGGGGGGGGGGAGAGTAGAGCGGCAATCCGACGAAATCTCACCAAAGGGGGCGGCGGTGGTCCTGAATTCCGGGAAAACATCTCACGTAATTAATGCATGCCCCCCCCCCCCCCTCCCATAACCACAATAGACCTACTTTATTGCTTTACGGGCTATGCCGCGTCGTTTATTCGATTACCTTAGCTTTCGCCGGTTATACTCCAGCCTTCTTCAGAAATACTGTTTTTATTTAGGTTGACATAGCAACCGTCGCCAAGCATCACAGAGAAAGAGGCCGCTATCTTCGTTGATGTTGTTGGAATTCTTTAAGATCTCTGCTGCCTCTTTCACACGTCGAAGCCACCACTGGTCTTCTGTCCACAGCAGCCTCGTATCTTGAAATTTTATTTCATGCCCGGTGTCAATAGCATGGCGAACGACGGCAGATTTGTCGTTGTTGTTGTATTTGTAGTGGCGGATATGTTCTTTAAGTCTCTCCGCCACTGTGCGACCTGTCTCTCCGACGTGTGAAAGAGGCAGCAGAAATCTTAAAGAATTCAAACAACATCAACGAAGATAGCGGCCTCTTTCTCTGTGATGCTTGGCGACGGTTGCTATGTCAACCTAAATAAAAACAGTATTTCTGAAGAAGGCTGTAGTATAGCAGCCGAAAGCTAAGGTAATCAAATAAACGACGCGGCATAGCCCATAAAGCAATAAAGTATGTACAAAGACAGCCGCGGAAGTCTTAAGAATCACAATAGACCTGTCATGAAAAAAAAAAAAAAAAAAAAAAAAACTAATGCAACTGTAAATAGAAAGAAATTTCCTTAATGCAATTGCTCATTCCAATGTTATTAACAACAGGTTTAAAACAGAAAACTAATTTTAAAAACTCGCCGATTGATTACACAAACATGCAGTCGTAAGAAACAGTGGCACAAATTCTTTTCAAAAATTAATACGAACAACACCAAAACAATTAGACGCCTAAGACAGCCTACAGTTCCCAAGGGCGTGTCCATAAACTACGTGGCTCGGTCTAGGGAGCTGAGGGGTTGGCTGGAAGGCTACGCTGCGCTACATGGGAGGGGGGCGGGGGGGTTCCAGCCAGGCTACGTAGCTTTCCTGTCATATCATTTATCACAATTAAAATGATGTACAGAACATATAACAGCATGTGAATATTTATTTCCTTCATTTAATTATATCCATATGTAATTTATAATAGTCAGTCAAGAGAAAACAATACAAAATGTCTACTGGAATCAAAAGGGGAAAAAAGCTACGTGATACGTGAGGGGGAGGGGGGAGGGTTCACAAGAAGCCGACATAGTTTCAGTTTACGGGTTCTCAGCGTCTGTGAGGCTGGACCAAGGAGCGGCGAAGCAACGCGCATAATCAGTCCTGTACGCGCTGAGAACTGAACCCCTGAGCATGAGTTACAAAGGCGAGCGCGTCAGGCTTTGTGATCCTACGTAACTCTGCAATATGACGGCCCATTACTACGCATACCAGTTACGCGAATTCCCATCTTTCGTAGCACACCCAGTGGGTTCTGCTTTAGTTATGGAATAAAACTGACACCTGACGCTTAGAAAACGATAAAATTTTGATTTCGTACAAGAAAATTTTCAATATGTGGGAATAGTTTGTGTCTAACAGCGAAGAATTTATTATGAGTGGGATAATAAGCTGTCATAATGTAATGTCAGCTTTTTAGTGTCTTGACAAACCTGAAATGGCAACTTTGGAAAACTGATGATGAATATAAAGTACATTTTCGCAGTGGCAATAACGTAGAAAAACCTCTCGGCTTTCAAGCCTCGACGTTTCGGAAGCTGGCAACGCTTCCATGGTTAAGCCCGGATTAACATCACTGAAGTCTGGCTTGACGATGGAAGCAGTGCAAGCTTCCGAAACGTCGCCAGACGATTCAATTTCGACGCGGATAGAAACCCGAGAAGTTTTAGTAGATAAACATTTTGTTTTATTCGAACAGTTGGATTTAAGCCGACATCTTAATGTTCCGGTTTAAATGAGTAGCAGAGCGTGAAATAAAGCGCCCCACACACTTACAGACGAACTGCAGGCCGATACCTGTGACGAAGAACTGTAGGCTGAAATCTCAAAGCACCACACACATAAACGACAACTGCCTGTAGGCGGTGGTCTGTACAGGCCATGGTCTGTGTGCTGCTCACTCACTAGAGTTCGTGAACTTCAGGCCAGTAGACTGAAGATTTTTAACTTCAGTCCAGCGGACTGTCATTCGAAATCAATGAACTCGCACGGATGCAGTGTAATTGTTCGTTTTAAATTAACTGTTTCATTAACATAATTCACGTTCATAATGGGTCGCATTTTATTACGAAGAAAACGTTGTGCGATTGCGATCTTGAATAATATGTTATTACTTTCAACACCGGGACGCAAAAAGAGGTTTTGAATGAAACAGTGGTTGCAAGAAAGGAGTAATCGTTTCCACATGACATTGTTGCGTGAACTACGACAATCACATATGGATGACTTAATTACTTAAGAATGAGTGACGAAAATTTCAATGAACTGTTAAGTTTAGTTAGTCCATTCATCACAAAGGCAGACACCCGAATGCGCCAAGCAATTACTGCAGAAGAAAGACTGACAGTCACGTTGAGATTTTTGGCTACGGGTCAGAGTTTTGAAGATTTAAAGTTTCCTTCGAGAATTTAATCACTAGCACTACCAGAAACTGCCAAATTTATTTAACAGATTCTCAAGGATTTTTACATACAGGTAAGAAAATTTTTTATTTTGTTTATTTTTCAGTAACTTTTTATATTATAATAAACCACGGAAAAGATAGAAATATATAGAAAATGTAACTTATAACCAAAATATAGACAGAATACGCTCAATTCCATACACAGTTAGTTATTGCATATGTTTTAAAATCAAAAACTGTGACAGTTCTGAAACGTCAGGGTCTTTTTTTTATTTGCACATGACTCATCTTTTACCTTCCACAAACATGGAAATTGCCGATATAATTCAATAAATGAGGAAATTAATGCGGTTTGTTGTCCATTTTCCTGACAGTCCAAAACAGATTAAACCACGCGAAAGATATGTGGCCTGTCGTCAGGCAAAGAAAAACGTATCTGTCAGGCGCGGTGACTGAAGGCCAACTGCGAGTGTGTGTCCGTTTTGGCCTTGAGATCGTAAACTTCAAAGATTGTTAACTGTGGACTGCTGGCAGTTCAGGCCCCGATCTCAACAATCCACACACTGACAGTTACGCAATGCCTGCAGTCTACGATCTTAATATCGACTGTAGGTGTGTGTCCAGCTACGATAAACTGATAGTCCAGTGCCTTCAGATAAACTGTAAGTGTGTGGGGCGCTTAAGACTTCGCTGGAGTCTATGAAGCGCCGTAGATCCTGCATTCAACATGATTCACGCTACGATCTACTAACCGAGCAGGTTCCAAGGTGTTCCACACCAGCTTCGTATTCCTTTTCTCAGACGATTCATAATCAAGTCTACACATGTTTTTGTATTAACCAAATTTTCCGCTTTTTATAATCACCTATCAGTGAACATAAATATGCATTTTTATGCAGATGTACCAACTGTCAAACTATTACACGATATGTCAACTGAAAATATGAATGACAAATAAAGGAATTTCTAGGTATACACATAAACCACGGTCATACCAAATCGAAATATAAGCTTGGTTGAATGTCTTAGGATAAGAATATATTTACATTGAATTATCGGTGACACAGAGAGGAGTTTTCTGTTGCTACCAGCTGCAAGATTCATGGAAACCAACAGAAACGGGCGGCGAGTCCTTTGATGGTACGGCGCGCCGGAAGTTGGAGAGCGGCAAAAAGTGGAATTCTCAGACACCAGTGTTCGCAGTCCAGACTACAGATAACCTCACACGAGCGGCCCCTGCGTCTAACCCAAGCGATACACGCAGTCAGCGTGGTGGCTAGCACGTTTTCTACTTCCCAGTCCGACCTGGTTTGAGTTCTACCTCCGATGTATTGTATTCATCATCTGCATAAACAAATTACCAGTAGCTGACAGAACAATATCCCCGTAGAAAACTGTTAAAATCTAAAATATCAGGAAACATGCAGTTTCTCTCGCGCGCTGTGAGATCCATACCCACATTGTGGAGTAAGAAAGTTATTGAGTATAAACTTATTAAAAAAATGATGGCGGAAAACTTTTAGTTTCGAAGAAATTATTTTCACGATAAATTTACTATGCGATTCATGATATCTCTACCAAATGTTACATAAGAAGTATTTGTTGAAAAATTGTCTATTTAATAAACATATTTCTCATTCATTCATTTTTTTTTCGTAAATATTTTAAACTCCATGAACATTGATATAATTTTTCTGTGTACTTTAGACGACTGCTAATCATTGCCCATTATGAAAGAATATTCGGATAAACAGTTTCCGCAATAGATATGTGAACTTTCCTTTCTATGGTTTTTCGCCAAAAACTGTAGCAAATTGTAGAATAAATATAAAATCCAAATTTTTTCAGAGTGAGAGGGCAGTAGGCCTACTACATTGCTGAGTATTACCACTTGATCTACTCGCAGTTCCAGGGATCATTTGGTAACGGAAAAGTCTAGACCAAAGCTGAAACATAAGCCTGCGGCCACACTAGTGTTTACATATAAAGGAGCGTCCAAATTCTCACCCAGTCTCATATTAAAGGGAGGGGGGGGGGGGGGGAAAGAGGGTCAATAAAAATCTCACTCCAACTTGTTTATTCAGAGAACACACATTATTATAACAGACAAGATTTTGTATTACAAAATCAGTGCCACGCAATAGACAATATTAGATATTACGTGTAGCAGAACTAAGAAACTAAAGATGATAAAGTCATAATAATTCCATTTTTAACGTTTTGGTTACGGAACTTTAAAATATAAGCGAATAAAATCAAAGGTCTTCATAATTATAGAATGCATTTAGAACCAATTACAACTTCTCACCGAGCGGAGCGGTGTAACGGTTAGCGTTCTCGCCTCGCATTCGGGAGGACGGCGGTTCGAATCCCCGTCCGGGCATCCAGATTTGGGTTTTCCATGGTTTCCCCAAATCACTCCAGGCAAATGCCAGGATGCTTCCTTCAAAAGGCCATGGCCGAATTCCTTACCCCCCATCCTTTCCCGTCTCTAAAGACCTCGATGTTAAAAAGAAACGTAAAGCAGTTACAAAAAAAAAAAAAAAAAAAAAAAAAAAAAAAAAAAAAAAAAAAAAAAAACAACTTCTGGTAAAACCAATTCTGGACTGAGAGGAATTTCTTTTATTTAAAATTAAAATAAAATGTTATTCTGGAAGTCTTTGCTATTTATTTTCCATGCCCACTAACCGGTGTCAGCCTATAAGGAAGTGAGTGTAATAGAAATTAGTCATTCGTATACACCTGCCGAGTCCATTTGGTATTTGCCATTACAGCAGGGAACTGAAAAATGAATCAGGCCGGAATACTAGACATTATGTATGATGCTAACACTGTAATACCATCAACTGCTGGCAAAATAATGTTTGAAACGGCGAGAATCTCTAAGTTTTGCCACGGCGCGGAGAATTCGCAGATCCGTCACGGAACACAGATAAGCCGTGGTAAACGCTTCAGCAAATGCAAAGGAATTGCTGTGAAGAACAAATTAGAAACGATTTTTTATGCATTTACGCATCGTCGACGTCGAGTTTATTAGAGGTGGGAAATAAGTAAAGGAAAGGAACAGGAAGGAATTTGTCCATCGCCTTTTAAAGGAACTGTCGTAATTATAATTGTCTCATGGATCTGAACAATGCATGATTTGCTAAATCAGCGATTCATGAACCATCAATAGACTTCTCTATCTTCACGCTGTAGCAACACTTAGCAATAATGACGTCGACATCAACGACCCGTGTAACTACTGCCACAACATAATAAATAAGTGTGATCGGAACAAATCGAAATCCATTCTACTGTCTCAAAGAGCGCCGCATTATTGCGACAGAGACAATGTTTCCGCGCTGTAAGTACAGGACACATTATGAGAGGCTAGAGGTACCAGCTACTGCAACTCATCAGTGAAGCGAAGATACAGGGGGAAAGATGTATTGGAAGAAGAAGGAATTCGTGGCTGAAGGACATTCGGAGATGTTACAACTGCACATCCGAAGAGGCTTGTTTCACGCCCAAAGTAGACCACCAACATCCAATAGGAGAAGGCGCCTTAAGAAGTCTGAACACTATTTATACACTTAAAAAAAAAAAAAAAAGGCATTTGGCTACGTGGCCATACAGCCAGCACTATGTAATTTTGTAGTTTGCAAGTATGTATTGGATCACTCAATGTATTATAGATTATCCGTGATATAGACGACACAAGACAAACACAACACTTAATTAAAACCACCCATGCCCGAGGCCGGACTCGAACCGGAGACCCCTGCAACGCGAGGCTAGCACGCTATCCCCTATGCTGCCTGGGTCGGCACACTATATACACTTTCAGTCGTCATCAGACAAAGCGGCGTTCCTTTGAGGATTAAGTTAATGATTGTTTTATGAGGCATTTTTGTATACGTATGTTTGAAAGAGACCCCTTTACTACGGATAACGGTTAGCAGATTACTAACACACATAGATAAAATAATTAGGCCTATGTAAGTTATTGGTCTGCAGGATAATTTGTGACATTTTGCTGCTCCTCGGGATGACAAAGATAGAGAAACACCTATTAGAGGAACCGTTAGTTAATGAACATTTTTTACATTTCTGAAGGCTTGTAACGGTAATGAGCACAAACGAGATAACACCAAAAGAAGTAAATCGTAAAATAGCCACAGATAACTGACTGAACTGTTATTTCGTATTATTATGACCTTTACTTCTCAGTTGCAGTACAGTACAAAAGTTCGGGTCAGGCAATACCGCTCGCTTCGCGCTGTTAACGTGTCGTCATAGTGACGTCACGTTCACGTACAGTCAATTTTTGTGACTATATGGCCGCTGGTAAGCGGCCGTAGAAGTCCGATAACACATCAAACACTGGATATCTGGTTGTGTTATCGGACATCTGCGGCCGCTTACCAGCGGCCGCCTGCATCTGATCCACCTTCGGGATATCAGTTTATGTTGATATTGTACAGTTTTAAATTATTGTGACCGAGCGTAGCGAGGGCACAATACACACAAAAATTGACTGTACGTGAACGTGACGTCACTATGACGACACGTTAACAGCGCGAAGCGAGCGGTATTGCCTGTTAGATAAAACCCAAAGTTCGTCACGGAAGTGTGTCCAATATAGTCAAAATGCATCAAAACGGATTCCGATATCAGAAACCGTTAAATAGTAAACATCTGAGATTCATTACAAGAAATTTGTCTTTAATAAAGAGTAGTGCTGGGGAGCGTCCATAAATTACGTGGCTTCGTCTAGGGTAGGGGGAAGTGATAAGCTGGGGAGGGGGGTTCCGAGCAAGACCAAGTAGCTTTCCATTCATATTATTTGTCACAATTAAAATGAGGTACAAAACACACAACATCATGTGAATATTTATTTCCGTCATTAATTTACAATAGTCGGAGATGAGAGAACAGCACAAAATGTCTTCTGGAATCAGTAAGGGGGTTCACAGTATGCAAAATAAAGCTGCGTGGTTTATGGACGCTCCATAGGAAATAATTAAAAAGCAAAAACGTATTATATACCGGTAATAAAAAACTGTTTTCGACAGTGAAAAAAATTACCCGCAGTATGAAATTATTTACGCGGAAATTACATGCATAAAACTGTAACAAAACAATTTTACACACAAAGGATTAAAAACTGAATCTTCCAACAGCAACAATAGCGAACATACATCGCTTCACATTAAAAAAAAAAAATATATATATCGGTGACAATGCTTCGTATGAATAATTATTTACAATCGTGAATGGCGATTGCAAAGAAATTCCCCAAACACGAAGCTAGAGTGATTGAAAACATTACGGTCTTGGAGTATTTTTTACTGTCTTTATTTTTTATTGGATTATAACAGCCGTTTCGTGTTGTAACCTGTCTCAGAATGTGCCACACAAACTGCTTCATTATGTAAAGTTTAAACAATATTATTCTGAATGTAGTGTAAAATATCGGGACGCAAAGGAAAGCTTTTTGACGCCACGAAAGCTACAGGTCGACGAAAATACTGTTAAAAACCAAAGTAAGAAGTCGTTTCACCCGGATTTTGTTAACTTACCGGTTCTCGTCAGTAGAAACAGCTGCAGTCCACTACCACAAACCAACCACACAATGGCCAGAGACAATATATAGAGACTATCCACGGCCGGCAAAAACTCTGGCGAAGTATCGCTAGCGCTCCAAGCGGTTGTACCTGGAAACACGCTGTGTCGTCACCTAACGCGGCAATTATGAAATTCTCTGAACCGGTCCCCTCCCCCTCCCTACTCCGCTTATGGCATTTCATGTATTGGTATAATTTATGTATAGTAATGTATCCTTTCTATTAATTTTTTATAATAATTTTCATTTAATTAATTAATTTTTTGCTTATTATTTTAGTATTTATTTAGTTTCTCTTTTACCAAACAGCAGGACAATTGGAAAAATAATGAAGGGAAACTGAAATAACAATAACAAAAATAAGTAATTTGTTTTGAATTTTTATTATCTCTGTTTAAAATTAAATAATAGGAATAATCAATTAAAACAGGATTATACAGCATATTTAGTTACATATATACATAACTATACAGCATATTTTAGATATGATACATTATACACATATTAGGTACAATTTACAACATCCATGAACAATTGTACAGAGTATTCAGAGATGATACATTATATGCCCGACCTCATTACACTTCACATACAATTTGCAGTACCCCCCCTCTACCTGACCCACTCCCTCTCCCTCAGGTACCTGGAGCTCCTCACTCCTCTCTCCAGTGTCATTCCTTCGCAGAGAACCTGTAAAGGAAAAAAAAAAAACACTCATTGCAGCAAGACTGTACTGGAAATATCTTTCTTATAACAATGAAATAAATAATGAACTGAAATGTGAACTTAACAAATACACAGACATATCAAAATCTTGACACAAAAGCATCCACAGCATGATCAAGCATGAAAGTTACAAGTAATATTTGAACAAAAGGGCGCTGTTTCTATTTACAAAAAAAAAAAAAAAAAAAAAAAAAAAACCATATGAAATAATGTGAAAGTGGTTGTGAACAAAAATTGCTATTTGGGCACATGTATCATCACTATTAAATTTCAAATATATGATATCAAATATGCAAAGTTTCTGTATAAACTAATGTAGCAAGCAAACTGGCCCCTAAGATGAAAAGAAATGATACTCAATTCCATATGGCAAATATAACGCTTGTAAGTGACATTGAAGTTACAGCAGAAACTTCGATCTCTTTCACATAAGGCAACATACTAGTGCTTTACATTAAAATTCCATCAGACTTTAATGGATTATCTAATCTTCAGTTTTAAAATAACTTGCTGAAACTGTCTCACGAGTGCAAGGCCCAGATTCTGGCTCATTACACTGCTTACACACACATACAAAAAAATACATCGAGAATGTCTTGTAAGCAATTATCAAGAAAATGTCTAATAAAGTGATATTTAGTAGGAAGGATAGCATGGAATGAAGATAAATTCCAAGTACTTATAACAGTTATAAATAGGTAATTCTTACCTATCGGTCCAAGTTCAGGAACAAATGGGGGGTAGTGATCACCCACTTGGAGAAGTAATTCTGTATGTGGAGCACCTTGAAAAAAAAAAAAAGGTTAATTACTTACTCAATATTATAGGAAGGGTGTTAAATACATCTACATAATAATAACTTCTTAACATTTGTATTCATACAATACATTCCACAGATCCCAGCAAAATCTCTTGTGGAAATGTTTTACAACAAAATCATTAGAATACAGATGTATACATAAGAAAATACTGATAAAACCATTGAAAAGAATGGTAATGTTGCTTTCACATTGATGGCACTTGTGTTAGAGCAGTGACTGTACAGGCAACGATGTAAACAACGAAAGACATCAAAGACTGTATAAAAGCTATACCACCTACTACCAATTTGATAAATTAATTCTCTCGTGTCGATAGCAATCCTACCTATTGTTATTCACTGTAACTACTATTATAAATAAATACTACTATGACGAGTTCTACTTATTTATCTTTAAAATTTTAAAACTTTGATTTCTGCTAGGCCTACATTCCTTCAAAATTATCTGCTAACTGATAGATCATGTTATGTACTTGGAATACATCTACAATGTCTCCAGTTACATCGTTGCCTGTACAGTCACTGCTCTAACACAAGTGCCATCAATGAGAAAGCAACATTTCCAAAAGAATCCTACTGCACAGTTGTTTGAAAATAAGTATTTAACTCATCCTCTAGAATTTAATGTTATCTCTTGATAGACATTCAAAATGTGTTGTGATCTTGTAGAATTTATTTGTCCTTCAATATATGACTTCTATTTTGAACAAATGACAGCATTATAATCCTTGTGAATATGTCTGTCATCACTAGTGTTACAACTGTGCTTTTAAGTAATTGTTTTAATTGCAGCAAATGTAATAACCTACAATGACAATGTGGGTACATATGTGGACACCAATGCTAAAATCCCTAACTTCTAGAACAACTCTGTGTTATGCTATTAGTGACAATTGCAGTTAACAAACCAAGGAGAAACATTAATTCACAGCTTAAAAAATGAAATATTCAACCTCTACGGAAATTATATTTCGTCAATACTCGAAAACAGTATACCTTCAGTAATGAAAGCTGATAATGCATATCCTCGGACGAATATTATTTTAGGCCTCCAAACAATAACAAATTTTGATAAAATTAAAAATTTACGCCGTTTTCCTCCCTGACGTTGGCACACAAATGTTATATCAAACGTTATTGCATTTCAGTTGCATTGGTATCGTGTTCTCGAGTAAACTGAAAGATTCACTTTAAACATAGGCAATATAAAAACATAATATTTCTATTACCTTTCGTTGGAATGGCGTACGGCATCAAATGTTTACTTTCAGGATTCATGTAACACATCCTTTCGAAATGAAGTGAACAAAGAAAGGAATTAGTCACATCACTTCCACAATTCACACACTGCTTCTCTTTTCACAGGAAACCTGTGAAAAGATATTCCCTCGACTGCACATCGTGGATTACTTGCTGCAATACCACAGGCAAGACAGGACGGCATTCTAAAAAAAGAAGAAGAAAATAACTGATATTTTTACAGAATGATAACAACAATGGTTAACAACAGAAATATTAATTTCCTCACAAAACTTCTACTTACTTGCAACAAGTACAATAACGGCGAACAACTTCTTCCACTCGGGGCACAAGTAGACCGAAATTGAAAGAATGGTAAATGAAATTGCAACTGAAAAATACCGTTTGATATAACAAACAAAGCAACGCCAGGTACAAACGTACAGATCCCAACAGAGACAGTAATCGTAATCACGTGGCAGCAGCACACGCCTTCACAGCCTTATTGTAACAGGCAGGGTGTGATGGAGGTTTTGCTGGTTGACATTTCCTCCTATATGTGGTAGATGTTGCATGTCTTCTCTATGGTATGTCTTCATATAGGCGTTTTTTTATTATTGTTCAAAAATCTTCAGTGGTCGGTTATGTGGTCCAACATCCATCGGATAATTGCCTAGCTCGTTAACCAATGGATTTTTAGATATATAACATTGTTTGTAGAACTTTTTCGCAAGCTCGCGGAACCGAACTTTCAACATTGGTAAATTTGCAGCTTCATGCAGGGCAGAGGTAGGAAACCTTGTGTCAAGACGTAAGGCTCTCTTCAGAGCTCTGTTTTGTATTGTTTGCAGGCGGCGATGATGTGTCGCGGCCGCGTATCCCCACACTGGACAGGCGTACTCGAGTATCGGTCTGACCAATGAGCAGTAAAGACGCAACCCATAGATGCTGCGAGATTGCTGTCCCTGTTCAAAATTGGATAGAGGGCTTGTAGTCTGGCACTAGCTCTTTTCCGAATATCTTCAACGTGTGCACGCCACGTCAGTCTACTGTCGAGTGTCTCACCAAGATAGCGGGCTGTTCTGGCCCATGGTATGCTTTTCCCATTTAACTGAAGCTTAAGGTCAGGTTGAATTCGCTGACTAGGTCCCAATCTTCTGATGAGCATAATTGCTTTAGTTTTGGCGGGGTTGATTTCAATCCGCCACCACCTCGCCCAAGCTACTGTCTTCTGCAGGACTTCCTGCAAGCGGAGGGTGGTTACTGTCCTGCTGTGGCTGCTGGTAAAGAATGCCGTATCATCAGTGTAGGTGGCAGTATGGAAGTATGGACTGTTGGCTGAGTTGGCACGTCAGCAGTATAGAGTGAGTATAAGGTCGGTCTTAACACCGAGCCTTGAGGAACACCTTGCCATGATTAGTCGTCGAGATGAAAGTTCTGCGCCAACTCGCACGCAGAAAGTCCGTCCCTCGAGATACGACCACAGCAACTTGATAAAATGACGTGAGAATCCCTGGTCATATAATTTCATCAGGAGTCCAGAGTGCCAGACTGAATCAAAGGCTCGTGATATGTCTAAAAGCACCAGGCCACAATATTCCTCGTAGTTGAATGCATGCGTCGCAGCCTCTGTAACTCTCATCAGCTGTTGGATGGTCGAGTGGCCACGACGGAACCCTAGTTGGTGGTGGGGAATAATGCCGAATCGTTCGATGTGATGGTTTAGGCGCCTGAGCAGGAGACGCTCAAACACCTTGCTGACTGCTGGCAGCAAGCTGATAGGACGATAATTTTGTGGCAAGCTTGGGTCCTTCCCGCTCTTATGAACTTGAACCACCTCCGCGTGTTTCCACCGACGTGGGTATGTCTTCGTCTGAATTATGGTGTTGAAAAGCTTAGCAAGATAGTCTGCAGCTACCTGCGGAAGGTTCTTGAGGCACATATTTCCAATCTCATCAGGACCCGTGGCTTTATGCGGATGCAGTCTGGCTACACAACTGAGTATCTCCTGAGGAGTAACAAGCTCTATATCGTGCACTTCATCATCCCCTGCCTCACGGAGAGCACTTAGACGACAGTTCACGAAGGCCACCTGTTCGACGTCTCCTTGAGATGGTTGAAAATTTCTTTCGAACACATCCGCCAGGACATTTGCTTTGTCTGCAGAGCGGTAAATGACGCCACGCTCTCCTTGGAGAGATGGAAGTCTACTCCGTTTCTTGGTGAACCAACGGGTTTGCGACCAGAGTATTCCATCTTCCGGACGTAACATCGAGAGGCGGGATTCCCACTCCCGATTTCGATGCTCCGATAGAGACACCTTCAGCTCTCGCTGGAGGCAATTTAACAGCGTTCTGGTTGCCGGGTTTCTAGTGAGCCTCCACTCCTTGGCAATCAGGGTTTTTGTGGCGGATCGCAGCAAGTAGGTGCGGTGCGAGATGTGGAGAAGAAGCAAGGTGAGTCGGCATTGGTGTCGTAGCTGTAGTTACATGCAATCACGTGGGATCAGTGGCAGCCAGAGACAGCGATATCTGGCGGTGGATACTATAACTGCTTGACGATCTATCGCCGACGCTAGCGCTCCAAGCGGTTGTACCGAGGACTAACTTACTGGTCCAACTTGCCGATTGGACGTGGAACCGCTCTGATGTAACATGTATGTAGTGTATTACTTGAGTTATACAGTAAAGTGTTAGATCACATTCAATTGTCACGTTTGATTGTTAACCACTTTCCGTGCCGCGACACATTTTATGTGGACTACACCTACACGGCCCATATGCTCATTTCTAATTACGTGGATTAGCTCGTTCTCCGTTTAATACCCTCAAAAATACCTCACTAAACCTGTTAAAATCTCTCCCATTTTCAAATCTTCAGTAACTTCTTTTCCATCCTTATCTATGATTTTCTAAGCACGCTACCTTCCCCTAAGTTTTCCAATATAACCATAGAAATTGTTAGATGCATTCGTCATTTTTCCACCTGCGTGAATAATATTATTAATAAACCAATCTTTAGTCACCTTCTTAACTCCTTGTTTAATCGTTTCCTATTGCGTTGCTGTATCTTTACTTTGCTATGTCCTCTTCTTATCAAGTTATTTAATCCACTCACCTAGTTGTTATAGTATGTAGGTTCAGTACCTTACTTTCTGATTTGAAATAAATATTTCTTCATCCTTTTTCACTGTCTCCTTATCAACTTCCCATTTCGTCTCTAATATACTAGTACCTTTCTCCATTTTCTGACTCCTTCCCTGAAATCTCTATTCAAATTCTAATACTGTGTCTTTTTATGACTGTACCTATTTTCCCCATCAGCTGTGGCCATTGGTTTACTGAATCTTCCAACATCCATCAAAACTGCGTCATGATCACTTATTCCTTCAGTTACTTGACACCTTACTAGGTTATCATCGAGTTTTATTAGGAAGTTATCATGTTGGATCCCCTCGTTCTGCTCTACCACTTGTGTAAAGCTTCTTTCCCTTATGAAGGTATATGAAAATTTCTGTTCTAACCAGCTGAAACCTGGTGAATTTAAATCCTCATCAATAATGATCATTCTACTCTCACTTCTGAACGCTGAATATAAATTTAGTTTCTGTCCAAGAGTCTCATCTTCATCATTCACTGCAATAAGCAGTTAACACCCTGATTTTTTTTTTTTTAATTACACCAGAAATCCACCCGAGACCACTCATTGTTGTGATCTAACACCAGTGTACTGTAGTAGTATCTACTAACCAGTAAGAATACCCATCCATAAATTACTCCTCTATCTCTGCGGTACACTCTGCTACCATCGGGAAAAATCTTATTGGCTAGTACTTCTTCTTTTAATTAATTATCATTCGTGTATCTCTATTAAGTTTGCAACTTCTATCACTTAATTCTCTATACTATTACAGTTCGCCAGTAACTCACTTAGTTCTGGATTTGTAATATTTTCAGCCTTAACCTTCGCGTTCCCAGTTCTGTCCCCGTCAGTTGTTTCAGCAGCTATTTCTTTAGCATTTGTGTGTTTCCCCATCGTAGATTTACAACCAGTATCCCTTTTTCATGTATCTCAATTCCCTCACTACCAGCCCCTGACTTAAAAATTGGAGTCCTGGCCTGATCATCAATGGATGTGGGCTCCCTCAAAGCTTAATTTATCAACTCAGATAAAATAATTGTTTTAAAAAACATAAAAACTGCCTTCAGACAAAGCACACTAAAAATTTTAAAATAACTTTATATCTTGCTTTGAATAAAGTAAATCTTAATGGACAATATTTTACTTTACTGTTATTGAAATGTTTACATTAATTAGTTATTTTTGGAGTCGGTGCCAACTGTCACATCGCGAAGATCGAATTACTGAACTTTATTTGGTGTTCGAGGCGAAACGGGAGTATGAACAAAAATTCCAAATATTTTACAGCATGTCGTGAGGCATATAGTGTTATTGGGGGAAACAGTTTAGGGAAACAAATGAACAGTATTTTAATCTGTGGCTCAGCCTAGTTGATCATCCAGGCATATCTCTGGCACTACAGTGTTAGTTGGTAGGCTACATCATGCAGTAAACGCTTTACAGTTAGGATAATATCGGCGTATCATCTGTATGTTTCAGTTTTGTTGAAAAATGTTTGTAGCATTAATTATAGGTAAGTTAACATGATTTTTTGTTTTATTGTTATTCATTATTGTTTTTATCTTTTTGTTTTTATTGCTTTGGCAGGCACCGACCAAAAATGACTATAAAAATTTCAATAACAGTAATGTAAAATATTGTCCATTTAGATTTACTTTCTTCTAAGCAAGGTATAAAGTTATTTCAAAATTTTTAGTGTGCTTTTTTTTCTTTTAAGGCGGTTTTATGTTTTTTTTAAGCAGTTATTTTATTTTTAAATTTTTAGTGGTATTATAATTTGTTTTGTATTTTAAATATGCCGCATCAGTTGTCATTTGCGAACTTCATGGTAGATCAGTGGTTAAAGCGCTCTCTTTTAAAAAAATCTGTCTTTATATACCCCAACAACTTCCAGAACAGGGTGAATTGGATGTTGTGTTAAGGAAAGTCAGTTTACATTTTGGTCCAGGCAGTGTTTCGATCTATTCATAACATCTGTTACAGTTGCTGCTCGATAATCGAAACATGTAACATCTGAGCATTAATACACACCACAAACACAAATCTGCCTCTGGAATATATCTGTTTGTTCCGGCATCACACAGAAAATATAGATTTTTAATTGGTTTTCACAACGTGAATGTTTGGGGTCCAAGTTGAGATCTGAAGTACATGATGAGACATTAAGACACATTTATTTTATAAATATTCTGCCATGACTTAAGAATAGCCTAATTGATTTTGACTGGATTTAAAACTGTGGATTTTTGTAAAGAACACTGGAAATTAAAATGGATCTGGGTGAAGGGGAAGGGGGATTGGGCTTTTGTATAAGAAATGTAGACTGCCTTTTCTGATTGATTTAAAGTATATGTGTGTAAATTTCTATTGATATCATATAAAAACTAGGTATGTGTAAAAAAACAATTAAGGGGTGTGGAGACGAAGAGAAGTTTGGTTTTTGCAAAGCTAGTGTGGACAGTATTTTTATCTTTGTTTTAAAGTATACATGTGCAAAGTTCCATCAAAACCAGATAAAAACTGTCGCTTTGTGTAAAAAAATCTGCAAGAATTAAATGGGGTAAGGGAATAAGCGGGTGGGTTTTGTTAACGGAATGTATGTTTCTCTTTGTTTTTAAGTATACATGTGCTGTGTGCCATCGAAATCTGATAAAACCTGTGGGTATCTATAAAGAACATTTGAAATTAGAAGAGGATGAGGGTAGAAGGAAAGAAGGGCTGGACTTCTGCAACCTAATTTAAACATTCCGTATGTTTTAAAGTATACATGTGCAAATTTCCTCCATAATCGGATAGAAACCGTAGCTTTGTGTAGATTAAGGGGTGGAAAGGGGGAGAGAGGTTTGACTTCTCAAAATCAAACATAGACAGTATTTTTCCGTTTGTTTTGAAGTATACGTGTGCATTCTTCCTTCAAAATCATATAGAAATGGTAGGTTTATATAAAGAACATTGACAGTAATTAAAGGGGTAGAAAGGGAGATAGGGTTTGCGTTTTTGTGAAAGTTATGTGGACTTTTTTTTTTCTATTTTTTTAAAGTATACACATGCGAAGTTCCACCAAATCGGATTAAAATGTGGGCTTGTACAAAAATTAAGGGATGTGAAAGTGGAGCTAGGGTAGTTTTCGGAATTTTTGGCCAGAAATCTTATCCATAAAAAAATACATATATGTGCCAAGTTTCATAAAGATTGGTCAAATGGTGTCGATTGTAGTTTTTTAAAAAGGAAATTGACAAAAATTGAAAGGGGTGGAAACAGGGAGAGGGGTTCAGTTTTGGCAAACCAAAAGTTGACATTATTTTTCTCTTTGTTTAATAGTAAAAATTTGCTAAGTTCTACTTAAACGGATAAAAATTAATGGGGAGAGGGGGTGGTTTTTGGATTTTTTTGGTCAGAAACCTTCTTCGTGATAAAATACATATAAGCACCAACTTTCATGGTAATCGGTAAAACGGTGGCGACTATAGCTTTTTATAAAGAACATTGACAAAAATTAAGAGGGTGGAAGGAAGGAGAGGGGTTGAGCTTTGGCAAAGCAAATGTTGACAGGATTTTTCTCTTTGTTTTAAAGTATACATGTGCAAAGTTCAATCGAAATCAGATAAGAAATGTAGGTTTCTATAAAATTAACGGGTGTAAAAGGAGACATGGGATGGTTTCTATCATTATTATTTTGGTCAGAAACCTTCTCCATGAAAAATTACATGTATATGCCAACTTTAATGGAGACCAGTTAAATGGTGTCGACTGTATCTTTAGTATATAAAGACATTGGCAAAAGTTAAGGGGGTGGATGGGCTTCAGTTTTTTTAAACCAAAAGTTGACAGAATTTTTCTCTTCCATTGAAATCGGATAAAATGTGGGTTTGTATAAAAAA
>JARYHS010000812.1:0-97652 GCA_031002005.1 Vandiemenella viatica
TTTTACACAACTGCAGATATAAATTAACGATGTACTGACATTGACAATGCTACATGTGTTTCATATAACTATTGTATGAAACAATAGCTGCAGTTTTTTAATAAGTTGGACAACTGCGATAAATTTAATGTTTCAAGCAATTAGACAGTCAACGATATATTAATTGAAACTAATTTTATAGAGTAATTGAAGTTAGTGAACTGATTGACTATTCAAAAAATATTACAAAGTCTCATAAAGCTACCCAAATGGAACAACAAATGCATAATTCAGTCTTACAACAATCATTATCAACTTCAAGAAGGTAAAAAATTATTTCATGTGTTAATTATTATTTAAAATAAAATGTTGACTGAATTTGAAATGAAAATTCTCATTTTAGATTTAAAAATTCTAAATCTTATTTGAAAATGCTTTGCTGAACGTTACATTAGATTATCTACAATAATCATCATTAATTTATGGTGACGAGGTTTTCTTCAGCATGTGTTGGATTTTTTCTTCTTTTTTAACATATGGCTTTACGTCCTCAGCTCCTTATGTAAATGGCGACATTCACCAAGCGTTTGTCTCTGTTCATTTATTGGGTAGTGTGGCTACTGACAGACCATCATAATTCTTGTCTTTATCACTTTCACGAATCATTGCAGGTTACATAACGTAAATGATACTCGAGTTAAGTTTTACAACTGTGTGGAATTAATTGATTTCGGAGTATAAATATATATGCGTGAGTGTCCTTAAACTATATATGGCGGAAATAAAGTAGATAACTGCTTGTAATTTTGTAATTGCCGGAAATGCACTGCTTAAATGGGTACCGTCACGCTGAATTTGCGACTTTATTTTCACTAACACTAAATTTACACAACTTTCGGATATTCTCAAACTATTCTTTGGGGTCGTCTAATGCTAATTCCTTCAGGAGACAATTTGTAGCTCGTAGTTCCTTCTACTAATTATTTTAGTATTTTTCTTTATCGCATAAATTTCTTCATCCACCTCTTTTAAAGCAGCTATTGACCCAAGCTTTATCAGGTCATTCACTTTATTGCGTTGCAGCCTGTTCCTCTTGAAAAATACCGCGAAACTTGTGTACGGTACTCGACCGTAGTACGAACGATTTTTGAGCAGTATCGCTCATTTTAGCTACTAAAATACTCACTACTGGAGTAAATTAGTAGCGTGGCGGGGACCAGCCTTTAGGACGGTGCGGGTGCTTCATTCCGACACGTCAGCGCTTAGTCAGCGTTACGGACGCGCTGACAGCTCAGTGCAGCTGCTGCCATGGCGTGGATCGCGTCAGCAGGTAGACAGCTGATACACGCACTACAAATACCTCAATGTCGGAACTGCGCTGTTTAAAAATCCTTCTTGCATTTGATATTAATAGTTATGACTGCCTTCAATAAAACGGTGGTTTCTATTTTATTTTATTTTCTTGGCGGCCTCAAATCAAGTAGTAAGTGTGAAAAATTTAAAAGTCTTTCCTTCAACACAATAAAAAATTTCTGAATTAAAGAAAAATTTTGGCTCAAGAATGTGATAAACTACAGAATGACTCATTTGCGGAATTAAGGAGATACTTTCAATCATGCAAAACTCATGAAATGATCCAAACAAGAACCTGGTCTGGAGAAATTATTTATCAACCGGTTTTTATTTTATTTTAAAATATAGAAGGTTATAAAATTGTTGGAACGGAATTACATATCTAAGCGTGATGTTTAATTATTAATTTCAGTTATTTTTGGCCATATCTACCAAATAATATATGCCGGTACTGCACCAAGTCAATCTATCAATCTCATAAGCAATGGAGATAACGCATTTGCCATGGATTTATATGAGGTAAAAATAATTTCTCTTGTGAGACTCTTCTTTGTTCATAATGCAAATGTATGAATGTATGTAACAATAAGTATCAAAACCGATCTTAATAATGAGTATTATTTGCATTATTTCAGGTCCTTTCGGGAACTGCAGGGAACTTAGTGTTCTCGCCTATTAGTCTCGAGACAGATCTGGCAATGGTTTGGTTTGGTGCTGCTGGCGATACTGTATCTGAGATCATAAACGCAATCAAACTGCCAAATAACAAAGAAGTAATCAAGTACAGTTTTCATGAGTTGTTATCACAACTAAATGTGAGTTTTAAAAGTGTATTTACTGTATCTATTCTAATGCTGCAAAATGAATTTGTTTGCCGAATTTTGTTTGCAAAGTATTAAGTCATGCCATTTCTCAGTAAATATTTTTAATTAAATCTTCTAGATTCAATCGTTTATAAATAACAACCTTATATCATTTCTGCATCTTCTCTCGTATCTAAATTATATTAGATTCCATGTTCTTGTATATTACCTTCAGAGCGACTAATAATGTAGCGAAGTTTGGAAGCAAAACATAGTTTGAATTATGTATATATATATATATTACAGACACCTAGCTAAGGTGTTTTCACAATGCCTCGAAGAGAGAAATATCCCATCCAGCTGGAACAAAGCAATGATTGTGTTGCTATACAAAAAGGGCAGTCGTTACAATATTAAAAACTACCGCCCCATCAGCCTTCTTCCTGTCATATACAAAGTGTTTACAAAGGTCATCAATAACCGCATCAGTTCCACCTTGGACACAGCGCAACCAATTGAACAGGCTGGTTTTAGGTCAGGATTCAGCACAGTAGATCACATCCAAGTCATCAACGAAGTAATAAGTCGAGCAAATGAATACCAGATGCCCCTCTGTTTGGCCTTTATCGATTTTGAAAAAGCTTTTGATTCAGTCCATCACTCTGCAATCATGCAAGCCCTTTTAGAACAAGGAGTGAATCCCGGCTATATTGACTTACTGTACAACATCTACACCACTTCCACTGCTTTTGTCAACATCGCTGAAGTCACCAAAGAGTTCCCAGTAGAAAGAGGGGTAAAACAAGGAGACTCTATATCCCCCAAGCTATTCACATCAGTCCTAGAGTTGGCAATGTCAAAAATCCAATGGCAAAACCGAGGTTTGAGAATAAATGGAAGAAATCTCAACAACTTAAGATTCGCTGATGATATAGTTTTACTCTCAAACAGTCTGGAAGAGCTCAAAGAACTGATAAATGAACTAGAGACAGCGTGCAGTGAAGTGGGCCTTAAAATAAATATATCAAAAAGCAAAATCATGCAAAACAAATGGGCAGAAAAAGATAAAGACAAGGCGGACATGAAAGATTCTGGTATTGAGTTCGTAGATCAGTACATCTATCTTGGCCAACTGATCAATATGAATGGTGACTCAAAGCCTGAGATCTACAGACGGATAAAGCTGGGCTGGAGAGCATATGGAAGAAATTCCATAGTTTTTAAATCGAACATGCCAATACATCTTAAAAAACAGGTATTTGAACAATGTGTATTACCGGTCCTCACATATGCCTGCCAGACTTGGACCCTAAATAGTCACACGAAGCAAAAACTGAGAACTGCCCAGCGAAGTATGGAAAGAGCAATGCTAGGGTTTACAAGAAGAGACAGGAAAAGGGCTGTGCACATCCGTTCAATAACTAAAGTAACAGACATCTTAAAAAGAGTCATGACCCAAAAATGGCAATGGGCCGGTCATGTTGCTCGCAAAAGAGATGAAAGATGGACTACGGTAGTGCTGGACTGGATACCGAGAACCTGAAAAGAGCAAGAGGAAGACCCCCGGATCGCTGGGATAAGGATATACGTCGAGTTACAGGCGTTGAACTGGAAGAGGGCGGCTCAGGATCGATCGGCCTGGAAAGAACTACAGCAACACTATGTAGAATTAAATTCTAATATATAGCTCATTAGGCTTAAAGAGGCTACATCCTGAAAAAGGATTGATATAGCTGCAATAATAATAATTAATAATAATAATAATATATATGTATACGTGTGTTTTCCTATATTTCACCTTTCAGCCATCACTACCTAGCACAGAACAATGGTGCTTGTGTGTGGAAGTAGCATGGAGTTTCCTGTTCATACACAACGTTAGCCGAATGCCGATAGCTGTTGGGGATGTGGGAAATATGATGATTTAAGTTGGTCAATGCAGGGCATTTTCATATTTCGACCAAAAGTTTGTGTCTCCTTATACTTCTATTTCCTGCAACAACAACATTGCATAGACTATTGGTCTTTGTGTATCGTTTCTCCTGTCGTGGCATTATGGTTGTTAGATGTCGTTAGCTATGGGGGTGTTGGGAGATATGGGGGTTGAAATTGGTCAACCTGCGGCAATTTCATATTTCTGCCAAGATGCATGTGTCTTGGTGTATCACCTTTCAGCGAAAACTGTCTAGCGCAGTTCAGTGGCGTTTGTGTGTGGTGGTAACACAGAGTCATCCATGGATCACAACGTTGTCCGAATTTCAGTAACTGCGGGAGTTTGGGAGATTCGGTGGTTGAAAGTGGCCGATCAAGGATATTTTCGTATATCGACGAAAGACATGTGTCTCCGCATATGTCACTTTTCTGCCCCAACTACATAGCATTCACCATTGGTGTTTGTGTGTGGTGGTAGTATCATGTCTTCTGTCATGCACTATGGTTGTTAGATGTCGGTAGCTATGGGGGTTGAAACTGGTCTACCAAAACGTATGTGTCCCTGTGTATCTCTTTTCAGCCAAAACTATGAAGCGTATATTACTGGTAGTAACACAGAGTCACCCATCGATCACAACGTTGGCCGAATTTCGGTAACTTTGGGAGTGTGGGAGATATGGTGGTTGAAAGTGGTCGATCCATGATATTTTTCGTATTTCGTCCAAAGACATGTGTTTCGGTAAATTTTACTTTGATGCCTGAACTACATAGCGCAGATCACTGGAATTTTTGTGTGGTAATAGCATCGAGTCTCCCATCGTGCAGTATGGTTGTTAGGTGTCGGTAGCTGCCAATCCAAATTCTTTACATACACGAACGAAGTCGTGGGTACCAGCTAGTGTGTAATACAGAAAATTTAATTTCATCTATACTTAGCTTATTTTGCCAATAAACACATCTACCTAAATTGTATGTTTGTAGTACATCACTATGGCATTTTTAGCGCTGTTACGATCATATGCAGAAACAGGAGCTAACGGACTGATGGTATTGTTAAGGGATACCTACCACCATAGAGAAACAACACTACTACAGAGGCGAACCTAGGAATTATCCAAATAGGGGAAAAAACTGTGGGATTGCCGCTCCTTCAAACATTATTTGGACACCACCATTGTTATCACCCAAGAACATACATTTCCGCCCCCTGATGTTGCCGCCCGGCTTTCCACTTCGTACCCCGACGCTGCAGTGTTATACATGTTTATGTGGGTTGACCATAATAGTAACGAACAACCTACTAGCCGGATATTAAAGACTCCTTACTTCTGCAATTATATATGTAATATTGAAAATTAGTTCTCACAACCAGTGTTAGAGGTGGCCAGCCTCCCGATGGGCGGCCTTCTCGGTCACTTTGGCTGCCAGAAAGGCTGAGAGCGTGTGCTATTCCGGGAGATCTAGAATTCGGATTACCGCTCCGATACCGTTTCTGCAAATGCTTTCTTATATGGTAGAGTAAGTACATGGTAGTAATAGTTTAGTAATAGTAGCAGTGGTATATGTACAAAGTGACATAGTGAAATATTAAAAATTCTAACCATAAAGTGGACAGGAACTGCAAAGACTATACAAAACTAGAAAACTGTAACAAATCAATTATGACAAAATTCGGCAAGTTTAGAAAGCTATATTATATTTATGTTAACAGTGAAACAATCGTATGTATTACGCCAAAAAGAAAAGACTGTACAGATATTGTCAAAACTATACATAACAAACATTGAAATTATTCATTGTGGAATTATCTGTTGAAACATCAAATGTAAAACTGTTGTGTTAAATTAATGCCTGTTTTACTTTCCAGATACTAGGCTGTAAAAATGTGTGCGAAATAAAAAAATAAAAATAAAGAAATGACCCTAATAGTAAAGAGATTGAATATTGAGACGGCCATAACGAGGTTGTAATGATATGTAAAAATGATAAATTTCGGTTAACAGCTACTCAGCAACTCACAGTTTTGCATTCTATTGATTTCAGACTGAAAAAAATGTCACTCTGGAGACTGCCAACAAACTGTATGTCAGTACCAACACTCGTGTAAATGAAGACTACTTAGATGCTGTAAGAGAGAACTTTTTCTCTGATGTAGAGGGAATAGACTTTGGAAGACCTGAAACAATACAAGAGATTAACCATTGGGTTGGACGAAGAACAGACAACAAAATTAAGGATTTATTACCACCAGGTAAATGTCGGTATTATAATAATACACACAGTTAATTGTTTCATTTAACGTGGCTTGCGGCAGAGGTCGGTACCATGCCATACGAGGCAGCTGGCTCAGACCCTCTTCACAATCGCACTTCGCCAGTAGGGGAGTATATCTGATGATTGTATAAAAGATTGATTCAAATCCCTTACAGTATCCACTGCGCACACGCAGCGCCGGCGTATGATATTGCCGATGTGGACATAAAACTTGCCTATCATTTGCTCAAAGAACTCAGGGTGCCCTTTGTATGACTTTCAAGCTCACACTCTATAGCAGTGATTTTCAAACTTTTTGAATACGCGACTCCTTTACAAGTAAATTAATATGCCAACCCCCCAGTCCGTAAAATTCTTTGACGACCTCCCCCCCCCCACCCCATATCCGTAATAAAACTATTTCAGTGATTTTAAAGAAAATGATCCATTTTATTTTGTTTCTATTGAGATCATACCTACTGATGGGGAGATGACATGTTGTTGAAGGTAGTCGGTGGCAGTGATATATTGTTTGCGTGGTGGCGGCGCGGGAGGTGAGAAGGTGTAGTCAGTCGCCCCGGTACGGGCTGGCTCCGCCACGAGCGAGGATGAAATGAGTTCTCAAAAGATCTGCACGTTTTTTTTAACTGCTTTACGCCTCATCTACGGCTATTAGGTCATTAGAAGCGGGATGGGACTTTGAAGAAGGAACGGGAAGGAATTCGGCCATTGCCTTTTTTGAAGGAAGCATCCCGCTATTCGCGTCGAGTGATTTGGGGGAAACCATGGGAAACCCAAATCCGGATGCCCGGACAGGCCACACGCTTGGTCTCTGCACAGTCCTCCACGTGACGGAAGTAAATAAAAACAGAAAAAAATACTTTTTTAATTTAACTTAATTGCGATGGAGCACACACTCCAGTGGTAATTTATCTACTCCCTCATTTCTCCTCTTTTCTGTTTTTGTCTACTTTTGCCCTTTAGAAATTTTAGCTTTGGGGCGTCCATTAATTACGTGAGGTGATTTCAAGAATTTCTGACAGTTCCCCTGCCCCCCCCCCCCCCCCCCCGTCTTTCTGGGGAGATATCCACCGAAAAATTCCTCTTTCTTCGTTTTCGCTGATTAGTATTGTAGATGATATTCATGTTACTATTCAAGATAAAGCTCAATATTGTTAGCATGCAAGTCACTGTCACCTTAGTTAATGATCACTATTATTATTATTATCATTATGATTCATTCGGGAGGACGGCGGTTCGAATCCCCATCCGGGCATCCAGATTTGGGTTTTCCATGGTTTCCCCAAATCACTCCAGGCAAATGCCGGGATGCTTCCTTCAAAAGGCCATGGCCGAATTCCTTCCCATTCCTTGCCCCCATCCTTGCCCCCCATCCTTTCACGTCTCTAAAGACCTCGCTGTTAAAAAGAGACGTAAAGCAGTTACAAAAAAAAAAAAAAATTAAAAAAAAAAATTAAAAAAACCTTATGATTGTTATTACTATTTGAGGGTTAGCCCGTTAGGACAACGCAAATTGCTCTGGTGAACTTGTTCGCTTTCCTTTGTGGCCACATATCCTTACCGTGCTTGCTGTGCTCATCAGACAATGCTGTTATAGTTCTTTTCTTTGGTCTCTCCTCTCGGTCAACTTGATACTTGTGAATTTTCGATCCGAAAGTCTCCCTGTATTCAATGTCCTAAGTGATTCTTGCTAAATTGAGGTCTCTCTTGATTTCCCTCAGGTTATGATTGAATTCAAGTATCTTTCTTTCGAGTCTGTCACTACTAGACTGCATTTTCTAATGACTGCCAAATTACTTCTGAGTCCGTTTTGTTTGTCCTGTGAGTTTTGGACTAAAATTTTGCTTATCACTCTTTTCTCACAGTTTTCTACATTTGTTTTTCTCTTCAAAAATAATTTTGCTGATCCATAGATACATTCTGGTTTGATGACCTTGAATATTCCTAATCTCGTTTCATTACTTTTAAGGAGCCTTTTGAATGTTATGACTTAGTATATTACTACTCTATATGCAGTTTCGCTATAGTTATGATTATTACCATTTAATTCTTATCGCTTTGTTTTTATCCTCTCACCAAACGCAATAGATATTATGCTGTGACCTTTATTTTTTATCTTACCTCTCACGTCCCATTATCAGCAGTGCTTCCATTTCCCTGAAACCAAATAACAAACGCCGACGTTCAACGATTCTTTCTTTACTATTAGGACAGAGCAAACAATTTGTTCAGCAATATTAATTACTTCGATTTTCACTAACCTTCAAACTTATTCAACAACTTCCTACTAAGTTATGCAGCGCTCTATTTATTTCTCAGTAAAGCTATTGTACTTGTAACTGGTTTCTTTCTTTTGCAGCGCCAACCGCCGCCTTCAAAGATACATTCAGTTGTTTCTTGTTACGATATAACCCCTTCGTCACTGCATCTCCTATGGCTCACTTTGCTCGCTGCTCTAAGAATATGCTATAATGACAATTACTTATACAAAATCGTACGTATTATGAAGTACATTAATATTTTCACATACTAGCGTTGACATGACCTACAGCTGTATTGTAACGTCTCAGTTGTGTTTAGAGATGCTTTTTTTGTTGCAGATGTTTTGAATTAACCCTTTAACTGCTAAGGTTCGCCCGGCAGATCTCTCGCTGAGTGCTCCTTTGTTTACTCCTAAGCTGTTTACCTGCGCTGGAATGCCGCATTCGACCAGACCGCTGTGTACTGAATACGTCTGGAGCGTTGTGTCTGACGTTCTTTCTGCTGTCGCTCTGCGATTTGAAATGCCAAATACAAAATAAATGCTGTTAATATAACATCTAAAGTTTTTTAGTTTAAAGCTCTTCTAAAAGTGAATGTCTGCGTAAGCAAACATGCGGTACTTCATACACTAAATAGATATTGCAGCAACTGAAATGTTTTTTGTTTGTGAGCGTAGTAATTTATCTGGAGAGAATACCTTTCCGAATACCTTTCACAAAATCTGCACATATTTTCCAACCTTTTTGACCCGGCTATGGACCGCCACTGGCAAGTTAAAAATGTGTTTTAATATTTTGTTTAGTTTTAGAGGCGTATAAATGTAATATAATTATTACTCTGCAGTTACCCATGGTTAGTTATTCTTATTGTGCGATAAACCTTGAAAAATGGTTATAACACACAGTGGTACATTACAAGATCTGCATTGGTTTCTCGATGCACTTTCTGTTTCGAACATACAGCGCATATACGCATTAGCGTTCTCTTTTTTTGAATTTTCAATATGAATGACATCCTTGACGATGTTCTTTATCAGAGCGGCTTCCATTGCTAGGTTTGTTCTTGGTATATGCTTCAACAATGGGGGTCCATAAATTATGTGAGGTGAAATAGGGGGTTTCCGGCGAAATCTTACGAAGGGGGAGAGGGAGGTCTTGTTGGATTGTAGAGCTAAGAAAAAGGTCTTAAAATGCGCGAAAGTTGATTTTAGGGGGGTATATAGTCGAAAAGTGCAGCTTTTGAAGGTTGAGACATAAAAAAAGGTCTCAAAAAGTTGTGAGGGCAATTTCTAGGGGAGGGAGGGGGGGGGGGTTTCACGCGAACCAGGTCTCACAAGAGGGGGGGTCCAGAAATCCGGAAAATCACCTCACGTATTGTATGGATGCCCCCTTACCAGAGACAGATGAAATTCTGCAACTGGCATTTTTCGTCCGGTTACTACGCGGCGAAGAGGGTGAGCATTTAAAATGCAGTATTCGAGAATGAGGAAAAAGAACTTTTTATACCACTTCATGGCGAATATATAGTGTGAACTGATTCTCGCGTATCTGTAGGTCTCATCATCAATAGATATCATATGAACTTCTGTTAGAAATATCAGGAAAAATGAGAAACTGCTGGAATGTTAACATAATCCACACTTGTATCCCGCAGCTTAATCGTCAAGCGCATCCGGTCAAACGTTTCATTAAAGCATTCTCTTATTCCACACAATTCGCTCTCACTATCTGTAGCTTCAAATTCTGAAGAATTTTCACTTGTGGAGACAAATGGTCATCACTGTGATCCATATCAATGACATCATATTCATTGTCGCTTCTAGTACGAATCTCCATGATTTCTTCCATTGTAAAAACACGACGGCGTGCCATTTACTCAGCGAAAACTAAAAGGAAAGAGAAACACAAATTAGATCGCAGCTGCCAACGCTCAAGGGTCGAATAAGGAAAACAACTAACCACCCTGAATGGAAATATGGCTACATGACGAGGCCGCTAAGAGGCTAGCGCGTTAACTCGCGCAGAAGCACACAGGGACCCGAGCGGCTGGACGTGTATACACGTCTGGAGCAGTCAAAGGGTTAAGACTACATGGAAAAGAGATGGAGTGGTAAATTTCTGTAAAATACATAGGTGTGAAGCTTGACTCCAAGCTCACATGGAAGCGTCACATTGAGGAGACCATACTCAAAGACGCAGCAAGGTTGAGGGAGCTATACCCTATTCTGAACAATGACAGCTCGCTGGCTACCAATATTGGAGTTGACATATAGTGTAGCCTCATCAGGCCGGTAATGGAGTATGGGTGTCCCGTGTGGGGCTACGCCTCCAGGTCCGCGATGAAAAAGTTACAGACCATGCAGAATCGTGCACTCCGGCGAGCACTACGCGTGCCTCCCAATTTCCTACAGCTGACCTGCACGAGGCCGCATGTATACCGATGCTCAATGAAAGATTCGTACAAATTGCCAGATCTTTTACCAAGCATCCAGCAAATATAACAATCCCCTCATAGCCAACATATGACAATACAACATAATGCACGACAAGCACAAGAGGCCGCTGTCAATCCTGACAAATATCTAAAATGACCTGAGCAACCAAAAAGACACACCAAATGAAAAGAAAATAATCTTTTAATGTCTGAAGGAAATGTCATCAGACAAATCGTTATCAATAGACTGCTTGAGAAATATAAGCAGCAAATGCTCCGAGATCGACCAGATTGTCTCATTCTTTCGCCGGAAAGTGATCGCTGGTTAGCGGAGCTAACTGCTCCGAGCGGTAGCGGTTTCGAGAAATTCCAGCATGCCGTAGTTGTGCACTCACTAGTGTTAGGGGGAATGAGTTAGTTTGTCTTCTTGTATGAATGTGCTTAACCAGAAATCTTCAATGAAACTGTTGTTCGGTGCTTTATCAACGTATCTGGTACCGACAATGTACTAGTGAACTTTTACAAGAATATAAGTATTCTGTTACTCTGAATCTGTGTTACATGAATTTATTTCAATTACCCTTCGCATTTGGGGTTTAATGCGAATGCGTGGTGGACTATTTCTTACATATTTAAGGTACCAGATTCAGAAAGGCTACACATGGATGGCCAAGAACTTATTTGTTCACAGTTTAGGCGAAAGTGTTAAACCCCCCCATCACGCCTGACAACATCATGAACAAAGTATGCAGAGACTTGCCTACATCAGTAGGTCATAAGAAATTTTGAACGAATTATTTATTTTTTCCTCGTGAGAAAATTATGTAGCCGTGATATTATTTGTAACCGTGCCAATAACTTCCCTCTTAGAAGTTATTATTTTGCTGTTTAACTTCTTCGTGTTTAATAGTGCCAATTTTTTTCTTTCTAAAAACTACATCCACTCTCCTAATGAGAGTAGTTTGAATTTTTTTTTTTTTTTTAACAGTTTCATGGAGAAAACATCTCTTTTATATTTTTGCACACTCAGGAATGTTGTTGGGCAAGACAGACTGGAACCTCAGCTGATCTGGGTAAAATGAACATCCGCCCTCCTGCTCCTGACTGGTCAGTTCTGTGTCGACGTTGACAGGAGCGGAAGAATGACTGTGTCAGCAGCTGGCTGCGTCTTTTGTAACTGCCCATACGCTATGAATCTCATATTTTAGGAATACTCAAAATGGCAGAAGAATGGTTTAAGCTGTGCTGCCTGTTATCCACTGGAACTAATTTTTTTTTCTTGTAGTTTAACGGCGCATAATTTCTGAATATATGGATTCCAAATAAAATTTTTGATCATTGACCAATGAATTTTTTTTTTCTTTTTTTTTCTCAATTGTTCACACCTACTTGTCACAGCGAGATCTGTTTCACTATCAGATATTCATTGAGGCAGTAAGTGGGGAACATCTCAACTACGATACCACAAGTAGTTTTTTCCCTGCGCCCAGATTTTTGCTTCATAAGCGCTGCGGCTATGTCTAGGTCGCTCTCAGAGCGGAATAAGACAGTGCGAGGCCTGTAGCAAATGAGAACAGGAGGCCTTTGTTTTGTTGTATATATAAAGAGTTTAGGATTTAGAATAAAACAGCACATTCGCAAAATTAACTTTCATTACTTAATGTGAGCAGATTTAGAGATAACATCAGCCAAATCAATATTTCTAAGTAAAAAATTTTTAGACCTAGATATTTTTGAATATAGGCATGAGACCCTTAAGGTAGCATTTGCTAACTCTAGCTACGTGGCTTATCTGGTACTGGAACTCTTTAGATAATGATTAAAGCATCTTTTGAAAATGGGATCTTTTTTTAATTAATGTATTATGATTTCGCAAACAGGTTCAAATTCATATAGACATTTTCAAACTGAGAACATTAAAACAAAATTTCCCTGTAACTTTTAAGTTGCTAATACATCAGTTGAATTTTTAAGCGATTTTAACGAACTTTGTTTTGAGTTGGCATATTCACTTGGGATTTAGAAACGATGTCTGCCTGCTGAAAATACTTCCATTCGGCTTTTGCCTCTTATTTAGACAATCCAACGTATGTTTTACACCAGAAATGAGTACGAAAAAACAGGTATCCACTCAAAGGCAATCTCGACTCAGCTAGAACTATAGTCAAGACACCAGCGATACAAAGTATCTAAATAAACCTCTTCTTTCTGCTTTGAGAGAAAAGATCAGTGTAGGTGTTTCCTAGAACACTGCAGATCGTTTTGAGAAATTATATACTGCGACCACTAACTTTTCCTGCCATTCACTGCGAGGAAGCGAGTGTACCCTCGCATACATCACTGCATTCTACACGATCACCAGTCAGCAGTAACTCTGGGCTCAGCTGTGGCTGGGATGACTCGCTCCACATCCTGCACAACTCCTCATCCAGTACACACAAAGAGCCCACCTCTGATTTCCATCTCTGGGCCTTAATGATTCCCCCAAACCAATCATTAATCGCGCTCCCAATTTCCATAAGCTCTATCTTCATCCATTCAGACAAACAAGTTGTTAACTCTGCTAAGTCACACTGCTGCAGCTCGTCTGCAGAGTGCGCCTGGTTCGTCATTCGTTCTGTTTAGCCTCAGCGCCCGGTAACACCTTTTGCAGCTTCCAGCCGGGTAAGTACCGTGTGCAAATCTGAGCGGCGAGTGGGCGTGTAAGTCACTGCATCCCTATCTGCACAGAGCATGTGAAGTAACAGGATCGCCTCCCCTTTTCTCTTTTTTGCTTCAAATGTTATGGAGCGCATGCTGCAGTGTCAATTTTCGTTGTCATCTAATTACCTCTTTCTCCTCTTCTTATTATTTTTACTATTATTATTTATGTTACACCCTAATCTACTTTTTCCCTTCGCTAATATTAATTTTATTCATTTTTGGGAAAGTTATTTATTCCTTCATTTGGTAATATTATTACAATGTTTTGTATTTGACCTTGGATTTATCAGATTTTCAAAGATATGTGGCTCTTATGAAACTGTTGCGCTGTTCGCAGTGTGGGAACATAACGGCCATTCGATCAAAGCTGAACAACACTGATTAGCAGTAATTAATGTGGAAGTGCTTAAAGTGTAGTAATAATGAAAATTACTGCAAGTTTATTTAGTTTATTTTTTCTGTTGTCAAACGTTTAAGAAGACATGGGGAAAAAAACGAAAGTTGAGAAATGTGTGCAAGACGCCACTGGAGTCTGGTGAGAGACTTTAAGCTGGTCTCTCTCCTTCCCCGCAGACAGCCAGCACAAGCGACTGTGTGAGACCACATGTCGGCGGGTAATCTGAATCAACAGGAAAGTATATGTGTGTCAAGGTACAAAACACATGTCCTATACTTGGCGATTCGTGACAGAAATGACATCGGCTTGTTTCTCCATTTCTCAGATTCTGCCATTACATGCAGTGCTTTGAAATCAAGGCAACGACTCATTTCGTGTCATCTACACTCTCAACAGCAGCCACAGATGATCCTGATCAATTGAATACTGTCCACCAAGGTCTGGTACAAAGTTTAAGAGAACAAAAGATTGAGCGACATTGCTTGCTTTATAATTTATCGACGAAAAACTCGCTAATTCTCAACTACTGCCTCGTCCTTATGAAAACACAAACCTGCTTTCAAAAATGTTTCAGTAAGCAGTGCACTCTTAAAGAGGATTTCCTGCGACCTCTGGCTAATACAAGAAGATGGTATAAAAACTAATTGAGGATTTAGGTGTAGTGGCTTTTCCTGCATCAGTGTTGATTCTTAGCAAGTACATTTTTTTCATCTTTGATTTTAGTTTTTAAGAAAAGGGTAGACTTAGAATAAAATGTTTCAACTTATAGTAACTGTTTTTCCTCTTCTGAACTATTTGCTGATAACAGGGTAATGCAAAGCTGAAGAAATACGGTGGGTGATTAAACCACTGGAAGATTGTGTATTGAGGATTATTAAATTGAAACCCTAATAATACTTAGAAACTGAAGTTAACCTCTAGGACACAATTTTAAACAATAGATTGCTGATTATCATACACAAAAAGGAAGAATATAATGAAGAAGTAATGTTCACAGAGTAAGCATTCCACATGTCCAAACAGATGCAATGACCAGCAGAGTTCTTGGAGGTTGACTGCCTACAATTATAATAAAGTTATTCTACTTCATACACCGAACCATAATCATTCACATCCACCAGTTTAAGAATCCTACATTTAGAAAACAGACCCTGATTTCAGAAACTGATCCGTTTACATAGTCTACTCAAAGTCAGAACCAACAATAAGTATTTCAGTAAATGCATTTGTTTGAAAAAGCTATTTACATTAAAATGTCACACTAGATATTGTTCAAGGGAGAAAATAATGAAGAAACAGAAAATTAGATTGTCATTGAACTGACAATTCCAAAAAATATAATATCATTACCAATATAACAAAACCTCATTACAAGTTACTCTTGTTTCTACATACTCATCATAAAGTATGATATAATTGGATACATATTTCTGTTATCCAACTATTACAGGCTTGAATTATAATACTTTTCACTACACTAAATAGTTTAGGGTTCACATTACTACATCTGCCATCTAATTAGAAAAGTATCACCATTCAATTTGAATCACAGTAAATGTATAAAAGACGACGAGAACCTGTAGATCCACATTACACCTCAACGCTACTTATGTATGTCATTATTAACTGCCTCAGATGTTTCAAGAGAATGTTGCACTCAAGAGACCTATGACAGCCAAGTATTATGACAGCTTTTAATTAATGGTCAGTACTAGCAGTGATACTTCCAAGAATCCTGCACCAATTGGAAAAGATATTGAAGAATGTTTCAGTGAAATAAGTGGGTTATAATCCTCAAATATTGAAAGATGGTATTAGAGCTACAGTATAAGTATCCAACACACTGAAGCTGCCTACTGAATAACAGGTTTTTTTTTTGTGAGGGTTTCACTCATTGTCAATGTAATTTTGGGAGTGGATTGGAGAAAGAAATAGAAAGTAATTTTAAAATCGCATTTCAAATAAATCACTCCAATATTTAAATAGTAGAAGCAGAAGTCTTTTTGCAACAAAAAACTTCTAACACGCATTGACATTACTTCTCACAGTCTATAACACCACAAATAAACATGAAGGTTATTTCTGATTATTAAGATCTAACTGTAAGGCATTCTTAACATATATTCAGTACAAATAAAAGAAAATTAACAAAGGTATGTATTGAGAATAAAAAGAATAATTCTTACAAAATAATTCCAAAGATAAAGAGAAAAACACAAAGCATTCCAAAATCAAGTATAAAGCATTATTAAAAAAAGTTCTTTATCTATCGTGAATTAAAAAATGTAGCCAGTCACATAGGAAAAGGAGCAAAAACACTTATCAATCATGACTGAAATCAACACTCACATGTTTAGCAGAGTTAGTGAGACAAAAAATTTCTCAAATACTTTTGTATAGGTAAAGTATGAAGAAAGAAGATGCTTATATTTTGAACGTGACTTTAAAATCAAAAGGTTACCATATTGGTCATATCCAAATAACAATTCTTTAGGCTGAAATACCTAAGATATATGGTTATCTCGAATAGTGGTATTGACATTACAAGCAAACAAACAGAAAAAGACCAATTAAAGATAAGGGGTATTATGGGAGACTTTAAACAATAATTATGGCACACAATGTAAACAATAATCAACAAGTTATTAAATTACTGAATTATTGGATACTTAGGTATTGAAAAACAAAATACATTACTAAAAATTATTTTTTTTTAGATATTTTATTCACCTTGAGCAAAAATGCAAAGACATAAACCACAGTAATATTAGTTAAAATTATTTATCTGGCTAAACTAAAATAAATCAAACAATTTGAGTAATTGTTAATATCATTTTTAATATCTCCCAAGCTAAGATAATAATTGAAAGAATTTGAAAAAAATATTATTACAATTCCATTAGAATTAGTACTTAATTTTTTGCAAACATTTCGACCAAATGTTCCAACTACATACTATATTCTCCAATGCACTAAAGATTTTTCTTTTTTAAAAAAATGTGAACAACACAAAATTTAATGGGGAAATTTATTCCCACTTAAATGGATTCTTCGATGATATATAAAGCAACAAAACATCATAAACTATTTATAAACATTTTACAAGCTCAGGGACTGCTAATATATGGATAATGATATGCTGTCATGAGGTTACAAGATGTAAAATCTATAGTTTCATTAATATATTTTAATATTAATCATGTTTTCCCACAATCTCTACAAGTTACTCAAACAAATAGATTCATTTATGTCTGATGTAGAAACTATTTACCACAAACTTAATGAATAGAAGCTAGCTTACCAGCAGAGATGTAAATTAACTTGACTTCTTATACAGTTATCCACAAATTGACAAGCATAAGGCTGCTAGCCTATACAACCTTTTTAAAGAGTTTATAGCTATTTGACTACCTAGCTATTTTTCCACAACCATCAAAAAGATTAAATCACTTACATGACTTCTTTTGCATAATGATAAAATAGAGCTTAAATGACTTTCTAAAAATGTGACTAGAATAAGAATTATTTTATGTATTAATAGGTGACTTGATACCAAAAAAATTGCACAATACAGTTAAGAAACATAAAGCTATTCATTAAGACTACTAGACCTACTAAACAACATTTCACAAAATTCACAAATTGCCATTGCCTGTATAAATATTTTTATACATGCTTAAAGCTAAAATAATGATTAAACAATTTTCCGTAAACTGCACAATGTTAAGTAACCCTACCTTGTGCAGTCACTTGTATAGATATAATAAATTTGACTTAAATGTAACTAGGATCTTGGAATAAACTTTCACAAACTTCACAAGCTTAATGATGTGAATCTTTATAACGTCTACCTACTATACATTATAAGGCATTGAGCATTATGAAATATTTTTTTGCGAATTTTCAGAGGATGAGGCCATTTCACTCTCATGTACTTCCTTTTACATATTATAAACATTTTCTTCTCAAGCATCAGGATACTAATTCATGAGAATTCTTCTGTCTTGCAAGTGTACCAGACGCCCTAATAAAATTTCCACAAAATTCACCAAACATAATCCTGGTCATCCATGTAAACACTTTATGTTTCATAGTTTTACTAGCGTTCATAAATGTTTTTCCATAAAATTTACAAGGATAAAGACACTTACCTGTTTATGTACTATGAGGTTACTAGAAACTGTATGCGATTTTCAACAAATTTCACAAGAATATGGATGCTCATATATATGAATTGTTGTATGCACTGTGAGGTCATGGAACCCTTTAAACACTTTTCCAAAATTCATGAGTATGAAGTGGTTCAGTTTCATGAATTCTTTTATATGCTGTAAGGATATTACATTGTGTAAAAACATTCCACAAACTACCTAAGGATAAGTATGCTCACCTGTAAAAATCCTTTTTATGTCTTGTAAATTGATAAGAAATCTAAGAGGATTTTCCATAAACTCAACAAGAATATGGACACTCACCTATAAGAAGAGTTTTGTATTTTATAAGGTAACTATACCTCACAAATGACTTTCCACAAACTTTACATGATTAAGGAAGCTCACCTGTGTGAACTATTTTGTGTGTTTTCAGGTGGCTAGAAGTCATAAAGGATTTTCCACAAGTTTCACAAGAATAAGGACGCTCCACCTGTACGGACTCTTTTATGTATTTTTAAGGTGACTAGAAGTCGTAAAAGATTTTCCACAAGCTCCACAAGAATAAGGACGCTCACCTGTATGTAGATTTTTATGTCTTATAAGGCTACTAGATCTTGCGAAAGACTTCTCACAAATTCCACAAGAATAAGGGACGCTCACCTGTATGAATTATTATATGTGTTACAAGGTGACTAGAAGTTGCAAAGGTTTTTTCCACAAGCTCCACAAGAATAAGGACGCTACCTGTATGAACTCTTTTATTTGTTATAAGATTACTAGAACATGCAAAAGCCTTTCCACATACTTCACAAGTATAAGACGCTCACCTGTATGAACTCTTATATGTGTTATAAGGTGAGTAGACCTTGTAAATGACCTTTCCACAAACTCCACATGGAAAATTAAACTCACATGTATGTGTTTTAAGGTTACTAGACATACCAAACGATTTTCTACAAACTTCACAAGAACAAGGCTTCTCACTGATATTCATTCTTTCGTCCATTATAACGGTACTGGACTTCATAAAAGACTTTCTACAAATTTCGGAAGTGTGAGGCTGATGATCGTGAATGGGAGTGGCATAATGACACCTGGAAAAAATAATGGTACCAAATTTAGCATCATACAATTACAATGTGATTGTAAATATGATTAAAAAAGCTCTCATACCCAGAAAATTAATGTTTATGGTTTGAAATGTAAAGAAAATTACTGATAATCTTGGAAAATATCACAAGAAATTCATGGAACTTGCAACTAAAAAGTTGTTACCCATAGTTATATTAGGGTAGACTTAATTATTCTATATTTTCTCTATTTTTGCTTTTAGATTTAAAATCAGTTTTTCTTACATAAAATAATTTGTTAGATTAAGGTACGCTTCAGTAAATGATACAGACCTTCATTTAATTTTAATTTTAGATTCATATTTATTGTAAATTATGGTCTTTGTATAAAATAAAAATTTTCATATCTTCATTCTTTAGCCCTCTTGTAACAACCCTCCAACCTCACCCTTTTATTAAATTTTATTTTAAGAATTACACGTATCTTGATGGGAGTTGATTAATTATGGATTTGTATATTTTTGTGTGATTAATTGTAAATATGTATATATTAATCACGTGAAATTAACATTTTTGTGGAGAGAAAGTCTGAATGTCATATAATAAGATCAGGAACAGTTTATGTATGAAATACTAATTAAAAGTTCGTAATTGTGTGTTGATGTGAGCCACAATGTTTGGATGGCAATTCTTAACAGTTTGGTATGGTTTATGTTGAAATTTTTTTGCGTAAATGCATTTAAATATTAGTAAGTAATCTAAGGTGCTTTCTAATGACTGATTGATTTGTAAAATTTGTAATTATATTTGTATGGGTTTGATTGGTAAAAAAAAATTTATGCTTGATAAATGTCTGACGATATTTTTTGTAATATTTTCAATGTTCGTATGGAGTCTATTTAAGTGAGCGGAGATAGGGAGCAGCATCAGTTGTCAATCGTTATCAGAAGTTTCTTGCCATATCCAGTGATTGTCAAAATGTATTGTTTAAGTATCTTTAGTCGCCGGCCTCGGTAGCGTAGGGGCTAGAGCACTAGCTCCACGTGCCGAAGGTTGCCGGTTCGAATCCGGCCGCGGGCATGGATGTTTAAGTGTTGTGTGTCTGTGTGAATGTCCTGTCCGTCCTGTGGTGTCTATACATAGGAAGCATAAATGCACTGGAGAAACGAAATTCACATGAAGAGGTATAAACAAATTGAGCTGGCTGAATGGCTTAGTCGCCGAAAGCCAAAAGAAAAAAAAAAGTATCTTTAGATGATTCTAGTGCTTTGTCTGCATGTGATGTTATTATAGAGGTAATGGAGAAACAAATTAACGTCATTATTATTATTATTCAGCTATTCATTAAAAGTGGGTGATGGGGTGATAAACGGTGTATTGCACTTATCCTAAACCGTAACCATTTTTGCTTAGGAAGGTTTTTTTTTTAACAGTTTAGTGTCCCTTTTTAACAACGTGGTCTTTAGAGACGGGAAAGGATGGGGGCAAGGAATGGGAAGGAATTCGGCCATGGCCTTTTGAAGGAAGCAACCCGGCATTCACCTGGAGTGATTTGGGGAAACCATGAAAAACCCAAATCTGGATGCCCGGACGGGGATTCGAACCGCCGTCCTCCCGAATGCGAGGCCAGAACGCTATCCGTTACACCACCACGCTCGGTGCTTAGGAAGGGATATATGGGATATGACAGGAGGCACACATAGGCTACTTTAGGGCTCATCCTGGCATTTGCCTGGAGTGATCTGGGAAAACCATGGGAAACTTTGATCAGGATGGCTGGAGATGTTTACAAGGGGGGACCCATAAGTAGCGGGAATTGGGCTGCAGTGGGAAGGAAGAGTGAGGGAACCCATTGTTCGACCCGGTGTTGTATAGCTTATCGGAATCTCCCATCAGGCTAAGTTCCCTCACTCGATAACTACTTCCTATACCACTTGCTAGTCAACTATGGAAAAAAAAGAGTATAGAAATCAGTTGGTTCTGGTCCTGATTTCTCTTATCTTACTATTTTGGTCATTCCTAGATATGAAAGTTGCTCGTAGAAATATGTGATTGCTGTCAATCTGAAATAGGGCAACACTGAATTTTTTGATTGGCTTCTGCCGAGAACAATGCCTTCAGTGTTTCAGGTCTTCCCAACCTAACTCCTTCAACACTGCCCTTAAACTTTCCCTTCAAACTATATATACATGTTAAGAATTGTATGGCTGTTCTCAGAACTTTTCCAATGCACCCATTAACCCCTAATGACGGGGACCCTACACACTACAATATTCTAATTGAGGATGCACCAGAGCATTCTATGCAATTGATTTAACTTCTAGTATACATTGATATATTCTACAAACTAGAAATCAGAGCATATGAGTTGCTTTCCCAATATGTTTATTACACAAAAAATTATTACGAATTGTTAACCTAAGGTATTTAGCGGAATCTACCATTCTAAGCACAGTACCATTAATTTTATAGTCAGAGGCTAAATGGTGTCTCTTTTCTACTTATATGCATGAAATGGCAATTTTTTAATGCTTAACTCCAGCTGCCAGTCTTCGTACCATGCGATTATTCTCATAAGATCAACTTGTAACAAAGCACAGTAGTCCTGTGTTTTTATTTATGGTAAATAATAGCATCATCAACAGATATGAGGTAAAAGTGATTTGTCGGTGTTGTTATTTAATAGGACTTGTCCCATTCAAAGGAATAGGCATTAAATTTTGTGGGAAGATTCAACCCTTTGGCGACCAATGATAGAAACCTATGTATTGGAGGATAGAGTAATTAAATGTGATCATCATTAATTGAATTAATTAATGAGATGCATAATATTGCGACCATGACCGGATGTGGTATTCTAGAACACCTGTAAGTTAACAGATGTCATGACACCAAACAAACCTGTGACTAAAGAGCAATATGTAAAAAAAATCGGAAATTAAACCTGTACTGACCTACAAACTACCAGCACACAACAAGTTAAGGAGTGATTCAATCAGTGATTGCTCAGAACACGACTACTTGGGAGCGTAAACAAGAATTGGAATCAACTGTGGTGTCCCGACGGCAAGTGGAAATATTTTTTGGTCTACGATACCAGTGTCCATTGGAGTTAAGATGGCATTGATGAGTTAGAGGAGGAGGAGCAATGTATTTGTATGCGCAGATTTGTGAAAAGTGTTAAGAGAGAAAATGTTTATATGCATCAAGACACAGTGAGCGGCAAACAGACTACTAGCTAATTGAATATTTTCTGTTGCTCATTGTTTGGAGTATTATCAAATTACCTGAGTAGTAAGATGAACATGGCTGATAGTAAACATTTATAGGTACTTCTAGAATTCTTTGTGCAATTTTTAATGCAAAATTTTCCGAAATCAATTATAATTTTCAGAACTATTTCTTGACATCAGATTGCCTAGTATTGGTGAGCAGTTTTCTAGTATACATGATAAATTTATCTGAAATTTATGATAAAATCAATAAGCAATTTCAGGGGTTTAGTTCTCAAATTAAAGGTATAATAAGGATGTTAAAGAAATATGAGAAGATTGTAAATAGATGATGGATGAGAATGTGGGTTTATTCAAAGCTATTAATGTTGAAAGTGCTCAAAGGGTCGATGAGCTGAAAAAGGAGGTGTCTAGAAATGTGCAGCAACAGTAACATGGTTTGAAATGTAGTGTAAATTATTTGGGGATAAGAGTGGACAGACTCCAAGTTCAAGTAAGTCATTGTCTCCTTAACTGGTAATAAAGTAGTCAGTGTTGATGTAAAGGAAGAGTTTGAATTTTATGATGATACTGGGAAGTTCAATCATGTAGCGTATAATGATCATTTCAAAAGATATGACTATTTCAATGTATTATACAACAGTAAGTAAATTGTGTTTGAATGTAGATTAGATACCTACAAGTCTTATTCCAGGATGTGGGCAGATAAGCAGGTTGGGGTAGTAATTGATTATATGTAGTTTAAAGCAAATGTTCTTAAACATTTCTGGTCAGCGTGCAGGCAAATTCATGAGAAAACTTGATGATTTAGAACCTATGAACCTGGCAGCATAACATGGCATGATATTTTTGATAAATGTCAGATAGGGTGCAAGTATTTAGACCACCAATATGGGGAACAGGAATTCATAGTTTGGGGAGGTAGCCTAGCAGCTGTGGAGGTGATTAATATCTACAACTACATCTACATCTATTCTCTGCAATTCACAATTACTGTGGGTGGCAGAGGGTGCTTAGCACCAATCCTATTTTGGAGTATTCCAATCCCGAATAGAACAAGGAAAGAAAGAATACAAAAATTTATCAGTACGGCATCTTATCTCTCGAATCTTATCTCTTCTGTCATTGCGACCTAAAAAGGTTGGCGGAAGAAGTATTTCATTGCACTCGTAAATTAGAGATTTTCGCATATTCTCCAACAAATTTAAACAAAATCAACGTCGTCTGTCCGCCAAACAATCCCAGCCTAACCCACGTATCAGCTCTGTGACACTTACATAAGGACTGTAACTAGCGGTCACGAATCGAGCGGCTCTCCTCTGTACTTTCTCTAACGTGTCAATCAATCCCTTGCGATAAGGATCCCAAATTGCACAACAGTATTCCAAATGTGGACGCACTAGTGTTTTGTACGCTATTTCCTTTGTATGAGCATTGCAGCTTCTCAAATGGAACGAGTTACAAAATTATTGAGATACATGGATGCCCAAAAGACTTATACTAAATGAAATTGGTGATAGGAGGGAGAGCAGAAGTCCTCCAAGGAGAGATCAGAAGTCAAGAGCTGGTAGGTCCTGAGGGAAAGGACATGATTGGTTGGAAGGAGAGACAATAAAGATGGGGTGAGACAGCCTGAAGGGTAATTCAGTGTGGAGGTCAGCCAAACTAAAAACCCCCACTGTGTTGGACTCCATAATGGAGGAAAAGGATGTGGTCCCAGGTTCCAACTGATATAAAGTAAATTTGATTTTATTAATAATCCACGAGAGGATTTTGGTTCGAATGATAAAACAGATTCAGGTAGTAGTCACTCAAGTGTAAATGCTCCTGAGGAATTAGTATACTCTTATAGCAGGAATGAGGTTCTTCAAGGTGTATAAATTTTTTCTAATGATGACCAGAGTAGCATCTCGCCCATTTCAGTAGATTAGAATAACAAGTTTCATACAGAAAATTTAAGGAATGATCATAGTTTGATTGCTAAATATAATGCACAGATTACAGTTCTGGCGATAGTATGGCCAGCAGAAACTGGTAGTCTGCAACATGGTATAATGGGATTATATTTGCTTGTATTGGTGGGGAGAAGGTTTGTAAAAGAGCTAAAACTGGCAATTTTCTTAAATATCTTGAAGATGAGGGGATTACTGTGGTGTCAATAAAAGATTCAGTTGAGGTGGAGAGTCATGAGGTAAGATGTTTGTCCACTGAAGGAAGAGATAGTAAAAAGACCTATCCTTTGCCACAGGTGAAGGTCGATTTTTAAGGCCATAAAATTTGCATCCAACACCCGGATTTTGAACTGGGAACCTTCCATACCCAAATCACACACTGCACGTATCTGAATCTAGAAGTAGTGAAAAATGTGTTTTCAATCATATAAAAGTACGTTTGTGTCTTAGTATTACAAAAATAAATTATATAGAAAAAAGTATATTTATTATGTTTAAATATTTATTATTCAGTACGTCTAGATTTGTCTCTAAACTCATATGGTTATGGCATATGATTGGGATACTGGAAGTCCCTGGTTCAAATCACTCTCTCAGCTATAATTTTTATGGGTCTTCAAAATTGACTTCTGGCAAAGCTTTGATAGGACTCTCTGTTGTTCGAATACCTGTAGGTCTCCTTTTCAAATTAAGTGATAACAATACAGGTGTCCTGTGTGGCGGATAAGAAACTCTGTGACATGAATTTTTAGAACATATGAAATTATTATTATTTTACATAATATTTGCAGTTTGTATTAAAATTAAAATGTACAATTATTTTATTCTTTTTTTGTTAAAAAAGTATTGAGGGAATTGAAAGTAACCTCAACCAAAATAAACATGTTAAATGTGAAGTGAGAGATGCTTGACATTTCATTGTGACTATGCAGAGATAAGCAAGAATTTTTATGTTCAGTACAGTTTGACGATAATTTTTAAAAACTGCGCTGGGATACTATTTTTGTGCATTACAGATCAAATAGTGAGGTTATAATGAGTCAAGCAAAAAAAAAAAAAAAAAAAAAAAAAAGAATTTTAATCGTCTATTGGAAATAAAGGGATATTTATAATTTCAATTATATATTTGTATAAAGGTAAACACAAATATTTTATTCAATTTTTTTAAAACTGTAAGTGGTAATTACTAAGCCAATACTTATAAGTACCATCAAGGACTTTGTGTATCACAGGATGTACAGAAATATCAACTGAAATCAATTATGTTCATATTGGTATGAAATGTCCGCCTCATGATATTCAACAAACCAATTCTTTTTGCTCGTTCAGATTCAAAAACACATTGCAGTGGAATATTTGGAATGATGTTTTGACTGTATCTTCTTCATACTACATACTTCACATCTTTATCTGATTTTTACTAATTAGGAACAATGTACACCTCTATTTCCCAATATTATGTCTCTCATTGTGGAATAGTATGATTTGTCTTGTTTGAATGGATAAGGGCTTGGTGAAATATCTGTAGATGACCTTTTCTTCTTACCAATGTTCTTCAGAATCATCATACGCTGTGCAATCGATCTTCAGAAATTTTTTGCAGACTTGTTTCAAATATCAGACCATTTGTGTTATAGGCTTTGACAAATACAACATCAAATATTCCCAAAAACAATCTATGCCACGATTTCGGTAATTTTCTGTCAGCATTGCACAACGCCATCAGCTGATCAGCAGTATCAACCCCACACATTAATGTATTGTAGTCCTTGATAACTCTTGGACATGAAACTGTTGACTTCAACCCATCTTTTTCTTTGCATGTAACCAGTGGTGTAACAACAGCGTGGCAGGATGGGCAAAATGCCATGGGACCCACTGCTGGAGGCGGTTCCCCGATGATCAGCCGGAGAGGCCCTCTAGCCCAAAATCCACCCAGTTCTCCAATGAAGCCTGAGAAATCAAGTCTGTTGAAATTGCCTCGGACCCCAACCTGTGTAGTTAATAGTTATGCCACTTTATGTAAGAGTAGTTCCCTTGCTGCCATGAAAATTTCATACTAAATGTACGACCTTTTTATCCTACCATTTCCAGTAGCCAATGTCTAGGTTTGAAAATTTGTGGTCTCAACCACCTCTTTTTAGTTTGCTGTCGGCAAATAAGTTGTTGGAAAGCCCTTTGTGGTTTGGTCTCATTGTCACACAATCAAAAGTTCTTTCAGTTTTCAGTTTGTCTAATAATGAAAGAGACGAAAAATAATTATCATCCTCATTACTCCATTTTTTGTTCAGTCAATTCTAAGACCGTTCTTTGACCTAATGAGTAATCCAAGAACTTTGCAGTCATTTCTTCATTTTTGCCTTGACAAATTATAAACTTCTAAGAGAAGAGCTTCAATCAGAGCGCATTTCTTAAAAATATCAATTTGAAAATATTTAAAACAATGATCACACCAATTGTATACTTGCTAAATCTATTGACCAATAATTTGTACAAAACTACCCAGAAGTCCATGATGGTACTTATAAGTGATAGTTGGATTTTCTCAATTATTTAGTAAAGAAACTAGAAAAACTTATTTTATAAGTAAAATACATATGGTTAAAAGTTCAAACTAAAAAATAATAACAGAAATCGACACTTACCAAGTAAATTATCATCTAAAAATGCATTTTAATGTAGCACTTGTTACTCTGGTCAATATGTTGTCAAACCCCAACTTAGAAAATTAATTTCTCAGTAATTTCGTGGAGAATTTAAAAAGAAAATGTTTTCATTGTCTGACCTAATGGTACATCAACAGGCTTAACACTGCAGTGGACACTGGTATTGTCAGATTATATGGTGGTAAGCATAATGGTACTTATAAGTACCGTCAGGGAGGAAAGGGTTAACATACTTCATTACTTTCATAGATTATAAAGTATGCCTATGCAAAATAAAGTACAGTACTCATTGATAATATATGGGTGGTAGCTGCAGCTACAATCCTCAAATCACTCTTAAGGTAATTTTTCTAAGATTAATTCCGTGAAACAACTAAGTGTATATGTTAGAAGAGAGTGAAAACCGTGAAGGAACCTGTCCGTCAGGTGAATCATTTACTAACTTACTTAAATGCTGCTGAAAATTTAGTAACAAATATTTAAAGTTAACTTACCCCATGAACAACCACACATCCACATTTAATAATGAAACATAAGGTCTTAATATAAATTTTTTAGTCCATAAACCTGAGATTGCCTAATAAGAACAAAACTAATAAATCTACAAACAAATTTATTTAGGTATACTTGCCAGGAGAAACTCCTAACCTAGAATGATTGTAGTAGTCAATTTACATCATTCATCCTAACAATAAAATTATGTGAATGACATTTTTCAAAAACCAGAACTGAGAATCCAAGAGTGATAAATTATTGTTGACTAAAAGGTCTAAACTAATACAAGATATCACAAAGAAGAGATTCTATTATTTTTAACTATTAGTCTCCATATGCCTGCATTAACAAAAGGAAATTTCTATTTAGAGAAATATCATGAAACACATTATATATGCTTCCAGAGGTTTTTACTGAATTGCAACATACTTTTTTTTATTCCAACAGCAACAAAAAGTGTTCTAATCTAAAACCTGAATCACAAAAGCATTTCTGCCATTTTAAATTAAAATTGAAATATTGTGGCCACATTTATTTGCAACACAATATATTATGGTGATATATCCCCAAAAAAGTATATTCAGACTCATAAGTTATATATAGATGTTAAATCTCAGACCAGAAATAATATTAAATTGAATAATAAATCTTACTTGGAATCTCTGATATATGTCTGAGGAGTGTATAAATGAGAGAAAATTTGTCTACAAAGTTTTATAATTCCCTTACAATTAAGCACTGCATCCTTAAGCATATAAATATAACCCTACATGAAAACTTACTAAATTACGCTGGAGCTGTTGACGACAATTTTATGAAAAATATATTAAAAAATGTATTTTTTTAAACAAATACAAATTCACTATTCAGTAATTAATGAACCAGTCTCTAAATTCATGTCAGCATAAAATCAATTTGAAATGGCATATCATAATCAAAATTAAAACATTAATCTTTAAGCCTTGACTCATATAGGAATTGAATTTCTACTCAGAGCACACTGCAGTTCGACTACTTTTGGAATAACATATTAATAAAAGACCAACACTGATCATCCATACAGACCATTGTATTGCTTCTTTCAAACAATAATTTCAGTTGCTCTATATAAACACAGCTTTTGATACAGTAACTCATTTCTCAAGGAGAATCTTTTTCATATGGAGTCTGCTAATAATAGCCACACCACCGAATGAAGCTATTTTTAAACTAGACATTAAATAAATTGTTATTTTTAAAATGAATTTGAGATCTGTACAAAATATATAGTAGTATAGGCTTTTAGACATTTAACCATTAAGACTAACTACTTAATTCTGATAGTTTTTTATAAGACCACAAATAACTTGTTTATTGCTATAAGTAATGGCAGTAATGCAGCCATAATGCCAGTTATACAAGAAAATTTTGGTTATAGGGATAACCTTTTTAGCAGCTAAATTAATACAACTATAAAACAGATATAAAATATGAGAGCCACAGTCTTACCTTCTGATATAGTTAACCTAATTTCAATAAGTAAACAGTTGGAGAAGTGCTAATAACCAAGACTCATTACCCACAGATGCTGAGGGAGGCAATATTGAAAATAGACACAAGAGAAGCTACTTTTGCACTATTGTCAGAACATATTTCAGATAGGCCTTAACTTATAACAGCACAGTTACATTAGCCAGCATCATATTCAATAAGACAAATTTCTAATTGTAATTTGTAGGATCAGACATCACTTGTCATTGGCTTAAAGTGATGATAATCAGGTGGATGTAACTCCAGTATTAGTGCAAAGCTTTGGCATAAGAAATTAAGCTATTACAGCATTTACATGAACCACTTGCAGCACAAATATAAAATAAGAAGTCCTGCCCTTACCTGCTTTGTGATGTGCTACCAGTGCATTTATGAATCTGCAGTTTTACCTCATTTTTAAATACTTCAGCATAGTGTGTACAAATATACAAAGGGGCAGAAATAGCTGAGACATAGTAGAAGACATGTTTTATTAGAGAGAACCAAGATGAAAATGTCTGTGCACAGAATACACATGCAAGTTTCAATGCTGATGGTGTTTTAAACAAGGATCTGAAACAAATAGAGGAAAGACGTTTAGTTTGCTTACTACAAAAAATTGATAAATTAATATCAAAATATCACTACATTACATCACATGAAACATTAAATCAATAAATAATTCTGTGATATTTATGTAAATCAGTATAATATATTTTTGATAGCAGCTTATGATATACTTATAGCCATGCCAGTCTTGATTGTAACATGAAGCATTAGGCAGTGATCACTTCTTTAGAAATGTTGGGAGCATAGCCAATTCTATGGGATTCCTGTTGGCACCTTGACATGCTAGAAAGTGGCCATCACTAAGCTTCTGACCAGAGGATACCAACAAGACTCAATCTGTGATCCAGTATGATGGACTATAGGAATAGAAATGGTAAACAGATTCTTAGAAAACCCTGGAACTAGTAGGATTAAACACATATTTGTCAGTGAACTTTTGTTGTTTCTGGTAGGGAATTTGAGAACAAAAACTGAGATCACCTGCAATATAGTATTTATCAATCTCAGTGAGAGTTATAGTTGTGTTAGATTGAGTTTGGTACTTCTTAAAGAACGCTATATCAGAATGTCAATGTAAAGACTGAATCTAAACCTATTTGCAGAAATCCAGTATGCAGGTACTTAAGTTCTCGGTTGGATTAACATTTAAATTATGCAGAACAATGAGAGAATACAATAGAAATAAAAACACTAACATGAATCAAAAACATTTATTATTTCAATCAAAGTAAAATGGGAAAACTCTGGTCTGGCAATCAGGAGCCCACTCTGTGAAAAATAAAATAAGGATGAAGTATTACTGAACTCAGTTAGTCTGATACAAATCTAAAGGTAATGCATGACAAAGGGATTAATGGAAATAGTTTTTCACCTAAACATCCTCAAGTAATATGTGGTCACAAAACAAAGTGCTTGATAAATTTGAATGACAACCATTTATACCCCAGCCCAGGTTTAAGAAATTTGAAGCCACATGATGTTGCTAAATATGCCAGCCACTGTTGACAGTAACTGAAATGATAAGGGAACTTCATTGGGAGAGATACAAATATACAACTCATATATTGGTGATAGTGCTTGGAAGGATATTGGTCGAAGAATTAAGAATAATGCATGGAAGGGGAAAGTCGGCAATGAGCACAAGCTGGCTCTTGATTTTGTGCATAAGGTAGTGGGAAAATTTTTATTGTGTCTAAGATTGTAAGGGATTGGAACAAATTACCAATTGAAGTAATGAAAAATTTACAAAAACGCTGAAGTAATTTAAAATTAAAATTTGTAAACCATGAAAGTAGATGAGGGAGGTTTTTTTTGTGGCTTTGCTTTATGCCTTGTTGGCGGCTAAGGTCATTAGAGTTTGGAAGGGCCTGCGGACAAGGAACAGAAGGAATTCGCCCATGGCCTTTTGAAGGAAAAATCGTGGCTTTCACAATTAAATTAATAAATTAATAAATAAAATAAGCTGGTACAGTAATATACGGACAGATTAATAATTAAACACAGATCTATAAAAAAGTGTATAAGTTATGTAATGTATTAAATGATTTGTTTCTACTGAATGCAATTAATTTTCAAGCATCACAGGATTAAACTTATAAAGGCTCCTAAATATAAGGATTCTGATTATTTTTTGCTTATGGCTTTATACCTAATTGATGCTGAAGACATTACAGGTGGGAAAGGACTTGTGACACGGAAAGGAAAGGGATCCAGCCACAGCATTAGCATGGAGCAGGGGACCCCAAACTTTTTATCACGTCAACCCCCTCATAGAACATTTGTCTTCTTATCGACCCCCAGATTAAACGTTTAATAAAAACCAGTGCCAGATCTGGGGGGGGGGGGTGTAAACCGAGGCACCAACTTGAAGGGGGCGGCAAAATCATGTTTGAGGGGGGGCAATGTAATTCGCGGAAACCTTTTTTTAGCTCTACTAGTACACTGGGCGCCGGGCGGCGACAACAATGAGTTTGGCCAACAATCGGGGCGGCGATACTTGGGGTCATATTGCAAAAATGGGGGCTCCAAATAATGTTGCATTCCCAGACGGCTCGAAAAATTCCTGGATCCAATTTAAATCATTTTTAGCATTTCTGATGCTAAGCAATAAGGAGACTTGCATAACAACCCAAAGAAAGTATTTATAATTCCCTCACCTTAAAAAATCCACCCAACAACACTAACAGAAAAAGGAGATATTTTACACTGTTATTACAATCGTAAAAAATAACAAAATTATAGATAGATGGAAACTAGCCTATAGCCGTAAGTGTCATAAAATGTAAAACACAAAATAATCACCGAAAATTTAAATAAATTATATTCGATGAAAACACATCTGCCATTTTACGACTACTATTGAATACATTAAAAATATGTTAACATACCTTTTTATTAAAGTAGTTGATATTAGTGGGATGGATGGGTCTGAAGGGCAGCAGCAAGATTATAGATGTTCTGTTGAAAATTGGTAAGGTTTAGTCACAGATCACCATGGTTGTCCAAGTTCAGTCTGTTACTCTGTTTTGTCAAAATAGCGTTCGCGTGGCTAAAGCCAGCTTCAACAATGTATGAAGTTGGGAATGCATGTAAGAAAGGGTTGGATTCTGCTCTGAGCTTGGAGTACTTCGCAGCAATATTGTTATTGCTCCAAATTCGCTGAGGTTTTTATTTTTAAACAACACTTTAGCTTTCAGATCTGCGCATATTTCAATCAGCTTATCTTCTAAGCCAGGTTCATTACCTTCATTATGAATTTTAACATCGAATGGAGAAGCAAACCATTCAGGAACATGCATGTTCTCCAAGTCTTTGAAACGTGCTTTGAAGTCTTCTCTTAATTTAAGGACATGTTTAATATATATCTCCAAATCACGGTCGGGGAACTCTTCATTTTCCTTTAGTAGTCAAAAGTTTGAAAAAAATATTTAAAATCTTTACGTGCCAATGAAGATTTTAAAAGGTCCATTTTTAGTTGAAAGGCCATTAAAATTGTTCGAGCTTGAACATTTGTAACATTTTTTCCTTGCAAATGCTTCTGAACTTCGTTAAATTTCTAATAAAGATTTGCCAAATATAACAGATGGTTCTTCCACTATTTTAACTCGTCACATAGTAATGGATCCACATTCTTAAGAAACTCTGCAGGTGAGTTATAAAAGTCAACAAGCCTTTGCAAACTATCACCTCTTGACAACCACCTTACCTCAGTGTGCAAAAGTAATTGGTTGAAAGGTTCATCATTTTCTTCACATAACTTCGCAAAAAGTCGGGAATTGACAGGATGAGCTTTAATTTTATTAATTGACCTAATGCATACTTTTAGATTATCATGCTGCTCGCCACTCAATTTTTTGACTACAAGATGCTGCCTGTGTAGGACACAGTGAACGGTACGTACTTTAGGAACCTTTTCCTTCAGGAAGACGAAAAATCCTCTATACCGGCCTACCATAGCAGGTGTACAGTCAGTAACTACTGCAGTAATATTCCCGAAAGGAATGTTGTGCTTGTTCAAATAATTTTGCAAACATTAAAAAATTATCTCACCTTTTAAATCAGTTTGAAGAAACTTAGCAAATAGAAATTCATAAACAGTGTCATTCAGGAATGGACTATGGATCCTAACATAAGCCATGAGAAGATTTGAACTTCCGAAAGTTGATTTGTCAAGTTGAATAGCAAACATACAATGCTGGATCTCAGAGGTCAAAGTTCTTTTCACATCATTGGCCATTTCCTCTATACGTCGCTGCACAATATTTGCACTCAATGGTATGCACTTTAAAACTAGTTGAGAGTCTTTCTTCATAACATTTTCAATTACATCTTTTAGAGCTGGTATTATATTATCTCTTCGCCAATAGTGTACAGTTTTCCTTTCTTTGCTATTTTAAGAGAGATGCTGTAGGATGTCCTCAGTCCTCCTTCACTATCAGCGCTGGCAGATGACTTCAAATATGTACTTAAATTTGCCTGAACTCTCAATTTCTCTTTAAGCATTTTTAAATACTCTAAATATTTGTTTTTCTTATCAGAATGTATCCTTTCCAAGTGGTCTTTCATTTTCGCTGGCTTCATAGCATCATTGCTGAAAGTTTTTTCACATAACAAGCACATAGGAATAGTTTTATTAGCAAAAGATGGCACAAAACCATATTTCAAATACTTGTGTGAATATTGTCTGCATTTCTTCTTAGCACTGGTAGACAACATTGTAGGTATTAAACTCAGATTTATAATATGAACAACACGATACGATCGCGGCACAACAAAACAGCGGCAGTAAGAGATGCAACTTATTCCCGCACGAGCTATAAAGAACTGCCTGATCTTTCTCAGAGTACATTGTTGCTACTTTTTGCTAAACAATAGATATCTACACTTGGATGGAATAATAATTACATCTAAAAGTTACCCGTTCAATAGAATTAGATAGAAAAAAGATAAAAAAGAAGTATCTAAATTTAATGGTTGTTGGTATATTACGATATTTTCTATGTAAAGGACAAAATCTACATTTAGATATACAATACATAAGGCGGAAACCATTCTAGAGTTTAACAAAGCAACTTGTGTATAATGAACAAGCAGCGTTCAATTCCCCCCCCCCCCTCTGTGGCTTTACGACTCGTTGACAATGCGGTCATTAGAGGCGGGATGAAACTGTGGACAAGGAACTGGAAGGGATTCGGCCCTGGATTTTTGGAGGAAGCCTCCCAGCATTAGTCTTGAGTGATTTGGGGAAACCATGAAAAACCCAAATCCGGATGCCCGACAGGGATTCGAACCAGCATCCTAAAGAATATAAAATGCTTAAATACCTGAAATAAAGAAAAAATAAAGTTTTAATACTTGTTGAGTTCATCACGTAGCTTAGCTAAAACAAAATAATTGTGATGTTGAACTTCTTTCTTATCGCAAAGACGGACCCTAAATTCGTCTACATTTGTTTCTCACAGGAATAACCACTAGCAAAATAACAATGTGAGTGAAGAGTAAAGCGGCGAAATCTAACAGTTTGAACGCTAAAGCCGGGTTTACACGACCGCACCTGACCTGATAAAACGGTTGCTCCGCTCCTCCGACCTGAGAATACGTGACGTGTAATGCAGCACCGGACCAGATGTGGGCGGGGCGACGTGATCGGGTCAAAAATAGTACCGATATCGTGTTCCCCCCACCTTTCCACACTTACAACTGCATGTGTCCCGCACTCCAAGTCACCCCCTCCACCTCATTGTTATTCTTTGTCACAGGCTTATTTGTTTAAAGTGTTGTGGTGTTTAATTTAATTTAATTGCACTGGGGCACATGCTTGGATGGCAATTTCCCAACACCCCCATCTTCCCCCTATCCTGCACCCACCTACATTTGCCCTCTAAAATTTTATCTTTAAATTATTTCAACATTTTCAGTAAATTATTCATCATTTCTCTTGGTAACTCATTCCAATCCCGGACACTCTTACCTAAAAAGAGGTTTTTTTCATTTCACTTGTTTATTCTATTCAGCCATAGAAAAGGAAATAGATAACTGGGAAAAAGAATGTATTACCAACATGCTTGAGGTTCTCAAATCTTTAAAACATTTATGAGACCCAAGCAACGAACTGTATTTCAATAAATATCTTAGTAGGCAGCAAGTGTATGTAACTCTTCTAGAGATGTACAGAAACATTAGGCCGTCTGCGACCTTAAAAGATCTTTAAAAAAAGTTAGAAAATGTGAGGAATTGAACACGAGAATCTGAAAATCTGGTTGCGACAATATGCACACCAAACAATCTGTGAGAGATGACAGACATTTTCGGAAGAAAAAAACGGACTGGGGACCTCGGACTGGATAACTGGTCGTGTAATGATCGACCAAGGGAAAATCTGGTAGAGTGGTGGGGGGAACCCTTTATCGGGTGCCATTTTTATCAGACCCGTTGTTTCAGATCCGGTCCGGTCGTCTAAACCCGGCTTAAGCTTTGCTCGATTATTACCTCACCGCTTTGCGCCCCAGTATGAGTCACCGCAACAATCCAATTGGTTTATTTGTTTTCGCTGCTTTGTTCTTCACTCTCGTCGTTGCTATGCTCTCCGCTCCAGTATGTTTTCTCCTTAACCCTTACCTAAATTGACACAGGCTTCAGTAAAACTCAAGTTATAACGGTGGTAGTCAGCTATTTTTTACTTTTATTGGCATAATTCCATTATTTTCCTAGACAATTAAATTGATCCTCTTTATTATCAATCGACCACCGTGTATTAATCGACCCCTGGAGAACTCTTATCGACCCCCAGTGGTTGATACCGACCACTCTGGGGACCCCTGGCCTGGAGGAATTTGGGAAAACACAGAAAATCCAAATCCAGATGAGGATTGAAATGTGCAGCAGTAGTATGTGAAGCCACCTTTCTTGGCGAGATTTTGCCTGAGTCAACAACATTAATGTTTTTTATCCCTCTTACCCATTACCACTTGTGTATATATATATATATATATATATATATAATTAATCTGCAAAAAGATATGTAAATTCGCTGCTAAGTGAATTAAATTGTTGTAATGATACAATAAAATTCAATTACTTCAATTTTCGCTCAGAAAAACATAAACTGTAAAGATTAATATCTGATACAAGTTATGCCAATATTGATTTTTATCAGTAACAGGTAAATTATTCACCAAAGAAAAATTATGTGTGATAGGCAGAATAACTTACATTATAGACTGATAAGTCTTGGCCAGATTTTAAAGTAAGATAAAATTTCTACAACAGTAGCTTACAGTTTGATAACAAGGAAACACCTTACCCATCAGGAACAGGTTCTATTTCTAAACTCTTTTGTTCGGCATCTTCCAGCATATTCTAAAAAAAGGAAATAATGACAAAAACAATATAATATGCACTTAAACTAGTAATATAATTTACATAAAATAAAAACAAAAACATGTAACTACAGTACAAGCAAGAATTTTTTTAAAAACTTTACTGACCCTTATTTATCTCGTGACACCAAATATAATATAAATACCAGCAGAAACATTAAATACTCAATTCCCAAATTTAGTTAGTTTTAGAATATCATCTTAAACATACTGGTATAACAAAAGGGAAATAATTATATGAAGGATTTATCTCTGACTGCTTGCATAGCCATTTAGATATATAAAAGGAACTGCAAAATTATCATACATATAATAATTAATCAACACCTTTATATTATATGTAAACAAACATTGTAGATAATATAAATGTGTTATTTTTGTTATTACTTCACCTCTTGATTATTAGAACTAGGAGAGAATTGTCATCTTGGAATAAAGAAAGTGATAATGGCATTTATAAAGAAATGATCTCACGCTAATCTGAAGGTGGAAAACAAAAAATCAGGGTGGCAGGGCTTAGAATACACCAAACATCATATTGAATGATGTTTGAGTGGAGAGTTTCCCGGACGTATCAATGCAACAAAATTTTCTCGGGTGTCCCACCGGATGATGGCGTAAAAACACAACATTTTGACGGCTGACTCTGCTGTCATTCATCAGGTATCTGGCAGTTGTTCTCAGTTGACTGTCTCTGCCTTCACCTGCCTACCTGATGAAGACAGCACAGTCAGCTGTCGAAATGTCATGTTTTTACACCAACATCCGGCGGGACACCCGAGAAGATTTTGTTGCATCATATTGAATAATAGTCTCAATATTACTGCTCACCCAGTAATACTCAATCTGTTTAGAAACTTCCAGTTACCAGTTTAATACTTTGAAAAAATTATTTAATACTTTATATATGAAAGAAATGGGAGTTATATCTATGAAATACATCACATAGTATTGTGGCTGAGAAAGGATTGAGAACAATGAATTGGAAGGAACTCAGCCATTGAATTTTGAAGGAACCAGCAGGAGATTCAACTGAAGTAATTATAGGAAAGTTGAAATCTCTATGGTCTAGCTAAGATCAGACCAAGACTCAGAAATAGATTCTAACAAATGACAGGTGTTGACTTTCATATAGGTGAAGCAATCTTTCTCAGAGGTAAAGGTCGGTACTGGTGACTGTAAAAATTCTGGTCTGCTGTAGGAATCAATTTGAAACAATGCAAATTACTACTAAACTGCTATTCAAAAATAGAGCTCACCTTAGAAAGGCAACTAACATTGGCCCAAGAAGTAAAATAGTATATCAGTAAACATATTTCAAACTAATTACAATGTTTTCCTATATTGGAATTACAGTGGTTGTGATTATGCTTCTTTAATAAGACTTGGATCATAAAAGTATTGAATGGAGGACAATCACACACTGGTTTTACACAACAGACAATACTGCAACCAGTTATGATGCACAAGTTAGATTAAAACTGTGGTTGTTTATATGATTCCCTACAATTCCTATGACCCAATTTTCTCATGTGTATATGGTTAACATTTTTTTAACATTAAAGAATAATATATTGCTCCTATTCTAATTAATGTAACATGCGAAGCTCTTGACCACATTTATGAAACAATATACAAACAGACATCTACTGCCCTCATGAAAAATAATTAATTCAACAATTCAAGTTTGGCAGATTTAGTCAGTTGGATAGGGTACTTGAATTTGAATTACTTTTTAACACACTGAGAATTTATCTTATCTCAATGATATTTCCACATTTAATTATGAAAAATTCTTATAATTGCAGAAAGCATTACACATGTCATAGAATTAAAAAAAAAAAAACTTGTTGGTAAAAAAAAGGTCATTCACATAGAAAAAACTGTAACCACTAGAGCAAGTATGGAAGCCAAATAAGATTAAAAAAAAGATTGTTCAGTGCAATAACTAGGGAAATTGTGACCCTCCAATCAATACATAAAGCAACATTGAGCCATAACATTAAATAGAGTTTTATTAATGTGCAAATAGACTGTTCATGGTCACAACCTAACTTATTCTACCAAATTCTCACTGAAATAAACTATTCTACAAGGGAAAATGTTTCCAAGATTAACTAAATTAATAAATGGTAGATAACAATATTTAAAGCAAAAGAAATGGAGGCTTAGAACATGTAAAATATGTTTTTTTAATACTGAGACCAGGCAGATATATGCTACTAATGGTATGTATGAATGTATGTATGTATGCCAGTTCCCAACAGCACACAGTTCAGGTAGAGTGGTGGTCACAACAATTATTCTGGTATCCAACTACGAAATAGTTACTGAAAACATTGCAAACCTACACACAAGTTTCAACAGAAATCATTTTAATATGTATTAATTATGTATCAAAAGTGATAGACTGATTGTGGTGAGGATAACACAAGAGTTTAAACAATGGAGACATCTGAACTGTTACATATCACTAATTATACAACACAGAAACAGTCCTCATTACAGTCAACCAGTCTTTGAATTTTTTAGTTCATGAGGATTAGATATCTTGATATTCATAAATTGGATTTATTTGTCTATACATTTGACTAGAGCACAAGTTAACTTAATGGGAAAAAGTGATTGGTCAAATGGTATGGTACGATACTAACATTAACATGACTGATTTAACTAACAATTGGTTTTAAAACAGAGGAAGTAACTTTACCTTAGCACATTACTAAGGATATGCAATGAGAAACAATATGAAGCAAAAGACAGAAAGTGATATTTGATTTTCTACGGAAAATTCTATAGGTTGATTGAGAATTAATCATGTTACCAAACACAGTTACCAGTGTAGCTGATTACAAATTCAGTAGAGAATATTGTGGACACAACAGAATGGCTCCCAACTCATGTTAATATCTCTGCCAATTGAGAGGAAAAACAACAATAAAACCATATAGATGAAAGTAACTCCACTTTTACTAATATCATTAAAATAAATGTGGAGTTTTATGGCTGCTATATAAATTGATGGTTAGTTGCCTATCAAGAGAAAACTCCATCTTTGATTTGAATTGATATATTCTCACAATTTTGTGGTGATGGTTTGACAACTGAGTGGGTCATCGAATCACTTAAAAAAAAAAAAAAAAAAAAAAAAAAAAAAAAAAAAAAAAAAAAAAAAAAGCCTGACAAACATAATGTTCCATGAAATAGTACACAGAATTGTAAAAAGAAAAAGAACTGATTTTTACAACAAAAAAATTTTATATTATCTACCAGCCAGTCAAAATGATAAGTACAGCCAATTTGACCTCATAACTGTTTATTCCCACCAAGCGTAAATTGCCAAGACATACTCGTGTCTCAAAGTCACAACATCGACAGTAATGCAAGCCAACACAACTTAATGTAAACCACCACTGAGGCTGTGAGTGGTGAAACGGATTGTCGTCATTATGAAGTGAAACCTATATACAATTCATACTTCTTCCTCTAAGATTATGGCTCAATTGCAGTAATGAATAGCACAATACTTGTTACAATGTTCACCCACATAACAGAAAAGCACTTATGTATTATACACTCACATGCATCACACTTTTTACTTTATCATCTTCTGTTACTTCTCTCAACTAATTAAAGATTAGGAATTTTTTAGCATTACCACAAACATGTTATTTTAAAAGATATTCACAATACTTCACAGATGAACACACATTTAAACTTGTGCATGAAAATTCTGTTAGCAACCAGTGGTTACTAACAAACTGAAATATAAGTGTGTGGTTTACACTGAAAAGTGAAACTTTCTCACTTTTACAAACAAACATTTCAGTCAGACGCATTCTACTGAATAGAAAATATATAATAAATTTTTATTACACTTTAAGAAGTCCATATTTGGTTAATTTTAGCTGAAAATGTTATATATATCACCATACAGCACATTCAAAGTAATTAGCATTCTTGTCATTAAATTCATTGCATGAATGGGTTGCCAGACATCTTGAAACAAGCCTTTGTTTTCAGAGTCACGAATTTATATATTGAAATTGAGCAATTATTTCGTCAAACTAGTGCATTCAAAACACAAAAAAAAAATGCTTCAACCTACGTTAATAGCTTCTGTAAGAAAATTTGTTAATAAATCCTAGTTGATAAAGACATATTTATAAGTAGGATAAACTTCGTGTGACTCAGCTTAGTAAATAAAATCTCGGGATTGTACATTAGCCACATACAGGTAAATAACAACAAACTTGGTAAAGTAATCGCGAATGAAAGGCTCGTCCATGATGTTGTGGGACCGTTATTAACAACGCATGTACTGTATCTACAATACAATACATTCACTATCAATCGATCCCAATATAAGAGACTAGCTCTTTGGAATGTGGAAAGTTGTCAATTTACAGTTAAAAATTTTCACAACAAAATAATACACAAACCAGATGTAAGTACATTCGTAACATACCTGGTACATTAATCATGTCAACTACATTTACACAACTCCATAAACATATTAATGGTACAGACCCACCTCTTCTGTAATATACACAGCCTCTATTGGCTCCATATTGGCTCCAGGCCTTTAGGAATCACCTCCTCGTGACGCCTTGAGAGATGTAGCACAATATTACTAACTAACAAGTCACAGCAAACACACGAATTAACAAACAGCTGATAAATAAGGGTTCTGTTACAAAGATCCTGCACCTCCAGCCGATAAAAACCTTTTCTTTCCTGTGTTAAAAATAGCATAACTTGGCTAATTTTGTTAACTGTCGTTCTCTCATTTACTCTGTAGAATAATATTTTTCAACTACTATTAGTAGTATTAAGGAACATTAATTACATTTTTTTCACATTGAGGAAATGTGAAAATCGAAGAGCATAAAGCATTGATTTTTATTTGTTGTGATTGAGACTAAACCCCGGTGGCACTTTCCCTAGTAACATAATTATCACTATTTTTTTTATTACCATCTTAAATCACTTGAGGGAACATTTTCCCTTCCATTTATTTTAATATTTTGTGTTTGACTTACCTACTAACGAAAACATTCTCATTTCCTTAACAAGCAACAGAGGGCTTGTTTGTGGTCATGGTCATTATTTCACCTGCAGTTATATACTAATTCATCTGTCAATAACCATTAAGGCCTCACAGACAAGTAACTGAAAAATTGAGTAAATTTCGATAAAGCTGGATTTTTGCATAAAGCTAAATTTTAGGATGATAAATAATATGTAAAAATTTCTTTTCTACAGGTTCTGTTCTAAAGTTATTCAAGGTCAAATTCACAAACCACTTGTTTTCATGATACTCGCGCATCTTATTGTTAAACGGTTATAGTATTTATGTAAAATGTGGACTGAACAATTGTTTTACATTAAAAGTATCATATGGTTTTGAAGTACTGTATATAATCACGAAATTCAGACGTGTATACCATTTTGAATATTTTTTCGAAGACACTAAATTCATTTCAAATTTAAGTCCGGTACGCATACATACACTGTATTATATATGTTATATGGATTGAATTGTGTGTAATAATTAAAATGTAATTGTGTTTCCTAAATGTAGAAGGTTTAGTTCGGGTCGTAGCTGTCATGGATTCCATTGGGCAGTACATACAATACAAGTGTAAGATATGTTAGCTGATATAAACTTACCTTTATTATAGCACATTTCCAGCACAATTATACTATCAAATAAATTTAGGGTTTGTTTAGAAGGTGTTTGAAGGATATGGGAAAATCATGACTGGAAACTGTGGTGCCTATAGTAGGTACATTGCGAAGGGGATGGGTTGTAGCTGATGTAAGAGGTGGTTTCACTGGGAATGTAGGGAAGAGGAAAGAGGGGAAATAAATTAGACTCTCCCCAGGGGTGTAGCTACTCTGGGGCACCTCTGGGGGGCCCCAAGCGCAGTCAGTCGTCTAAGGGGGCCTCCGAGACAAAGGAAGGCCCTCACTAAGGGCTTTCTGACTGCTCAGTTGGGCCCCAAAAACTGTTCGGAGGGCCCCTAAGCACAACTCAAGGGCTCCATCCTCCACTCAGGGGGCCCTTACCAGCAACACAAAGCAAAAAACAAAGGTTGCCCATCAGGCCTGAAGGCCCAAAATAAATTTTTTGCACCGGGGCCGTTGTTGACCTAGCTATGCCACTGACTCTCCCATGGTTTTGTTTACATCATCTTAGGGTAGGGTTACAAGACGTCCCCGTTTCCCGGGGACAGTCCCCGTATTTAGCTCTCTGTCCCCGGACAGATTTCGTCCCCGCAATGTCCCCGTATTTTTAGTGTTGACCCTAGAATTTTTTTTAAATCTAGATATACCTTTTTTAAAAGCCCTGATTTGCTAATGTATTCGTTTAAGGAAAGAAATCAATGAAATTTCTTCTCTAATGGAATTTGTGTCAAAAGATAAAGTAGATGGATGGAATGAATCCAGTGTTGGTGTTTGCTCAAGATGGAATTAACTTTTAGTAGAACTGTATTTGTGTCTTCCTGGGGGTAACACATCTGTAGATAGAGTTTTCTCCTCAATGAACATGATGAGGACATCACAGAGCGTCAGAATGAGTACAGAAACAGTTCAAGCTACGCTAACTATATTAACAAACTTTTCCATGACTTGCCGACAATTTGCCGGCAGACAAGATCTTCTCAAGAAGGTTCATTCTTCTGAGAAATACCAATAACAGCAAGTTGGAGGTAAAAATCAGGTACCATATCTTTTAAAATACAAAATATATAACAATGACAAATATGTTTCTTTTAAGTTAACCCAACCTTTAATCATAGCATAACTTATAAAAGTGCAACGCATCATTAGGACAAAAAATGCCGAAAGCGTCCCCGGATTTTGGTGAAAAAGTGCTGAAGCGTCCCCGGATTCGGAGAAAAAATTCTGGTAACCCTATCTTAGGGAATATAGGATGTGGGAGGCGGGGCGAAACGATCAGGGAGTTGTGTGAAAGGATCAGTGTTCTTGAGGCACGTTCTGTGGAGGCCCAGCCTGTGGAGGCTCAACCTGAGGAGTCCCAGCCTGTGGAGGCTGCACAGGCACAGGCTGTGGGGCTGAGCTTGTTGAGGCTCATGCTGCAGAGGCAGAAAGCAGAGATAGTGGGTTGGAGGAAGCTGAGAAGGAAGGGTGGGAGCTGGTAACAGGTCGTAGGAGAAATATGCTTAACAGGATGAAGAAGCCAGACACTTCAGTAATTGTCGGGAAAAATGAAATACCTGTTGCTAGAATCAGGATGAGAAGAGCCTCATGTAGATGTAGGAGTAGGTAAGAAGCAGCAGGCCTTTAGGAATAAGGGCGTCCAAGGCAGGAATAAGAAGAAAAGGGTCCTGCTTGTGAGATCCCACTCACAAATCATTGTCGAAATTGTAAATAAAATAGATTTATAAGTAACAGACTTCACAGCATGAATAGTGTGTGTAGTTATTTGGGTAGTTTAAAGTTTTTTTAGTAATTCAATTTGTTGTAGTTGGTACGACTGTATCATTGGTCAAGAAGGAAGTTGGTACGATGGCGCGGAGAGACCACGAGAGAATGAATGTATAGTACTGTGTCGGCTGTATATTGTGATAAACGAATGTTTAAAGTATAAATAAATTTTGGCATATAAATGAGATTTTGGTTGATTTATTTAACAATGATATCCGTAGCGCAAAAGTGTATAATTTGGAAAGCAGTTTAGTAAATAATAATAATAATATTCTAAGAGATAGCGCAACCGCGGAAATCAACACATGGGCCATATGTTGAAGTTTACGGGCTGTCTGCCTTCTGCTGATTGATAGTAAGATTAGCAGTGGGACTTAGCATGCTGCTGTGTAGTAAGCATGGGAGAGGTGTAGGCCCGCTTCTGCAGGTTTAGTTAGGTAAAAATTACCAAGGCACAAGTTTTTTCAAACCCTGTGCAACATTAGGTCAGGTAATACAGGAAACAGGTTCACTTTGTAGGAGCTTCACTAAGGACGTAAAATAGTGATAGTGGGAGGTATGGAGAATATTATGGATAGAAACGCGAGTTATAGTATAGAGAGCAATCTGAGGAAGGTAGTGAAGGAGGCACAGCATACCAGGATGGAGCTCATGCAGGTCCTAAGTCGCCATGATGACCACAATTGAACTATGCTGTGAGGTGGATAAATGTGGAAACGGAGGTGCTACTTGGGGTTGTGCCTCTGATCGCCATTGGTAGGTGGGATTTCACTAGGTATGGCCTACACATAAATAGAAGGGGGAAGGGAGTACTTACTGGTTGTTAGCTAAAGCACTAAAGGAGCCTATTTCCAGTGATGATGGAGTCACGACTCTTTAGGTTAAGAGCTGCTGGTGAAGGAGCGGAAACAGATTATCACAGTAATATTGATTGCAGATCGACGATAGGCCATATCACAGATGTTAAGGAAATAGATGAATTTGCTGAAACAATAACTGACTGGGGTAAAAATGGGAAAGAGGAGATAAATGCTGAAAATATTAAGCCTGTAATAAGGGTGTTAATGGTAAACTGTAGCAGTATAATGAACAAAGTAATCGAATTTGCAAACTTAATAGACATGCACGAACCACAAGTAATAATTGGGGTAGAGAGTTGGTTAAAAGAAGAAGTACTAGACAGTGAGGTTTTCCCTGATGGTTGCAGAGTGTACCGCAGAGATAGAGGAGCAATTGGTGGAGAAGTCTTCATACCAGTTAGCAAAAACTACCACAATTCACTGGCGTTCATAGATCAAGACCATGAGTTACTTGGGGTAGATTGCTGGGGTAGTAAAAAAGAAATAATCAGAGTGTTGGCTGTTTACCGCAGTGGAAGAATGACAGAAGAGGATCAGGCACTTGGGGAGAAATTAAATTCATACTCAGATTTCAGAGGTGAAAATATAATGATCATTATTGGTGGGGATTTTAATTTACCAGGTATAAACTGGTAAGGAAATAAGATTAATAACACAAGGGCCCCTCAAAAAAAAAAAAAAAAAAAAAAAAAAAAAAAAAAAAAAAAAAAAAAAAAAGCTTCTCTATTGGGGTCTTTCAGGCCTGTAACTCGTTAGATGATGTAGGGGGCTTGTTTGTCTAGGTTATGTACTTTTCTCGAGAGCCATGTACAAATAATCTGAGATGTATCATGATGTTTATCTTTGTTTGGAAGCCTTCAAATACAGGCTAACATTTCTTTCTTTAATTTTTTTCTCCTACACAAATTGAAGAGACCAGTAGTTGTTAAATTTGTCAATTTAATATAAAAAGACCGCTACCATAGGAACCTTGTAATTTTTTCTGCAAGATTGATCATAAATTGTATTTAAACAACAGATACTAAATTCCCCTACTTTTTATATAGTCTGTAATTTGCGAGAAATATAAGTAATTTTCTTAAGCTTTATTTTCCATATATTTACTATGTTTTATTGAAAGTGTGCGTTGCTTTTCAATGGACGGTCAGCTACAGTCTACACTCTACAGTGAATCTGGTTTGAACTGAGCGATTGCCCTGACTGTGGACTCCACTACACAAGAAGAACGAACGACTGTAGCCTCAACACAGGAGCGGTCATCAGGGATCATTGCACCGGGTGGTTTATTTTCTTTATTCGTAGGTGTTGTTAGTTTCTGTGCGGTAGTTGGTAAGACTGAATGCCAAGTAGTATTTGTAACGGACAGCTCCAGTTGTTGTTTTTCAACGGATCTAAATTATTTTCTAAGAACCTTAAAAAATATATGGATATAGCAAGTTAAGTGGTAATACCATTTATTTTGTTATAAGTAACTCTTTTTCTTTGCTCTTCAGAGATGCAGTGTCTACCATCGCAGCAGCATTGGCAGTATCGCAGCACTCAAACAGCGCGAGTGAGAGATTCCCAGCCTGTGCTATGCAGACGGATTATTGAATCATTAAAAAATTGCTGAATACTTTACACATCAAATGAATATCGTACTCGTGCTGGATAAGGCTATAAGCTAGAGTAAGCTGCAAGCCAAAGTTTCTATAAGCCATGAACATATCACTGCATGTTTTGTTTTAAAAATGAGAGATAGAAAGCTTAACAATATTTAGCCTAGTTTATGTTTTTCAGTCACAACCTCCTTTAAAGCGCCAAAATTCGTGTTATCTCTGTTAGAATTATTCTAACATTAGATTACCAGCTAAGAAGCGAACTGTACAATAACAGAGAAAATAAAAGAAATTGTAATCACCTGATATATTATTTAATTCTTTCCTAGGTCCACCCAAGCAGCTTATCGCATAAAAAAGACCCCAATAGTCAGGTATTCCACAAATGTATAAACATTTATGCCATAAATATTAAGCTTGATTTTGAGTGACCACCATAACCACAAACTGGAACACGATTTCAGGCGAAAGAGTGAACGATTTTTTTTATATATATGGTAGGTAAAGATTTCAGTCAGTGACTCGAATAAATTACTGAACGAATTGATGAATAATTTACAAAAACGGTAAAAGATTTAGAAACTAATATTCATAGTGGGTAAAAGTAGGCGCGCACAAGAAATGATAAAATTAGTGTATTGCAAAATTGCCATTGGTGCGTGCTCTCCATCGCAATTGATTTTTTAAAATCATATTCACTAATTTTTCCTCTAAGCAAACCGTCCATTATTTAAAACAAATGAGGAAACAACTAAAGAGATAAAAGAAACCGAGACATCACGTGACTCCAGAATATATGCACGCTCAGAAAATAAAAACGTGACGTCACGCATGAGGTCCATGACGTGACTGCAGTGTGCGCCCGACTCATGAGACTGCCACGAACCAAATCAAACAACTTCTCACATTGCGGGTCTGTCACACCATATTACGTAATATCATGTGTCGTTATAGCAGTGTATCTCTGCCTCTAGCTTTTTTTGGTTCAGTTTCGATCACGAATTGAGGTAAGGAACTCGCGAGAACTATTGGTTGAGCGATTTCTTATTTTTCTTTCCGTCAGCCGCGGGCATCTGTGGTCGCGGCGGAATAAAGGTCAGCTGGCGTAATTCAGACATCCACTGGCCTATGCAATATTTGCGTGCCTTGTTCCACAAGGAACTTATATATGTGTGACTGTTCTTGTTTTTTTATGAGTGACTATTGTTGTTACGCTCACGTCCGCGACGATTAAGTTCGCGTGTAAATCATCGTAGCAAATTATGCTACGTATTTGATTGTCGGCGAGTTAAGCCTAGTTTCTGAGGAAAGAGTGTTTTACAACTCAGATTTCGGTGCATCCTGGTTGCATCTTGCTGCAAATAATAGCTGGTGTCATGTTATAGCATGAACATGCTAATCGACGCCATAAACATAAGGTGAGTGGATCTCTGTTTTTTTGCGCTATTACTGGCCGAATCGCTGCTGCCGAATTTCGGGTGTCTGTGGTCGGCGGGAGTGGAGAGAAATCGCTCACCAACTAATTGATCACGGTTACGTTCCCTGCGGGAAGTCACTATTTATACGTGGCTTTCCCAAGATAGATTATCCATCATCTATTTTTTGGTCCTCCTGGTGTCGGATATGACACGATCAGTTTGATTAATATAATCTTTGTATAAGCAAGTTACGCTATACTTCAATCATATTGTACAAAATGGCTTTCGGGACAAATGTTGATTCTGTAGAATTCAAACGGAAGCTAGCGTTATTAACTTCAAAGTCGGATATGATTTTTGAGAGAGTTAATAAATTGTATAAGATTTCCATGAACATCTCTTCGTTTGATTCCCGGACCAATGAAAGTTTTATGACTGATTCTGAAACAATTGATGACCTTCAGATCAAGTTTGAATCTATGATAGATCAGATTAATGATTTACATTTGACTAAAGATTCTGAATATACACCTGATTATACCCCATTAGCTGCATTTGAGGATTTGTACACGCGTATTAAACGAACTCGCAACAAAATTAGTGCCTCTACCGCTACATTGTCATCGCGTCCGAGTGACCGTGAACACATTAAATTACCTCCTACAGATATTCCTAGCTTTGATGGTAGTATGGAGAAATTGTCAGTATTTTATGAATCTTTCAAAGCTAATATTCATGATAACGACCAGTTAACTAACTCATAGCGTGTGCAATATCTTGTAAGTAAGTTAACAGATAATGCGTTGAAGTTAACTGCAGGTATTGTACCTACAGCAGAAACATACCAAATAATGTGGGAAAATCTAGTAAATAGATACCAAGATACGTGATTGTTAGGTACTCACTATTTAAATATCATTTTGGATATAAAGCCTAGCAACAATAATCCAAACAGCTTGGATACATTTATAGAGAAATATTCAGCAGCAGTTGCAGCTTTGAAACAATTAGGCATTCATGATCTTACAGATTTTATTTTATTTCAATGCGCATTGCTTAAGATCGATGCTCAAATTGTACAAGCCTTTGAAATGTCAGTACGCGATAAAGAAATGCCCACTTACAACGAATTAACTTTATTCGTGAAAGATCAGGTTAAAATTTCTAAACGTTCAAGCAATATGAACAGTGCAAGTTCGGGATTATATTCTCGCTCTTCAGATCACATGAACAAGCGACTGAATGAAAATGTGACACGTGGACGTACTTCCAAAGCATTTGTTTCTAAAGAAGATAACGCAATAGTCAGAGACAATATGGCAACTAAGCTTATCTCTGGATCCTGTGTTTATTGTAAGCAAATAGATCATACATTACTCTATAATTGCTCCCACTTCAAATCTTTGGGTTCGCCACAGAATAGATATGAATTTGTAAAATCAAAAAGAGGCTGTGTGAACTGCCTGGGAATATCTCACACTGTTTCCAACTGCAAATCGTCGTCTGTTTGTAAGTTATGCAAGAAACGACACCATACTCTCTTACATTTTGATAGGAAAAATACGCAGACTCATTCCACTCATCTCAATACGAGTGAGAATTGCGCGTTGCGAGCCATTTCCGACAACAGTGTAAGAACAGACCGCGCCAAAACTTGCTCTATTGATGTCGACAACCAACTGTTCTGGTCCAGGGCTCGCATCATCGGCTCATGTAAATAAGGCTTTACATAATGAATCTCCGCTTTCCTTGAGCGTTAGTGTAAAGACTATTTTTCATATATTACTTTCCACAGCTCAAGTGTATGCTAAGTCCACTGATAATAATTATCAAGTAATTAGGTGTCTAATTGATAATGGATCGCAAAATCATTTAATTACCATCGATTGTTGTAAGTCATTGAACCTACAGATAATTCCATTAAATAATTCCTATGTGAATAGGTATAGGTTCGAGTTCGCGACCGATTTATGGTTATGTGAATATCGAAGTACAATCCCGTGTATTTAAAAGTAACAAATATAACATTCAAGCTCTAGTTGTTGATTCTATTACAGACCAATTACCTTCTCCATTTTATAGAAAAGTGTGACATGTCATATTTGGACAACCTACCTTTGCTGATTTAACATGGAATATTCCGGGTAAAATTGATCTTGTGTTGGTGCTCAGCTTTTCCGTATATTTATTTCGGAGATAGAGTTGAATCAGGTACTATTGCACCACCTGCTTTACTGCACCGCCTTCGGTTATGTGTTGATGGGAGAATATTCTAGTATTCATACTCACCCTACATCTTTTACTGCTCTAGCACTCAATGATTGGTGCAAAAAATTTTGGGAATTAGAGGAGATATCTCACAAAAAATTCCTAAGCCCTGAGAATACCGAGTGTGAGAATTTATATACTTTATCTGTGAGTAGGAACATTGAAGGTAGATATACTGTGGCTTTACCGTTCCATTCAGATCCTAATGAGCTTGGCAATTCTCGTTTCAATGCTTTAACGCCGATTTATGGCGCTCGAAAGGAAATTTAAAACTACGTCCCACACTCCGAGAGAGCTATAATAAAGTTATTGAGGAATAATATTACAAATGGTTACTTAACAGAAGTTCGTGAATCAGAGGTTAGCGATGACGGGTATTATATTCCCCATCATGCAGTCATCCGCCCTGATAAACCCATGCCTCGCATTGTACTTGATGCAAGTGCTAAAAACTCATACTGTTTTGTCATTAAATGACATTTTGCATACCGGTCCTAATTTACAGGCCGATTTATTCTTGCTTTTATTAACTTTCGGTTATTCCCGATTGCTATTACAGCGGATATCAAGCAAATGTATTTGCAGATTGGTGTTGTTAATGACCATCGCAGATTTTTGCGAATATTATTTCGTTTGATGATAGCGAAATAGTTTCGGACATTTCGTTTTAAACCGTATTCCTTTTGGGTTAAATCGAGTCCTTTTCTAGCTATGCGCACTTTGCGACAGCTGGCGCTGAAGCGAGTTCTCAGTTTCCTGAAGCCTCTGAAGTCGTCGAGACTAAAATGTATATGGACGATTTGGTTCATTCTGTTCCTGATGAGGAAACAGCTTTTTCGTTTATCCCGAGAACTAATCTCATTATTGAAGTCTGAACTTTTGATTTAGTAAAATGGTCCAGCAATTCTTCTGGGTTACTCGATAGGTCTTCCTGATTCTCATCGAAGCCCAGTAAACTTTTCAGAAGGAAACGTAGTAACGTCAGCTAAGGTTCTGGGGCTATCATGGAAACCTTCAGACGACGTTTTCTACTTCCCACGACCCAAGTCTGCGAAAAGTGCACGAAGCGGAACATATTATCTGTAGTGGCTCGTTTGTTTGATGTTTTGGGTCTGGTTGCTCCGGTTATTTTGTTAGCCAAGTTGTTAATTAAAGAACTGTGGCTAAGTAAAATTGATTGGGATAATACCCCGCCCGAGAGTGTGTTACGCCGATTTGCGGCGCTCACTCAAGATTACCTCTTCTTTCCACTATGGAAATCCCTCGTCATGTAGGTGCATCAAAGGACTGCAAGGTCAATATTGTTGCCTTTTGTGACGCAAGTATGAACGGTTATGGTTCTGTTATATATTTACATACTACTGATGCGTCTGGAATATCTGTTCGACTATTATGTGCTAAGTCCAAGGTTTCACCTACCAAAATAACGACACTTGCGCGTCTCGAGTTATGCGCCGCGCTTCTGATGTCGAAATTAGTTAATGAAACCTATCGAGATCGAGTCCATATAGTAGGTACCTATGCCTTTTCAGACTCTATGGTAGCTTTGTCCTGGATTCATTCTTCCCCGCATCGTTGGTCTGTTTTTGTGAGTAATAGGGTCGCTCAGTGTCAAGAGAACCTTGCTCCGCAGAACTTCTTTCATGTTGCGGGAATCGAAAATCCAAGTGACTGCCTCTCTCGAGGTATGTTACCGTCACAATTAGTTTCTCATAGCTTGTGGTGGAATGGACCGTCTTGGATGCATCGTCCCACTTCTGAGTGGCCCATTAAAACGTTTTCTCCAGGTGATTGTAAGGAATTACCGAACACAAGACGAATGTTTTCACCATTACTACCACTCAACCTGAACCTTCCGTGCTGTATGGTTTATCTCAGCGCATGTCTTCTTGGGACAAATTATTGAGAGTTGTAAATTTACATTTTTAGATTTATAAAGAAGATTACCCCTTCTGGTGGGGTAAAGATTTGTTCTTTGCTGAAAGGGCAATAATTCGTGCGGTACAAGATGTGCACTTTGCAGTAGATATTGCTCTTCTGAAAAAGAATAACTTGCCTTCCAAGAAGCTGCGGAATTTGTCAGTATTTCTTGATGAAGAAGGTATTTTACGAATTGGTGGACGACTGTCTAAGTCGGACTTACCCTTCGAAGCTAAACATCCAGCGCTACTTCCCAAGCATGACCATGTTGTGCATCTTATTATCAGACATTACCATGTTTTGAATTGTCATGCAGGGGCTGGTCCTGTTAATATCGATTTTGCGGCAAGCGCTACTGGATTTTAGCTGCGAGGATTGTTGTTCGGTCCATGGTAACGTAATGTAATTTTTGTTTTAGAGTTAACCCTACTCATCCTACTCCTAAGATGGCAGATTTGCCTCCCTATCGCATACAGGAAGCTAAGGCTTTCGTTCATACTGGAGTAGATTACGCAGGTCCGATTCCTATAACCCTTACACGACGCCGTGGTCAACACTCTCAAAAGGCATACATTGTCTTTTTGTGTGCCTAGTCACTAAGGCTATACACATAGAGGTTGGTCTCAGACTTAACGTCTGATACATACTTAGCCGCATTCAAGCGCTTTAATTGCAAGACGAGGACCTGTTTCTTGTCTATATTCAGACAATGGTACGAATTTTGTAGGTGCCAAGCTCAGTTAGAAGAGTTGAACAAAGCTCTAAAACCTGAATTAAGTAGTCGCCGTATCGAGTGGAAAATGATACCTCAGCGTGCTCCGCATTTTGGAGCATTGTGGGAGTCTAATATAAAGAGTTTGAAGACCCATTTATTTAGAGTGATTGGAAATCAACTTCTCACTTATGAAGAACTGCAAACGGTTCTAGTTCAGATTGAATGCGTTATGAATTCGCGACCTTTAAATGTAGTGTCGTCGGATCCATAACCCAGAAGTTATTACTCCTGCACATTTTTTGATGTCAACTCCACTACAGTACTTACCGCCACTGACATGTCTTGTTCGAATCTAAACCAACGTAGAAGTTGTTAGATCAGATGGGTCCAGTCATTCGGGAAAAAATGGCGACTTGAATATTTGCACACACCTGCAAGTTAGACATAAATGGGTCGACACCGGATAACCCTGTTCAAGTGGGTACAGTTGTAATCGTGGGCAAGATGATTCTCCCACTTTGAACTGGCCCTTAGGGGTGATTATTAAAACTTAACCTGGTTCAGACAATGTCACTCGGGTGGCGATGGTGAAGACACGATTCGGCACTTTCAAGCGTCCAGTGGTTAAACTTTATCCCATACCAACACAATAATATTTTTTCTTTCATTCCTTTTAATATATAAAATTTATTAATAGCCTTTTAATTTAATCTTTCGTCAATCCTACTCTCAACCCCTATCTTCATTATTGCTTTAAAATCAGTAACGTTAATTTAATTTTTATATAACAACTTAGAATATCCCATAATGTGGGGGAAAAATTATTTTTATTTTTTGAAGGTCCTAAGAACTTTCAAGGGGGGTGAGCATGGTTGAGCGATTTCTTATTTTTCTTTCCGTAAGCCGCGGGCATCTATGTTCGCGGCGGAATAAAGGTCAGCTGGCGTAATTCAGACATCCACTGGCCTATGCAATATTTGCGTGCCTTGTTCCACAAGGAACTTATATATGTGTGACTGTTCTTGTTTTTTTATGAGTGACTATTGTTGTTACGCTCACGTCCGCGACGATTAAGTTCGCGTGTAAATCATCGTAGCAAATTATGCTACGTATTTGATTGTCGGCAAGTTAAGCCTAGTTTCTGAGGAAAGAGTGTTTTACAACTCAGATTTCGGTGCATCCTGGTTGCATCTTGCTGCAAATAATAGCTGGTGTCATGTTATAGCATGAACATGCTAATCGACGCCATAAACATAAGGTGAGTGGGATCTCTGATTTTGCGCTATTACTGGCCGAATCGCTGCTGCCGAATTTCGGGTGTCTGTGGTCGGGCGGGAGTGGAGAGAAATCGCTCACCAACTAATTGATCACGGTTACGTTCCCTGCGGGAAGTCACTATTTATACGTGGCTTTCCCAAGATAGATTATCCATCATCTAACTATTGAGGATGCTAAACCTTTTAATCACCACTCCTGCTTTATGATGTAAAATAACAAGCCTATTCTTTTGAGGGAACCAAGTGTTGCCATGTTTCTGTTCTATATATGAGATTCCTGTGTTTGCTGCACTCACAGTATTTCGTCTAACAGAGCCACTGTGTCATAATTACGACTTCATTGGTGAAACTTAGAATATGTCTAACAGATATCATAGTCAGACATCATTTGGTCCAGATGGCGTTATAACCTGACAGCTATGAGTTCTGCAACCCACGCAACTTACTAACACGCTTCCAAATACTCATTCAGTAAATTTCAAATATTTACATATATTCGAGCACCAACTTACAGCACACGTTAAGACAAAAGTTGTTACAACAAATCACTACAACGCTGATAACAATAAAATTTACTATGTATTTCCAGTAGGATGGGAACAATATGTTTAAAATGAAACGATCCCAGTAAAGGCAACACACATCCCAGTGACATCACTGACAGATGTGAGAAACGAGGAATTGAATTGCAGTCTAGAAGTGGATATCAATTTGTACGCAAAATGAATAGGAAGTGAAAAATCAGTCAAATCACTGACAGTACGGCCAATTAATGTCTAATTCTCTATGATGTGTAGATACCAACACGATTCGTAAAAACATTCAATATTGTTTTGTACCTGTAATAACTTTGCAAGTTGTTCATTTGCCAAATTCACCGATTTTGTCGATTACGATAATCAAAACTCGTGGTCGAAGGAAGCTGAAAATTTGTACAAAGATACTATTTTATGCCCAAATTATAAGAAAAGTCTCAGATTGGCGAATTTCCGTATATTTACGTATGCTTAACCCAAACGTGAAAACGCATTCTATCCTAATATCCTTATCAGCCTCAGATTTTCATTATAGACGGAACTTAAAAAGTTAATTTGTTAAATTAAGCTTCGTTCCTGTCCTTAGTTTGAAAGTTAGTGATTTTTAACGGAATACGACACTCCATCCTCTTAATTCTACCATAGGCCTAAATCGCGTGGTAATAGAAACAGGTTGATATATATATATATATATATATTTTCCTCCCCAAATCATAAAAAATGTAGAATATTTCCGATTTGCTTTTAATTATCTAATGGCAACCCTAAATTAAAAACGTTTCGCCGATTCAGAGATTTTTTAAATGGAACACTATTGTTTTCACTTTTTCAATGAATCACTTTTTTCTTAGTTTCAACTAGTACAGAAATTGTATGTTAATTGCATTGTTCTACAAGGTCTGTCCTGGATAAAACCAGACTAAATCTGTAGAACTTCATTTAATGAAACTATTGTACAGTTAAAATTCCTTAATGTAACATCCTTGTGCATGAACACAGCGTTTCCAGTGGTCCTGCCATTGAAGATATGTGTCCTGGAACTCCTGTTCCGAGATACTGTTCAGAGCCCTTGTCACAGCTGCTTGAACAGTTTCGATGGACTCGAACCGGCGTCCATTGATGTCCCTCTTGAGACGGCGAAACAGGAAAAAAAAAAAAAAAAAAAAAAAAAAAAAAAAAAAACAAAAAAAAAAAAAAAACAAACCAGGGTGACACACTAGGGCTGTAAGGAGGTTGTGAGAGGGTCTTGATATTTTTTGGGTCAAAACGTCTGGTACAATCGGCATTATGATTGTCATGGTGCAGGGTACAGTCGTCAGCAATTCAGGACGAGCGCGGGTGACGGCATTGTGAAGTCTTTCCAGGACTTGACGTAAAATGTGGAATTGACCGTTGTCTCTGCTGGTAGGAACTACCTGTGAACAACTCCTTCGGCGTCATGAAACACAATGAGCATCATTTTGATTTGCCCTCTTCATCCTCAATGCTCTCTCTTCCCTCCTTAAAGGCCTCATGCCAGACAAAAACCTGAAATCTTATCAAGCATCCATCGCAATATAATGTTCTTAACATTTCCAGAGTCTCTGTCCCCAATTTCTTGAGCCTGGCACAAAATTTAATGGTGTACTATTGCTCAATCAACTGAGGCATTTTGCGGCTGTGCCAAGGACTCTGTAAAATATCTCGGAACAGGAGCTCAAAGACGCACATCTTCAGTGGCAGAACCTCTGGAAACAGTGTGTTGATGCACATTGATGTTACTTTAGGAATATTAACTGTAGTTTCAACATTTTCAATAAATCGAGTTTTATAGCTTTAGTCTGGTGTCATTGAAGGTAGACCCAGTATAATCCTTTAATAAACATATTAAATTTTTCGTTGTTCCTGTGCTCAGTTTGGAAGGTACTTAGTATTTACTTATGATACCAGTTACATCTATGGAAACTGGCGTTGCGCGTCCAGGACGCACACCCATTGTTTCCACATAGCACGCACATTTTTAAATTCTCTCGTTTGACGATTTTTGTTTGAATGCTCAAACAGTATTTATGACACTTTGTGAACCACCCAGACGTTTTAGAATCAGAAGTTTATAAACAGAGAATAGTTGTTTTCACTGTTTTATTAGTCACTTTTTTCTTAATTTCAACTGGTGCAGAAGTCAAGTTTTCGTTGGAGCTTCAAAAGAGAAGCTATTTCTGTAAATACAAGTTGAAAGTTAAACTTGCACAATTTGAGATTAAAGGGAAGCGTTGATGGAAATACACAGACAAAGTATATGTAGCATTCCGTAAGTGATGAAGGTAACTAGAACCATTTAAGGTCAATTGAAAGTTTGCCTGGTGAAAATTCCAGGAATCAACTAAAAGGACTTCTACAATACATAACAATGAGAACTTAATAATATCTTTGCGAACGATTGGTTTAATTTCTAACAATGTAACTTAAAGAAATTTATGTTTCAGAAGGGCATTCATTTATCTTGAACAGAGTGGAAGGTGTGTTTTGTAAACAGCCTTGTACTTAGTCGTTGGAATGTTTTGCTTATCATTAACAGTTGTGATTCTACTCAAAATTAAAAATTTTGCTACGCGAAATAGTTCAAGAACATTTTTTCCCTATTTGCTGCCAACCATGAAGTCATTTTTGGTACAATGTGACTTCAGTTTCTATTATTTATCAACAATTTCTGAGCTACTATTGTTAAAAAAATCAACATTAAACTGTTTTTGTGCTAGCTGTATGTCAAAAACCTAACCAGGTGATCTCTTGTTATTATGAATCAGAATTTAATTTCTTTCTTGCTCCAAGGGAAAAAAATACAGAAAAACTATCTAAAATCCACTATTTTTTTATGTTTGCCAAATAGGTACTCCCTTACTGTCAACACGGAAGAAAATTTCCCTTCCCTCTAAAATGTTTTTGTCTTGTAGGCCGTAATGTTTCCTGGTTTTAATATTAATAACACATAATGGTCTCATAGATTTTCTGACAAGTCATATCCATACTTGCTCTCTCCCCTAAATCCATAGACCAAAATAAACACGCACCATGCTGAATAAGGCAAGTGATATTATTTTGGAGATAAGAATATCAGAAGGAAAATATGTATAACCCACTGCTACAACAATGCATTCAATGTCTGCTTACAAATTTTTTAAAAAAATATTTTCTATAGTGATATCAATCTGTGTATAATAGCCGCAAAAATAGTCTACTTCAACGAAAAAATAACAACTAGTTCTGGTCTGTATAAGACCCACATTCTGTTCAATGCACTCACTCAGTTATACCAACGCTTCTAGTTCCAGATAATACTACTGCAATGTACGCTGAAGATAAAATTATATAAAATCCACACAACGACGTCCATATGGCAAGAAATCTTCTCCAGGAAGCAATAGAACTCTTTATACTTTTCTTTTTTTTTTGCTTATAGCTTTACTCATCGTCGACGTCGTGTTCATTGCAGGCGGGAAAGAACTGAGGTAAAGGAATGGGAAGGGATTTGACCAGAGTCCTTTGAAGCAGTTATCATGGCATTCACCTCAAGTGAATTTGGAAAACCAAAATATGAAAGCTCAGGCAGGGATTCGAACCCACGTCATCCTATATGTGAGGTCAGAACGTTACTGATCACACATGCAAGCATAAATCACTGGCACATTCATTAAACCATGAGCATACAAAAATAATTACAAATTTACCAGAGAATCACCTCCAGAAATACATTTTGCTAAATGGCATACCATGCAGTCTAGACGATCAATCAGTTAATTACTACGGAGTGGATCTTTATCTGAGGTTAATGAGAGTTGATTGACTTTTATAGTTTAAAATGAGGACTGAGATAGATGCCTTCGAAACAGCAACAAGTGTGACTTCTTTACATGGCTGGAAGCCGAAGAAGTGTTTATTTAAAAAAGTATCTTGACTCACAAATTAATTTAACACATATATGGTTCTCTTTTTATGTTTGTTCTTGGCACAAAATGACCCTCCTGAGTGTTAAAATGTCAAATATATTCTGTGAATGTTTCTTAAAGTAAATTAAGAAAAAATCAAATTATAATTTCCCTGTTATTATTATTATTACTGATACTACTGTCAATATTATCTTATTATTACAGACAGGGCTTAGTTTTATATGCAATTTTCCTAGTGCATCATATTGGCTGACATAAATGATGTCAATATATGTAATATATAAATGAAGATGATATTAACTCCTAAGCTAAAAACTGGAAAAGTTAATAAACAAAAACATCCTAATTCTCTCACAGTGCCTTAAGAGCAGGGGGTGGAGGGGATACACTGGGAGTTATGGTCATTGGAATGAAATGGTAAATAAACTGACACTAGAACAATTTATGTACATTCTGATTACAATTAATATTTACTTTAAATGAGATAAAGGTTTTCTTGAAAACCAAAGTTAACAACAAAAAAAAAAGAATACTTCAAACAAAAAGTTAACAATTAAAAATATAGATTTAAAATCAATATAATTACAGAGCACAAAGCAATTCTTAATTATATATATTTGAAAATAACCATCAACACAATGATGTTACTAGATACAAATCAAAAACGCAAAATAAACCGCCAATATTATAATTACTGGGTATAAAGTAATGCATTAAAAAATATACATTTGAAAATAATCATCATCACACTGATGTATGCTAAATATAAAATGAAAACACGAAACAATTTGAGTAAACTTAAATTTCCATGCAGTGTTAAAAAGTTATTAGACCTTAATGTTCTACTCCAACAACAAACATGCAAAAATAATAATAATAATAATAATACTAATCAAAAAGTTGTGACATCACACCACTATATTCATGATTATTCATACATTTCAGATTCAGCCAGATGTCTATCACTCCTCCAACCAGAGTGGGTCCAAAAAATCGGGATTCTAACAACTTATGAACTAACTTACTAATAACATATGAACATTACTCACACCTTTTAAAATATCTTATCAAATAATTGCAAACAATTATTTAATAAAATAATAACTGCTATAATAAACTTGGAATAGTGTCTATATGCAATTGTTTTAGTCAGTACTTACTCTAGTTGTATGAAACTGCATTTCACAAAAACAAATCCATTTTATAGTATTACTGGATATAATTAATCATAAAAAATTAAATAATATAAAGCACCTGGAAGATATATTAGCCATTATATAAAAAAATATATCATCCATAATTCTTAATTTAATCTTATGTCAAATAACGCTAAAGGCAGTAGAAAGAAATTATTTGGCCACAACAAATGTTGAGACAGAAGTTGAATCCACATGAAAAAATCTTATTACCTACATTTGATTAAATATTTTCTCTGACAAACCTTGAAGAAGGCAAGATATTAATTTGAAAGTATTAACTGCTTCATATCAAATTCCTGCAGACGCCAAAATGATTCTTTTCACAAATACATAATAATTACTTGACAATTGATGTTTTCAGAACACAGTTATACCTGAATGAACACGAAGCTTTTCCGCACATCTACCAATGGAATGGTAATTTATCTCAGTGTTACTTCTAATATATTTTTAGGACACTATAATGAACACACTTATGATATGATAAAGGTTACCAGAACCTGTTAAATATTACGCACAAAAATTAAAAGAAACTTGGATCACCTAAACCAATTCTCTCGTGTCTTAAGAAATTTCCTTACTTTGTAAAGGATTTTACTCAGAAATTCGTAAGAAAATAGACATTCATGTAAAAAATGCTATTAACTAGCCCAATGATACCAAGACAGAGTAAACTATTTTCTATAGAACGCAAAAGTAAATTGATATTCACTTAACTGAACAATCTTACACCATTTAAGAGTTCCATTATCACAGACTATATAAAAGTCATTTCACTAACTCCACAAGAAAAATTAATAGTTCACCTAAATAAATTCAATTATGCCATTTTACAAGTACCAGACTTCGTAAACACCTCTGAACAAAGTTTCCCACAAAATGGGCGATCCTCCAACGCTACAAGATGCACACTACTGAAAATATTTTTAATATTCCTCTCAATAAAAATGACGTTTTTCCTAATGAATGTGCTTAGTTTTTGGCAAGCTTCCAAACTTCAATAAAAGATTTTACAATACACCACATGAAACTTGCCGTTAATAATAAAAGAATCAGCTTATGCATTTTAAGGTCATAAGACTGTGTAAAAGATTTTCCACAAATTTTACATGAATATGGTCGCTCACCTAAATGAATCCGCTTGTGCCTTTTAAGGCTCCCAGACTCTGTAAAACATTTCCCACAAACTTCACAAGAAAATGGTTGTTCGCCTAAATGAATCCGCTTGTGCTTTTTAAGATCCCTTGATTCTGTAAAACAATTCCCAAAATTTTCACAAGAAAAAGGTCGTCCACCTAAATGAATACGCTCATGCTTTTTAAGGCTACCAGACTCTGTAAAACATTTTCCATAAACTTTACAAGAAAATGGTCGTTCACCTAAATGAATCCGCTTGTGCTTTTTGAGATACCTTGATTCTGCAAAAGATTTTCCACAAACTTCACAGGAAAATAATCGTTCACCTAAATGAAATCCACTTGTGCGTTTTAAGATTGGCAGATTCTGTAAAGGACTTCCCACAAACTTCACAAGAAAATGGTCGTTCACCTGTATGGACCCGCATATGCTCTTTAAGATATCCATAACGTGAAAAAGATTTTCCACAAACATCACAAGTAAATGATCGTTCACCTGTATGAATCCGCATGTGATCTTTAAGATGTCCAGAACGTGAAAAAGATTTTCTACAAACATCACAAGAAAATGGTAGTTCACCTGTGTGAATCTGAATGTGGACTTTAAGTTGTCCAGATTGAGTAAAAGATTTTCCGCAAATTTTACATGAAAATGGGCGTACACCTAAATGTATCCGCTTGTGCTTTTTGACGTCATGATACTGTGTAAAAGATATTCCAAAAATTTCACATGAAAATGGCCGCCTAACTAAATGAAGCCGCTCGTGTTTTTTAAGACTACCAAACATTGTAAGAGACTTTCCACAAAATTTACAATTATATGGGCCTTTACAAAAATGAATCCCCTTTGGTCTTTTATGATGCACGGAGGGAATCAAAGATTTTATCCCGAGTTGACAATAAATGGGGATTTCACCAAAATGAATCGCCTGATGTCCTTTTATATGAACATGATTTGTAAATGCATGATCACAAACTTTATAAAGTGAATGATCACTTGAATCTATTTTCTGACTCTTCTCTAAACAGAAAGAAACATTTAAAGTTTTCTTCGCTTATTTGATTTACAGGTGGTTGTTTATCAGGACTGACTTATTTCACTGCTGTATTTGTATTTTAATCTCTTGCTGTAGCAGTTCCAAGAAAACAGTTTCTCTTCCATGTGGTTTTCCACACACATAGTGGCTGGAATTTGCTCCTTATAATTGGGAATGTAACACTGACCATCGTAATAATATCTAGAAATAAAAATAGATAATCATGTTGATGTTGGATGATATCATGTTAGAGAAATACATTCAAATACAGCTTTAAAAATGATGGTACTGTTGATTTGATAACTTGTAGTTACAATGTACTTATATGTTACAAGATGTAATAAACCAAAACCTAAAATAAACCATAACACACCAGTGACAGTGTTTGGTTTCATATTTTTTTATCAATTACTGTTCATTGTATTTTTTTCTCTTTTCCAATCAATAGTATAATTTTATGAATTATTTAATAATATAGACATGTTCCTGCATAGTTCCTCTGCTTAGCTGCCAAAATATTTTTCATTCACACTAGAAAAAAAATGTTGTGGATAATAAATCCAAAGGAACAAAGAAGAAATAACCAAAAGATTGGAAGCATACCTTTCAGTTTTATATATTAATGAAGAATGTATTGCATAAATATCAGAAAGGAAAACAGATGTTAATGAAAATTAATTAGGATTAATTAGGAGACCACATTTTGAGAGTTCATAATGCATTGTGACATCTAAAAGAGAGGAAAGCCCCAGGGTATGATTGAATTTCAACTACACTTATCAAGGTATTAAGAAGTAAGACAACGGGCTTATTGTATAAACTAATTTGTGACATATGTGAAATAGAAAACATACCCAATGATTTTGAGAATGATCACTGCACCGAAGAAAGTATTTGCCAACAAAATGTGAAAACTTCCCAACACTAAAATTGATTTCTCTGCATATAAAACACCAATAGAATATCACTAAACTACAGCTAACTAATGCCCACTTTAGTTTCAGAAAAGAAGAGGGACAAGAGAGCAATTAGGATTATTATGTTCATTTCAGAGAAGAGTATAAGGAAACTCAAGAATACTTATACAGCCTGCACAGATCATAAGAAGGCTTTTGACAACTTGATACTCTTTAATTTAATTTAATTGCAATGGAGCACACGCTCCGGTGGCAATTTCCCTACACACCCAACTTCCCCCTATCCTACACTCACCTACACTTGCCCTCTACAAATTTAAACTTTAAATTCTTTTAACGTTTTCGGTAGGTTATTCATCATTCCCCTTGGTAACTCATTCCAATTCCTGACACCCTTGCCTAAAAAAGAAAATCTTCCCACACCCTTGTGCCTGAAATCGAGTGCCAGCTTGTGGTCATGGTCATCTTTTCCCTGCCATGAACTACTTTTCATACCTACTGCAATATTTTTCCATGCCTCATTGCCAGTATACACCCTGTACACTCACATTACCCTCCTGATCCTCCTCCTGATTTGCAATGAATCCCATTCCAGCTCCTTTATCATATCTGTCACTGATTGCATTCTGCGATAATTTCCAGAAACGAATCTAGCAGCCCTTCTTTGCACTTTCTCCTAATCCTGTATTTGATATTCAAAATGTGGGTCCCATACTACACTACCATATTCGAGCAATAGTATTACCAAAGTTTTTTTAACCCAATTCCTTTACTTCTCTCGTGCATCCCCTCATGACTCTCTCCAGCAAGTGCAGAATTTTGAAACCTTTTCCTACCACCAGTCCAATGTGTCCTGCCCAGTTAAGCATGTTATTAAATATAATGCCAAGATATTTACATTTCAAGTCTTCAGCAAGCAATTCTTTCCCCACCATACATTCATAATTAACTTTTTGTTTTTTATTAGTGTATCTAATTAGCTGACTCTTCTTTGCATTTATCTTCAACCCATGTTTACCAACCCAACTAGATATGCTGTCCAGATCACCCTGCAACTGTTTACAGTCCTCTATCGTTTTGATCCTTTTATACAGCATTATGTCATCTGCAAACAATCTAATTTCAGATAGTAAACAATCAACACAATTATTCATTAGAATAATGAATAGCAATGGTCTCAATACGCTACCCTGTGGCACACCCATTTTTACTTACACTTGTTTTGATACTACATTTCCTTTCCTAACTTTCTGTTTTCTACCTTTTAAAAGTTCTTCTACCAAATCACTATCTCATCCACTCCATTATTTGTTACCTTATTTACTACCATTTTGTGGCTTACTCTGTGAACCGCCTTTGAAAGATCTAGTGGTTCACTATCAATTTGAATAGGATGTGACTAAAGTACAAATCTTGAAGAACCATATAGAAACTGTATAATAATAAAACTGTGATAGGCTAATCTGATTCTGATATATAAATCAAAGACTGAAAACAGGGTAACGATTGGGCCTTTCCTTTCATTGTTCTATTCAATACAAAGCACTGCAAGCTGTGAACAATCAAGTAAATGCAATGATATTCATTCATAGATAAAACATTGATATACCGAGACTTGCAGCTGATATTTCAGTTGTTTCAGGAAATGAAAGTGATTTGAGTGAAACACTTGCATAAATAAAAGGGGTCCTTTAGAGCATTATAACCTGAACGATTAATTGAACAAGTTAAAGATACCAGGGTAGCATCAGGGCCGGCGTTAGGGGGGGTTAAGCGGGGCAAAAGTACCCGGGGCCCGAGCCAACAAAGGGGGCCCGACGGCATGAGTTCCTAAATAAATCGAAATCAAACACAAATTTTAAAATCTGCACCAATAATTTTGAACATTTTTGCATTAAAATTTGCTGAGTTTATCGAAAGAAAAGTGTAAATTAAAAATATTTGGGGGGGGGGGGTCTAAGGTCACTTACCCGGGGCCTGAGAATCCTAGCGCCGGCCCTGGGTAGCATATTAATAGAAAATGGGTGTGGCAGAAAAGAAAAACTACCTAGAATCAAGCAAACTAAACAAGCTTTAAATAAATGAAAGAAACCTGTAAAAATATACGAATCTTGTAAAAAGATATATCTGGTGCATAATCTAATAATGAAGTGAGTCATGGAGCATAGGGATGATGGAAAGGAAATTACTGGAGACATCTAAGTTCTGGCACAACAGACAAGTGCTGAAGATAAGCTGAATGCATTGTATCACTAATTATAAAGTATTCAGAAGAGTTTCTGAGAAAATTAGTTTCAGGAAGAACCTACAGAAAGAAAAGATGACAGGCTATGTTTTGCAACATGGTGGTTTGCTTAAGGTGATTTTTAAATGAAATATAGCTGGAAAAACCAAAGAAGGTAAATATTAAGCTGTATAAATTAATTTGCAGAATTAAAAAGGAAGGCAGAGATGTAATATAAACTAACAAATGCCACCAACGAATCCTGAGATTGTTAACCAAAAGAAGAACTGCTAAAAATCACAATTAATGGCCCATATTCTCTTCTGCCTCTTGGGTTCAACGTATTCTTCAGCTGAGGAGGGATTAAATGCCCAATAATAACAATATTCTGTTTGTTTTTAAGTCTAATAGATGTATTGTCACTGTCATCTATGGTAAATGGTGATTTATTCCCATATTCTAATTCTACCTTCAGTCTAAAATAAAATTCCTCCATTATTATATCACCAATTGCTTCCACAGCTAATTTCATGTGACAAATTTACTTATCCTTTATAGGATCCATCAAATCATTATATCAGCAATATTGATCCCATATTATTTTTCCATGCCTAAGTATTGATATTGTCGCACATCAAGTGGATCAGGCCACGAAGAAGGAAAGACTGTCGTAGCGTAGTGGTTACGCTAAGAGACTGTGGAACTCAAGGTCGTGGGTTCGAATCCAGTAAGTGCTGTAAAATTTTAATTTCTTAACTTTGTGTAAACTGTTCTGGAATATTCTTGTTGTTACTAGTGTTAATGTTCTAGACTGTTCTTCATCACTATATAAGCGATACTCCTTTCTAGCCGGAGTCAGTTCGCTCCGTGCTTCTGTACTGTGCCAACTGTTAATAAAGCTTCGTTGCCTTAAAGTGAGTGTTTCGTCTACGACCCCGCTACGCCCTAGGATTCTGAATTTGGTTTACTACGTGACATTATTTTGGTGGAGGCGCCGGGTAGATTCTCGTGACCGCTAAAATCTACAAAAACACCGTGGCCCCAATCAGACCACGAGAGAGCCGTCGCTTACTATTATTATTATTATTATTATTATTATTACTCCGCGATTCACTAAAAGTGTGTGGCGGAGGGTGCATTGCACCTATCGAAAGGGGTTATGGTTTGGAAGGGTTATAAGGGATATGGCAGGAGGCGCCCATGGGCTATTGTGAGGAACCATCCCCGCATTCGCGTGGAGTGATATGGGAAAACCATGGAATACCCAGATCAGGATGGCTGGAGTGCTTTATCGAAAGCTACTCCTGTCGGATTTTAAGTTTACTTGCCCGGTAAATCCTTTCTATTCCATTCCCTAATCGCTCGTGGGAAAAATGAGTACAGAAATGAATCGGTTCTGACCCTGATTTCTCTTATCTTTTTTCGACTAGAGGCTCTTCACCTTGGAGACCTGCTGCGGATATGGGTACGAACCGGCGCGACACCTCCAAGTGGCTCTCTCCCGGATTTTCAAGGTCCGAGGGGAAGATCGGAACACCGCCGCAACTGCGGTGCTCTTCGCGTTCCAAACCCTATCTCCCTGCTAGAGGATTCCAGGGAACTCGAACGCTCATGCAGAAAAGAAAACTCTTCCCCGATCTCCTGACGGCGTCTCCGGGTCCTTTTGGGTTACCACGAGCAGCCCTTTGAGTTCGTTGTGCTACGAGCCGTATTCTACTGAGTGGACGCTGTCAGAAGGAGAAGAAGAAGTAAGGACGACGATGACGCCGACCGCCTGCCAGCACATTCGTCATCCGGCATTATTTTCAGGCGACGCCGGCCAAGACCCAGGCAACTAGCTGAAATGCTACAAACGTATCGCTAAATTCAACAACTGGGACGATACAGTGTGCCTGGCAAATGTATTTTTCTACCTCGAAGGAACTGCCAAACAATGGTTCGAAAATAACGAAGAGAAACTGACTAGCTGGGCAGCATTCCAGAAAGAACTGCAGGCATTCTTTGGAGCCGCACGACGCCAGAGACGCCATGCCGAAGAGAAACTAAAGTGTAGAGCGCAGCGCCAAGGGGAAACGACACGGTCATACATACAAAGTGTTTTGGGGCTGTGTAAAATAGTCGACCCCACAATAAAGGAAGAAGATAAAGTAGCGCACCTTATGAAAGGCGTCGCCGAGGACATGTACCAAGCGTTGCTGCAGAAGGAAATTTCCACAACGGACGACTTTATTAAGTGTTGCCAATACATTGAGACGATGCACCAGAAAAGAATTGGACGAAAGAAGTTTGAGAGATTACCAAACGTCGTATCAATGGCCGCAGTGGAAGAGGACACAAATATTAGAGACATTATTAGAAAAGTAGTGAGAGAAGAAGTGGAAAGGGCGATAGGAATGTATGTCAAGCCAAAAACTGAGACTCTGGAGGAAATAATAAGGGAGGAGGTGGAACAAACGCTGGCGCCCATCTCTTATCGTGCAGCCCCAACAAAAACTGTTAGACAGCCGAGACCAAAGAGAATTTCTGCCACTGCGACGCAACGCGAGGATCCGCCAAACTTTCCCAGGAAAACCGACGTCTGGAGAACGCGGGACAACCAGCCGGTATGTTTTCACTGTGGGCGGCCGGGACATGTACTACGCTACTGCCGAGAGAGACGGAAGATATTTAATGATGCCCGCGAAAGGAGATTCGAAGCACGTTTCAGCGTCCGGAGACCCCAGGACGACAATGAAGATCAAGACATAACTTATGAACGACGTAGATCACTGTCGCCGCAGGCTGGTCGCTTCAGAGGACGGTCGCCGACACGCCGATCAAGATCTTCGTCACCGTTCCGACGCTCCAGCCAGTCTCCTAGCCGCCACAACCTGGAAAACTAAAAGGTGCGACCTTCCTTGGAGGTGTGGCCGCTCTAGGGAAAAATCCTCCGCCGCCGATCATTACGAAAATGTAGGCAAATTACGTTGAAATCCTCATGGATGGTCAACCAGCTCATGCTCTTGTGGACTCTGGGGCATCTTTCTGGGTTATTTCGGAGAATTACCGGCGCCAGTTGCGGAAGACTATGTTCGTCGACAACAGAAATGTTTTGCTCAGGGTTGCTAATGGGAATCATGTAAAACCTACAGGAAGGTGCACTATTCGTGTCTCTATAAATGGCCACGAGCAGCCCTTTGAGTTCGTTGTGCTACAAGAATGCAGTCATGAAGTCATACTTTGTTGGGACTTTCTGAAGGCCTCACAAGCAATTATAGACTGTGGTCGCTCGAAGATTTTGCTAGACGATGTGAGAGTTGAGGAGGGGGAAAACAGTCCTTCCCGTGCCTGGAAAGTTTGTGTTCTGGATGACGTCATAATTCCTGCCACCAGTGCTTCGAAGGTAACTGTCATGTGTCATACACCACGTACTTGTATGGACCTCCTAGTGGAATGCAATAGGAATTTACCACTGGAGAAAGATTTGTTCATCCCTGCCTCCGCCGTCTCATTTGAGAACGGAATTGGTGAATTGTGGGTAGTCAACTGCTGCAAGGTGCCACATATTCTCCCAAGGCGCCAGTGTATAGCATACGCCGAGACGTTAATTGAAGGGCATCTGAGTGTCATGGTAAACCTTTTGCGAAGAACCCATAAGTGTGAATGTAACGGAAGCAACGAGACTAAACATTAAGTCCCGACTCTCGCCGTATTTGACTAAGGAACAACAGGAGAAGCTATTCGCGGTTCTTCAGGAATTCTATGAATGTTTCAGTCCATAAATGAAGAGCAAGTCGACCCCATTGAAGGTACAACATCGAATTGACACTGGCGACCATCGACCTATCAGCCAAAGACCGTATCGAGTTTCAGCAGCGGAGCGCCGAATAATTCAGCAAGAAGTAGAAAAGATGTTGAATGACGACATCATTCGGCCGTCTCAGAGCCCATGGTCATCGCCGGTAGTGCTCGTGAGAAAGAAGGACGGCCACTGGCGGTTCTGCGTCGATTACCGACAGCTCAATAAGGTGACTAAAAAAGATGTTTACCCTCTTCCGCGAATTGACGATACGTTGGACTGTCTGAAGTGGGCTAAGTTTTTCTCGAATATAGACCTACATTCAGGAAACTGGCAGATAGAGGTAGACGAAAGCGATCGAGAGAAAACAGCATTTATTACCCCCGATGGCCTGTATGAATTTAATGTAATGCCATTTGGTTTGTGTAATGCGCCAGCAACATTCGAATGTATGATGGATAATCTTTTACATCATCTGAAGTGGACGATGTGTCTCTGTTATTTAGACGATGTTATAGTGTTCTCCGAACCCTTCGATGAACACGTGAAAAGACTGAGAGCTGTTCTTATGTGCCTGAAACAAAGTGGCTTGCAGCTCAACCCAAGAAAGTGTCTTTTCGGAGCTAAAGAAATAAAAATACTTGGGCATCTTGTGTCAAGCGAAGGTGTACGGCCAGATACAGACAAGGTGAGGTCTATAACGGGATTTCCTGTTCCTAAGAATACCAGTGAGGTCAGGAGCTTTCTTGGCCTATGTTCTTACTATCGAAGCTTTATAAAAGACTTTTGTATGAAAGCCAGGCCGCTCCAAGAATTGCTAAAAAGTGGTGCTAAATTCCTCTGGGGTAGATATCAACAAGATTCTTTCCTCATTTTGCAAAAGGCTCTGACGACTGACCCTGTGCTTTGGCTGCATGATGAGAAAGCGCCTACTGAGCTGCATACAGACGCTAGTGGTTATGGAATTGGCGCTGTCTTAGTACAGATTCAGGATGGGAATGAGAAGGTAATAGCCTATGCCTCCAAGACTCTCAACAAAGCCGAAAGAAACTACTCAACAACAAAACGTGAGTGTCTTGCTGTCATATGGGCTGTCTGCAAACTCCGACCATATCTATTTGGACGACCATTTACAGTTGTAACAGATCAACATTCACTTTGCTGGTTAGCAGGCCTTAAGGACCCATCAGGGCAACTTGCCAGGTGGGCATTACGTCTTCAAGAATACGACATTAGTATATTCTACACAAGTGGAATGAAGCACCGGGATGCCGACTCTCTCGAGGAATCCAGTGGAGGAACAGCAAGATAATGAAGAGAGTACTGACTGTCGCGCTAATCTTCGCGATCTCTCTGAGGAACAAAAGGACGCCAAATTGTTGCAAATTAAACTTGAATTAGATCGCTCAGAGGATGTGAATGGAGAATTTAAGATGATAAATGAGGTCCTTTACAAGAAAAACTTTGACCCCTTTGGAAAGAGATGGCTTCCAGTGATTCCCAAGCACATGCGCATCGAAATTCTTCAACATTTCCATGACGCGCCTACAGCGGGCCATTTAGGTTTTATTAAGACTTATGACAGAATCCGGAAGCGATTTTTCTGGCCAGGATTATTTAGAAGTGTTCGTCACTATGTTTCGCACTGTCGAGAATGCCAGAGAAGGAAGACAGTTCCTCAGAAACCACCTGGAGGACTTATACCCATTCCGCCTGCAGAAACGCCTTTCCAGCGTATCCGTATTGACTTACTCGGACGATTCCCGACTTTTACCACTGGCAATAAGTGGATTATCGTTTGTACTGATTATCTGACTCGGTAAGCCATTACAAAACCTTTGAAAACGGCTGAAGCCCCTGAGGTTGCAAAATTCATTGTGGAGGACATTTTATTAAAACATGGGGCCCCAAGCTCAGGGATCACGGATCGAGGAAAGGTCTTCCAGTCGAGACTTGTGAACGAGATCAACCGTCGATGTAATATCACACATCAAATGACGACTGCTTACCACCCTCAGACTAATGGCCTTACAGAACGTTTAAACAAAACACTAGCTGACATGCTCTCCATGTACGTGAGTGTCGAACAAACCAACTGGGATGAGGTGCTGCCTTTTGTGACGTTCGCCTACAATACTGCCAAACAAGATACAACCGGATTTACGCCATTCTTCCTGGTACACGGACGTGAAGCAACAACGACCATGGACACTGTGTTCCCGTTCCATCCTGACGATGTGAACAACGATTACATCGCCAAATTAGTAACAAGGGCTGAGGAGTGTCGGCAGTTATCTCAGCTCCGCACACTGCAGGCTCAAGAGAATGACCGCCGGAGGTATGATGCAAGTCACCGTTCGGTTTGATACCAACCTGGCGACCTCGTCTGGATATTTACTCCCATCCGTAAGGTTGGCCTGTCTGAGAAGCTCCTCAGACGTTACTTTGGACCATACAGGATAGTACGAAGTTGTCTGATGTCACTTATGAAGTCGAGGATATCGATCCACACTCAAAACGACGAAAGGTGAGAGACACAGTTCACGTGCTGCGACTGAAGCCTTACATGGACCCTTCGAACCAGACTAGACGATCCAGCATTCTTCAGTAAACCAAAGGGGCCCAAGAGCTGTACGTCTCTTCCGGGCTCGAAGACATCGACGACTAGGAACGTCACCGCCCATCAGGAACCAAGGTGCGTGGGACCTACGACTCGCTCCATGACCAGGGCAACATAACATCGGGACGCTGTTCCCTTAAGGAGGGAGCAATGTCGCACATCAAGTGGATCAGGCCACGAAGAAGGAAAGACTGTCGTAGCGTAGTGGTTACGCTAAGAGACTGTGGAACTAAAGGTTGTGGGTTCGAATCCATTAAGTGCTGTAAAATTTTAATTTCTTAATTTTGTGTAAACTGTTCTGGAATATTCTTGTTGTTACTAGTGTTAATGTTCTAGACTGTTCTTCATCACTATATAAGCGATACTCCTTTCTAGCTGGAGTCAGTTCGCTCCGTGCTTCTGTACTGTGCCAACTGTTAATAAAGCTTCGTTGCCTTAAAGTGAGTGTTTCGTTTACGACCCCGCTACGCCCTAGGATTCTGAATTTGGTATACTACGTGACAATATTACAAAGAAATTCCCCCTTTCTTTTCTTAGTACATCTCCCCCCTACCATCTCTCATATATTCTATTACAACCTTCCTTAACATCTCCTGAATGGGTCCTTACTAACATGTCTAAAAAACATGCCATGATATTTACGGTTAATGCCTTTCACTATGATCCCTGGACATTAGAGATGAATACTACACATTTATTCCACAATCTCTTACCCAATAAATAATTCCTTTTTGACATCCAAATTAATTCCATGCTAACTAACAACTCACCTAGATGATCACCCTCAAATAAAATGTGCCAACTAACATTGCCATTTAAAAAATAACAAAAATTAGTCTACGGTATCCTAACCACACTTTTCACTATTTTTTTTTCAGATGTATAATCTCATTACTGAGCATATGCTGCTCATTAATGGTACACAGAAACTTGAAGTTCTTAGAATGTATTCTCGATCTATCTGACTTTAATATAGCTTACTTTCAAATCCAACTAACTGAGCTAACTATACAAATCTTACCTATAGGTTCAACTACAAAATTCTCATTTTATGTTAATCTTAGCTCAAATTATAGTATAAAACTACTGATCACAAAAAAATCAAACTTTAAATAAACTGCAGTATAATTATAAAATAGTAAGGCCTCATCTTACCTTCTTTGATCAATTTTTCTAGTGAATTTATGACAATGCAGTTTTGTTATATCCTCAAAGTTTTCAGAGTAGTATCTGCATACATACAAGGGAGCTGAGATAGCTGAGACATGGGTGAACACATGTTTTGTTAGAGAGCACCAAGACAAAAAAGTGTCTGCACAGAATGCAAAAACAAGTCCAATTATTGAAGGCTGTTTAAAACTATTTTCCTTGCTCTCTTCGAAATGGTGGCCATTCAACTTTGACTGATTTGAGAAAATTTGATTACAGTTTTGGTAAATATGTAATGGTGAATTTAGCAATAGACTAAAATGACTAAAAACATGCCTAATTAGCAATTTCCTAGTGGTGAAATACTTAAGGCACTTGGCGCATGTATACTGTGATGGCCTGAATGCTGACATGATGCTCTCACTAGTTCCATTGAAATTGCTCTCATCAGATTCTAAGAAAGTACTTCTTTCATTTAAGTTTTTCAACAGGTTAATATCATTAGTTCACAAAAAAGAGTTTTTTTTTGTGAAACTTGATTTTTGACCTGTAAAAAGAAATAGAAAAAATAATTTCAATTTCTTTAATGCAAAACAGTGCTAAGGAGTTACCATGTTAGCAAATATATAATATAAATAAAGATGAGAAATCTGTGATCTGTTTGGAAATTAATATACAGGGTGTCACAAAAATGTACGGCATAACTTGCAGGACACATTCCTCACACGTAGACGAAGAAATTATCTTATATGAACATAGGTCCGGAAACGCTTCGTTTCCATGTAATACCGCATTTTACCCAACGCAAGAAGAACAAAACGCTCGAAGCATGGGGAACATGCACCGTTGGTTATGTCTGGTTACGTTGGCATGATCTTAGCTGCACCGCCAGTGCTCTTTGAAAGCTCTTGTGTATCGAACCCCTGTACAAGATGTTCAGAGTCTGCGTGCCAGGATTATGGACGGCTGCGAAACCATATGCAGTACTCCAGGGATACATCAGCGCATTCGAGAATCACTACGACGGGGGTTGATGCATGCATTAATGAGCACGAAGGGCATATTGAACATCTCCTGTGAGAAAGAGCTGCATGTATTAAGCTGGTACGTTCCATTCTTGTGTGTCTCCCACTATTCATGCCACGAAGAAAATGCGGTGTTACATGGAAACGAAGCGTTTCCAGACCCATGTTCATATAAGATAATTTCTTCGTCTACGTGTGAGGAATGTGTCCTGCAAGTTCTGCCGTACATTTTTGTGACACCCTGTATATATATCCTTTACAGCAACTAACCTGGTACTCATTATTATGAAAGACTCAAATGTAATATAATGTATCACATACACGAAATTCAATGGCAGTTACTAATCATTGCTAGTCAGTGACTAGTGCATATAGGAGTCAATTGTGATCGGCTACTATACAGTTGGGAGAAGGGTGGTTAAAAAAACTACTACATGTTCGATTTTCAGAATCTCAGACCAGCCTTTGATTTGTTTATCTTATTTTGAATTAATTAAATTGCAATTGAGCGCACATACCGGTGGCAATTTCCCTACATACCCATCTTTCCCCTTTCCTGCACCCACCTACAATTGCCCTCTACAAATCTCAACTTTAAATTCTTTCAATGTTTTCAGTAAATTAATCATCATTTCTCTAGGTAATTTAAAAGATTCCTTGGCACCCTTACATGATAAAGAGAATCCTCCTACCTCCTTGTGCCTGAAATCGAGTGCCAGCTTTTTTTCATGGTCATCATTTCCCTTCCTTGCATTTTAATTGTTACTCCAATACCTCTTCACCAATAAATGCCTTGTACACTCCCATGAACCTCCTCCTGCTTCCAATGAATCCCATTTCAGCTATTTTATCATACCTGTTACTGATTGCATTCTGTGATATTTCTGGAAACAAATCTAGCATCCGTTTTTTGCACCCCCTCCAACTCCTATATGTAATACTCAAAATGTCCCATACTACACTACTGTATTCAAGGAATGGTCTCACCAAAGTTTTGTAACCCTCATGAGAGTCGGAGACATTTCTTCAATTACAAGAAATATTTATCGAATAGAACAGCTGATAAGACAACAAATGAAATTAAGACTATGGGCTCAAGTCATTGGTTTGATCTATAGTTCAGTGGAGAGGTGTAGTGTGATTGCTACAATGAACAAAATCGCATGGCTAAAGAGGTAACAAGGGGAGTAGCTAGCATTAATTTAGTTACTACACAAAAATTTTGGCAATAAATAAACAGGATTAAAATTATAAAATGAGAAACACTGGGAGGCAGATAGTGGAACATGTTTGAATATAGGATAACTATACAGACTGATACACATGTAAATGCAAGACTTACCGTCAGGATTCAGAAGGAAGCCTGGCTCAGTTGATAGCTGAGCTGATAGACTAACATACTAAACATTTGGAGATTATAGATGGAATAACTCTGATAGTTCACAAGGTATATTACCATTGCTACCTAATGAGTTGTGCCCGATAGGGGTAATTTCTACATAGGATGAAATATGATCAGAAAATCTTATAGACCACAATCTTTATCTTGCTGGAAGTAAATACAGAGATCTACTTTGCAATATAACCTCAAATCCAATTGTTTAGACAGGGACGAACACAACCTTTGGTTAAAAAGGTGTACAAAGAATGGAACTATTTAATTCATTCTTGATAAGAATAAAAGGAAACAGATCAGGAATTTCACTACTGTTATTTGGATACAAACATATTGCAGTATTTCAGAAATGTTCCGACTGCAAACCACCAATACAATAATTCCTTAGTGTAAAATACATTAATTGTTCACACACACACTGTCTTGTAGTACACCTACTTTTGGTTCTACCACCATTTTATACAATAACTCTTGTACTGAATGTAACTTGCAGGGAAAATCAAATTTATTTTATTTTATACTACTTTCTTTCACTGAGCACCATTCTGATAACCAATATAAATCTTATTATTTGCAATAAACTAAAAGAACATAAAATGTCACTAACTTTAACTAAAACGAGATGGTAAGACACTAAAAGAAATGAACTATCAGAAAACTACTAAATGTCAGTTTCAGCAGTCAGGATCGTTTGTGATATACTGCTATCAGATAAAACAACAATATGGAAATCACGGTACTCAAAGCAAACGGCATTACGGTGATTAATTTGAATACCTGTTACGCATAATAACACAAAATTGAAGTATAGTATATAACAAAGAAAAATATACTCATTTCTTGAATCGCAATGGAATGATTTCCACATTAATACATCATAGTAATAAATTACAGTTTCAAAAACAATTAGATTCAACATAATAAATCTCTATCAAATAGCATTCATAAGCTCTGCAAAGCAATTTTCTCATGAAACACAACAAAATCATACATACGGCGAACATTTTACAATATAACTTATACATACTGCACACAACAGTTCAGCTCAACTTACACTTCTTTGTAAAGAAAATGGTCTGATTTAAAATAGTACACTGGCAATCACATAGTTAAAACACACTTCTTCAATTAATAATTGGTTGAATACGTAAGCTTTCCGATTTGTGATAGGTAATACTAACGTTTGCAGGATAGAAACATACCTCCTGGTTACCGTGTGTCACGGCTGTTGCCTGCGTTTCATTTTATTTCCACGTTTTTGCACATTAAAATATAATACTACAGCCAACACACAACTTCCACCCCTAGTCAGCTGACAACAACAAGATTACTGAAAAGATACTACACGCTAAAGAGCGAACATTCCGCTGATGGTTTCTCGGGAAAAATTATTTCTGTCTGAAATGTATGTCATTCATTATACATTATTCCTGTGTACTTGATAGTTGTTTTCTCTGTTCTTTTCACAGACTGAACAAGTGCAGTGGCATTTCGACCATTGAGGAAGGAATTAAATGGAGGAGAAGTGACGTTAAATCGGTGAAGCAAGCACTAAACTCTCCCGCATGGTGGCAGCACCGGCAGCGACCATATGGCGCTTCCCAACAATTAAGGTGTTCACATTGTGGTAGATGCAGTGATTATTTCATTTAGTATTGTGTATAAGTGTTTAAAAATGCCAGCTTGTGTTGCGTACGGTTGCACAAATAGGCCAGACAGGAAAGAACCTGGAATATCATTTCATAAGTAAGTTGAATTGTAATTATCGTTGTTGAAGTGAGCGGTAGACACCGCAGACTTTGCAGCACGTCTATAAATATTTAGTCATAGCTCTCAATGGGATGACTTTGTTCTCAAATTTTTCTTGGTGTAGTGTAGAAAATCAGCAAACTTGCTATTTTGCACATAATAGACTAGCATTATTTTTTAACGAGTGTTTAAAATGAGATTTAAAGGGGCGTGTTTTACTTCGCGATTCAGTGAATTTACTATTACGATTTCTTTCGTCACGTTGCTGATTATACTGACAATGGATGATGAAATTAACTGTTATGTGAGAAGCTGTGAGTTTTATTAATTTTTTAAATAGCTATTTCAGGCCATTGACTTAGGTTATTTTTAAAGCTTCATATAAGACTTGTTTCTGTTTGTAAATACGTCTATACCTATTTTTACCGATTTTGAAATCTTTCGGTTATTTTTAAAGCTTCATATAAGACTTGTTTCTGTTTGTAAATACGTCTATACCTATTTTTACCGATTTTGAAATCTTTCGGTTATTTTTAAAGCTTCATATAAGACTTGTTTCTGTTTGTAAATACGTCTATACCTATTTTACCGATTTTGAAATCTTTCTCATCTATTTATGTCGAAACAGGTTCATGCAGAAATAAAAATGGGCTTCATAAATAAAGAAGTTATTGGCCTTTGAACAAAAATCAATTTGGGGAATGTGTTTCTAATTTAGTCTCTTTTTTTTTGTACAACATTCTCCCCCCCCCCCCGTATCTAAATCTAACTTAGAGATAATTTTTTTACAATTGTCCTAATAAGTAGGGCTGTGAAATTAGACAACACATCTTGATCAAGAGAATGTTCATTAAGGTGACTGAATAAACATTTTATTTCTGGTACCAGCCTACAAAATGTCTGGGTTGCTCATCCCTAGAGTGGGTCCTCTTACTTTTTTTCTGGTCTAGGACACATTTCAGACTAACCACAAGTGGTAGTAATAAAACTGAAATATCCATTCTGCATGTCAACCATGTAATCATTGTGGCTTTGACAGAATTAATTTTTGGTACAGCCTGCATCCAAACCTAAACCCCTCAATTTGGATGTTGTATATCCCCCAAACTAAGCAAGATATCGAAAACATTTATTCCTTATTATCGAGTTTTTTCGTCGTGTTACATAAGAATCCATCATTAAATTTTACTTTTGCGAAATTTTTCTTCTGCATTTCAACTCAAGACACCTCACTTTTGAGACAGTATATCTCGAGAACTAGGTGAAATATCGAAAAATTTTACTCTTTATTTTTTATTTGTCTCGTCTTTTTAAATAAAAATTCATATAAAATTTGACTTTGAATAATTTTTTCTTCTGAATTTCAACCAAAACCATTTCACATTTGAGACAGAATATCTCGAAAACTAAGCAGGATATCAAAAAATTTTATTCTTCATTTTTTATTTGTCTCATCGAGTTACATAATAATCCATCACCAGATTGCGGCGTCACGTTTATCCTAGAGTCCCCTTGAGGTGTTTGTACAAATTCCCCGTGTTTGTTGGGAAGCGGTCAAGCCCCCACCACTCCGGCCATGCCCCCCCCCACTCCTCCGCCGGCCTGCTTCACTCCCATGCGTGGTAAAGGTCTCTTACGTCGTCTCCATATTATTCCTTCCTCCATGATTTCGACAGCTTATTTTTTTTCTAGCTGGTTATGACAACATGGAATGGAGATAAATGGTAAGAAGAGTGAGTCATCCTGTTATTTACATAAAAACTAATTTAGTTCACAACCTGAAAGTAGATTGATACCCGCGAAGGAGACATACTAACCAATTGCAATAAAGGTAAAACAAGTTTAGTAAAATTTTAACTGAGAAATCATTATGCAGATAATAAGTTTACTATTCTAATAGCTGAGGAAGGAAACATTTATGAAATAAATAAGCTGAAGTACCTTGGAATATAAGGTTATAAATTGGAAAGAACATGTTGATTTTGTCTGTAAAAGGGTAAGTAAAAGAATATTTCTAATCATTCAGTTGTCTAAGGTTGTGAATAACAGTGTTTTGAAAATTGCATACCGGTATTATGGAATAATCTTCTCATATATCTTGTATGGAATTGAATTTTGGGAATCCTTTTGCTATTTCTACATGAGTTTTATTTATCTATTTATTTTGTTGAACATATGATACCTTTTCATGTAAATTGGTTTCTTCATTTTAATTTTTAATATATAAGGTAAATAATTTACAAATTCATCTGTACAACGAAGGGCATATAGATAAATACGTAAAATTTGTACAATTTATTAATATAGTTCATTAAACACAGCTATATTATATAATTGGACTCATTTTTAATACAGGATAATAAACATTTTCTACTAGATACATCTTTAGCCTTTCTTAAAAAATTCTGCTTTATATATATATCACTTTATTTCTACTGGCAGTTTGTTGTACATTTTCACTCTCTTGTGGGAAATACTATTTAGATGTTTACTTTTAATTTTCTTTCTATGTGGAGATTTTTTTATTTTGTGGAATATGTATGGATTGAACTGTTAGTGGTAAAGTCTTGTAAGTTATTTCTTAATATGCATGATAGAATGGAAAGTATAACAAGATGGAACTTTCAGGATGACCTATTTTCTGTCCTTACAATGGCTTCTGCTTGATGTTTTTGCTATTATCCTTGCTGAGCAGTTTTGTAATTTGAAAATAGTGTTTACTCATTTTTGTTGCTTGAAGTCCAAAAGATGATTCCATAGTTAATTAATAAATAAATGTTTGCAAAGTATATTGCTTTGAGGTAATCATCATTACAGACAGGAGCTAAAATTCTAGGTGCAAAACATACAGTGGATATTTTCTTTCCCAATAATTCTACATGTCCATTCAAATTTAACTTGTGATAAATGGTCATTCCTAGAAACTTTGTACTAACAACACACTCAATGTTATCATTATTCAATTTCAAATCTATCTGTTCAAAATCTAGTATCTAAACAAAATTTGATGGTGTTTATTTTATTTATATTGAGTCAATTTAATTTTTGGGACCTTTTGAAGACATCTAAAAGAACCGCGTTTCCTTTAGCTTGGAGTTCATTGATTAAGGGATCACTGATGATGTTACTGTCATCTGTAAATAAAATTTTATTCCCATGACTGACACTGCATATAAAATCACTTACAAAAATCAGAAATAATAATCGATCTAAAATGCTTCCATGTGGGATGACTGTATATACATGTCTTGGTTCTAGCAGGAACTTACATAAAATATTTGAGGTTTCTGGGATTGAACTGGTTTCAACTATTTGTATTCTGTTTGTTAAATATGACTAGAAAGAAAATTTTATACTACTCTTTATTCCTATCACTTCTAGGTTTTGCAGATGGATGTTGTGCTTGACAGTATCAAAAGCTTTTGAAAACTCAAGGAATAGACCTGCTGCATTATCACCTCTGTCAAGAGTTTCAAGTACATGTTTAGCAAACTATGCTACTGCTGATGTTGTTCCTTTTCCTGCCTTGCAAACAACTGTGATTTGCTAGGGATATTATATTTGCACAGGAAGTTGCTTAACCTATTGTTCATAAGTGATTCGAAAATTTTTGAGAAAGATGACAGTATAGAAACTGGGCAGAAACTTTCTTCATATTCATTACTCCCATTTTAAAAAAAAATAAAAATAGATAGGACCTTTGTAAATTTTAGGTCATCAGGAAATACACCAGTTGTGAAAGACTCATTTATTACATGTGTTAATGGAGTTCAAAGGATATATATGCAATCTTTATTAGAAACAGAGACTACTCATCCAAGCCAGTTGATTTTTTTTATTGTTTAGTCTGAAAACTGGGTTTTTTTCCACCTCGTCATCTGTTACTGGGCCATAAATAATACGATAATTTTGGTATGTTTGTTTATTTTGATATTTTGTCTGAAGTTTTGCAGCTATGCTAGAAAAGTAATTCTGTATATAGTTTGCTATTTATGTTGGGATGTTAGTTGGTGTAGTGTCACAGATTTTTATTGGGTAGGAACTATGGTTTTTTTTTAGTATACCCTCTGTCCCTTCTTCATACATGCCAAGCAGCATTTGATTTATTGCTTGAATTTATAATGTTCCTGTTATTGTAATTTCTTTGGTCTTTGCTGGTACTTTTCAATATACTTTTTTTTTTTTTGGTGTAATTTCTGTGATAAACAAAGGAAAGATTGGCTGGCATGTTTATAATTTTTCATATTTATTTTCTGAGAGTCTGGGATGAAATTTTTATTCCATTTTTAATCCACTTGTATTTACTTTGATCAGAAGTGGAGAGATTTTTGTGGAACATTTCTTCAAAATTTAATTTAAAAAAGTATCCATTTTTTTAAAAAAAATCATTTATATTTGGTTCAGTATAAATCTCTTCCCATGGCTGACCTAATACGTCATCTGAAAATTCATATACCTTGGTTTTTGGATATCTATGAATGTATATTTCTGGCTTGTGTTGTTCATGATCTGACAGATTTAAATATATAATTTGGTAATGGTGGTCAGGTAGACCTAATTTTTCTACAGATGCATTCAATGATGGATTGAGGTTTTTGGTTTGGGGGTGCTTGACTTGGGTGAGGAGGGGGTGTCTGATTACTTCCAGATTACCGCTCTTATAATAACAGTAGTGCAAAAAAGAATAGGCCCCCAAAACCCGTCATCCATGTCGTCGGGAGTGAATTTGGTGCTTTTGGAGAGGGGGGTGGGAAGAACCCCTCTGGATCCGCCACTAGTTGCATCACAGTAGTTCACATACACATTTGTTAGGATATTATGACTAGTAGATTTAGAATTAGATGTAATTCTTTTTGCATCTTCTACCAGGGAGGAGATACCTTAAGAATACAGAATACTAAACAAATCTATTGTACACTTATCTTTTATTTTACTATTTATATTTATATCGCCACATATTAAGATTTTAGCTTCCTAGTATGCACTTTATCTAAGATCAACTTTAATGTTAGAAGAATATAGCAATATCTGAGTTTGGTGACCTATATGTACATATGATTATAGTTTTGGTAGCAGTGTCTTCCACTGTAATCTGTAATCTCTACTGCACAAGCTTCAATGTTTATATCCTCATTTAGTGACATAGGGTCTATTCTATTTCTGTAATTCACACCAGATTTTATAAATATACAAGAACCACCATATTTTAAATAAACATTTCTCGGACTTCCAGCCGCGTAAAAGTGTCACACTGTAGAAAGCATAAATCTCAGCTCACATTTTCAACCAAATGTAAGTGATTAACAGTTCATTTACACAGTGTTGCGGAAACGGTGGAAGACGAAAGCCAACACAGTGCGATGAACCATCCATTTTTCTGCTCGTTACCGAAGCGAAACCGTTTCAACGTTTTAATATCTGGGTTCCACGCCATCCTGAGTTGATAACCAATGTTCCTATTAATTAATAAATCAGTTCTGATTTCTGCAGCCTTTGTAATAATGCTACCCAAATATCTTTGACACGGGCTAAAATTGTAGTTTATTCAAACTCAAATGTGTGACCTTACATCGCTGCGTTTGTCCGATATACCACAGCCACATTCATATGGTATATAATATAAACCAGAGGGTCGGATGCCTAGGTCATGTTTAACACTGCCTACCAAGTATCTAATTTTAGTGGGTGGTCTAAAATTTGTCTTGATTCCGTGTTGCGTCAACTGCCTACCCGTTATAAAACTTTGGGCACCCACAAATGGCAGAAAGGCAAGGCCCTTGCTATCAATATGCTCTTTCTGTCGATATTCCTTGTTTTTAAACGCGGGACTAGTCCGCCCCTGATTATAACAATTACTAAGAGCGTTCTCCGGAGATACTCCAATTCACCTGCAATGCTATCTTTGTCACAAATCCTTCGTGCTCTGTGGACCAAGGTGGGCGATTCAGTTTTGCGCTGCGCCGGGTAGTGGCAGCTGTTGGGGTTTAGATATAAACCAGTATGGATAGGCTTCCAATGCACAGAGTGTCCTAGTGAATCATCGTCACGTTTTTATAACAAAGACATTGAGAAACGGCAGGCAACCATCCTCCTCCGGGTCCACGTTGTCTTCCCCAGTAGCTAACTTCTACATGGAACATTTTGAGCATTTAGCTCTCGACATGGCTCCTTTAAAGCCTAAATGTTTCTACAGGTTTGTTGACGATACGTTTCTGGTGTGGTCTCATGGAATTCCGGCATTATATGAATTCGTGAACCATCTTAATGGGATTCATCCCAATATTAAATTCATGGTAGAAATCAAAATGAATGGATCACTTCCGTTTTTAGATGTTCTAGCGCGTCGGAAGCCTAATGGAAGGTTAGGGCACAACGTTTACAGAAAACCTACACACACCGATTGCTATCATAATGCTCAAAGTTTTCACCATCCTTCTCAGAAACTGGGAGTCCACCATACCCTTGTCTCCAGGGTAAATGTGGTGTCCGACAATGAACATTTCAAGGAGGAACTGCAACACCTGGAAATCGTATTTCGTGTCATTGGTCATAGCACTTAGGAAATACGACGTGAAAACATCAGAAGAAACAACAGAATCAAGACAGATGACAGCGATCAAGACAAGCCGCCAGCCTTTCTACCTTTCTGTGGAGCAGTAACATCAAAAATAGCAAGGTTACTCAACAAACAAGGCATCCGTTCAATTTTTCGACTTCCACCAAAAATTGGACGGCTGTTGTGAACTCCGAAGGATTGTCTCAATTTTCAGGCTCCTGGAGTATACAAAATTCCATGTGAATGCGTCACTTCTTATATTGGGCAAACCTTAAGGACGATTAATGAAAGACGCAAAGAACACATCAGACATTTCAACATGGACAAAAAGAAAAATCTGCGTTAGCCGAACATGCCTTTGAAAACCGACACGAGCCATGCTTCGAAAACCGACTCGCCTTTGTTATGCAAATAACTTTTGGGACAGTGTTGTGAAGGAGGCTATTGAGATTAGGCTTAGAAATAATGTTATTAATCGTGATCAAAGCCTCAATTTAAGCCAAGCTTGGAAGCCAGCAATTGGATTATTACAAACGAGACGGAATCGAGCCATATTAGGGGATAGGAGTGACCCGATCGTGACGTCACCAAGCGAGCAAGGCCCAACTAGACCGCCCCTCCATGCTCTTTCCCCTCCGCTCCCGGCTGCTGGCGCTATATAATAGACTACAGTGCGACTTAAGCATGGCTTGACAATGGAAGCAGTGCAAGCTTCCGAAGCGTCGCCAGACAGCGGATTTTTGACGCGGCTTGAAACCCGAGAAGTTTTTATAAAACTAATTAAATGTGCCAGGAATTTGTTAAGACTGTTTTAACATGTGTCCAATCACAAACGTATCATTCACATACCATTAAAAACATTTTGGCTGTAGGAGTGCACTGTTTCGGGCGTCTCCTTCAAAAAACTCCTTGAAGAAATTTGCAAAGACTAGAGACATTGCCGAGCCCATTGCTCCACCATCCACTTGCTCGTAATATTCTCCTTCAAACTGATAATAAGTGGTTGTCAACACTTATGGTGGAAAGTGTCAATCATTCTCTGATCAAAATGCCATTCACTAAAATTAAAACTTTGTAGGCAACTTTAAAGGTGACCTATAAGTAGGTTTACGAACCCCTGGTGTATATTATATACCATGTGAATGTGTCTGTAGTTATATTGGACAAACGCAGTGATGTATTTTGCTGCAATGTGTAACAAGCAAGAAATTTTCGTCTTGGGCAAGAAGAAAAGTCTGTTGTGGCCGAACACAGTGTGCAAGAAGGCTACATATTAGATTTAAAAAAAAAAAAAAAAGCTACAATTTTTGCCCAGGTTCAAGATTTTTTTTGCAGCATTATTTCAGAAGCTGTAGAAATCAGTAAATCTGATTAATTTCTTAATAGGGACTCTGGTTATCAACTCGATGCGGCGTGGAACCCGGCTATTAAAATGTTGTAACGGTTTCGCCTCGATAACGAACAGAAGAATGGATGACGTCATGGTGATGCGTTGGCTTTTGTCATCCACCGTTTCAGCGGCAGCGTGTAAATAAACAGTTAATCACTGACATTTGGTTGAAAATGAGAGCTGAGTTAGATGTTCTTTAAAACGTCCCACGAGAGTGATATTTTTTTGCGGCTGGAAGCTGGAGAAGAGTTTATCGAAATAAAACGTGAAAAACTTCTATCTTACACCACCACATTTTATTTTTGCTCAGCAGTAATAAATTGATATTTCATGACCACCTAAATTAACACAATTAATATCATTTGACTTACACCAGTCCCGTTAGTTACAATACTAATGTTTTTTTTTACTTCATTGATTGGTTTAGCTCTGTTATTTTGTTTCGAACTCGTTGAATATTTTGATGAACAGAAATTTGAATAGAAAGCATTCCAGTTTTTTCACTTCTCTTTTAGGTCTAACTGGTGGGATTTGTTTTGCCTTTGCAGATCACAGGTGCTTACCTGTGAACTTGAAGTGAGATGGGCATCTTTGTTCAGGTCTGATGAGTTTTCATCTTCTTTGGGTGGGTTGTGAGAATCTCTCATTAAGGATATTTGTGGCTCCCCAGGTTGAACCATAAAAAAACTATCACGTATGTTGTTGAATTTTTCTGTCTGGTGCTGCATCTTCTAGTAGATGATTGAGTTGCCATTTTAACTGTTGAATCCTGTTGGGTCGATACTGTGTGTCCATAAATTTCCTCTTTAGTTTTCACTATTTTTTGGGTTGATTGCGGTGTGGAACTTGAATATAATTTCTGTATATAAGTTTCTTTAGGCTGTAGAATAGGACGCATAATATTTTCAGATAGTATCATTTTTGTTGGCACACTTCTGTTCTTTTGTTTCGAATTTTGAATGCTGCACACGTTTAAATCTTGTTTTTTATGTGTCACAGTATCTGTTTGGCTAAAACTATTTTCCCATACTTATTCCTGCCATATCTAGTGAATTCTCGAGTGCAGTCTACTTTTGCAAATTCGACACTTCGATAAGCTTTACATACCTTTTGATGTTTTAAGTTTGTGATCTCTGTTTCTTCATTTACACACGATGATGGTATCAGGTCTTATCAGTGATGAATGCTGGTGACATAGAGATTTATATCCGTCATCAGATTTAATGTTTCAACTAAACATCTGGTTGCTCGTTTGGCTTAATTTCTGTAAATGTCGTCTTCACCACCTATTATCACACAGCTGTCACAGTTTAATTCCCACATATTTTTAAAGCTTTTAACTGTTTCCCGCGATGGGGCTCCAGGCTATACTACACAACTGATTCTGAAATTTGGATCAATTCCAGTAATCATTTCTGCGAGGTCATGCCCATGGCTGGAACAAAATAAATGAATGCCGTGCCTTTTCTTTCCTTTACGATTTACACAATATTTTTGTGAAACAGTTTTCGACTGTTCCATTTTTTCGCATTTTTTTCCCAGTACTAATTGCAATTTCAACTTCGTTATCGAGAAAATGGGATGAGAGAAGTCCAGAATTATTATTTGTGTCCACTTTGAAGCAACGTATTTATACATCCTATGTGGATTCATTTTTGAATCACGGAGCACAGTCTGATTCCTGTTCTTACTATTTCACTGCAGAATACACACATTATACAAGATAAATAATTTATTTTCGGAGAATAGCTAATAAACAATTCTATAGCAGTCGCCATATTCAGTTGGTCGAGATGACCCTGATTGTCTATCCAATCTCGTAATAGTTGATGAGATATATGTGTTCGGTCATGGTCCCGAAAAATAGCAATATTCTTCACAGTGGGAAACACAATACTCCTAATGGTCGAAAAAAAAAAGCTTTAGATTCGAAGCTTCCAGACCGAACTTTATTTGCGTGTGGTAGGGAAAGACTTGTTAGCCCTACTAGTTTGAGTTATGCATTAAGTGTGCAAACACTGTAACTTTTTGCACTTGCACAATTAAAGTTCCTTAAATGAGTACTAAGTGATAATTTGGTGCAAGCAGCTACTCATGTTCAAAAGTGGATCATATTAAAAGTGAAACATATTTCCTGATAAAATTTCACCAAAATTCAATCAATATACAATAATAATAACAATAATAAATAGTAATATAAATTAATATTAATAATCATCAGTATACTAAATGGATTCAAAATAATGAAACACTTTTCACATGAGTCGAAAAAAAATTTTATTAAGCTAATTATGTTCAATTTAGTTTCCAATATATATATACAAATACTCTATAATGCAATACTCTATAATTCACCAGAGGGAGCTTTAAATTTTTTATAAGTTTCATTCATTTTGGAGAATAACCTGGACAAATATCATATTCAATGCTCAAATATGGTGAAGATAGAATCATTTGTACAATTGTGAAAGAAACAAAAAAAAAACATAAAAAATGCAGATTATAGGATACAAGAAAAATAAGAAGAAAAAATTGGGTGTGGTTCATAGAAGTTTCAATTATTGTGCATCTAAACTAATATATGGAATTTTTTTAAATATAGATGTAATAACTTTTATCATAAATCAATACATAAAATTAATAAAGATACAATGAATTTAAAATCATCTAACAAAGGAGATATAATTCATTAAAAAGGAATTAGTTTTGAAGAAAGGTAAGAGAAAGTGGATGGACCAAGAGAGACAGCTGTTAATAAGAATAATATTTAAGTGGAATGCTTCAAAATGGGACAACTATACTTAAAATTTAAATTTATTACACATAGAAATCACTAAGCAACTAGTTTCATATTTGTTTAATATAACAAACAATAATGAATATTGTCGTTTGCATTAAAAACAGATGTTAATACTAAACAATCATTAACTCTAATAGTAAGGTTTTCATTTTCCTTGACTGTTTCTCATAACACATTTCTGACAGCTTTTTTGAAGTTATTATCAACTACAAATTTATAAAGGGTATAGCTGACAAATGTTTTCCTCAAACAATTATACAGAGACCTGATGGAGTTCCACTACATTTGAACCATATTTGATCCATCTCCTAATTCCATCCAGTATGAACTTTCAAGATAAACTGCAGAATATGCTTGCTGGTGGGGTCAATGAAAACTGATTCACACTAGCTGAGAGCTATAAGAAGTTTGTGTGATTAATGGTTAAAAATACCAATTATTTGAATATGATAAATATTTACTGGTAACAAAGACAAGGAGAGAAGCAATAGACTTTTAATTAATATAAACGGACTCAATAATCTAAGAATGGTTTCATCAGAAAATATAAGCTTTTGAATGTCATGATACTGATTGCTTGGATAAAATTTAATCAGATTAAAATAATATAATTATTTTACAAACAATAACATTTTAATAATAAAAAAATTTAAACTTATTCTATGCTTTATTAAACATAATGACACTTCCTTTTAAAGTATAAAATAAAATATTGACAAAAAGATTACATTGAGATCACCATTTTAGTGAGACCACACCATTACATATGCTGAAAAAGATCATCTTACAACAAAATGCACTTTGGAATTAGTCAGAAGAAACAATTTCTGACATTCTACAACCTAAAATAATTTTACTCACATCTTACCTTCAGAAAATCAAAATAGTTATAAACAATTCCTAAAAATCATTCTATAAAACAACTACTTTACTAATACCTCATCTGTAATTTTTCTTTCAGGATTTAACAATGATGACCCATAAAGGGTAATATTAAAAGAACACAGATGATTTTCTTGGACTAAAGGAATTTTGGGGTCATTTACCCTGAATATACAGAACGCCGCTTACATGTAAAACAGATACCTACATTTGGCAATGGAAACATGCTATTTGAGTAGTTATCAACACCATTTCCTCCAAAGAGGGTTCATTACCATAACAAACGAGCCCATTCGTCCTAAACTATTGGTTCCTGACATCACTGGCACCATTTTTTACTTAAAATTATTTCTCTTATCTAAAAAACAAAACACAAACGAAATTTCTGGTGCATTTTAGGATTTCCAGACTGTATAAAAGATTTTTCATAAACTTCATAAGAAAATGGGTATTCCCCTGAATGAAATCTCTGATGAACATTAAATTTAGAAAACATTCCAAATGATATTACACAAACATGAAAAGAAATGAGGCACTCACCCACAAGATTCTTCTTGTAACATATAAGATTAGGATATTCTATCCACAATTTTCAACAAATTTAACATGAAAATAGTTTTCACCAGACTGATTTTTCTTATGCATTTATAAATTTTCAGGTGGTTTAAAAGAATTTCCAACAACATCACAAGAAAATGGGCGTTCTTCTATATGAATAGTCTGATGCTTCCTAAGAGACTCAGATCGTGTAAAATATTTACCACAATTTTCACAAGAAAATGGGCGTTAATCCAAATGAATATTCAGATGGCGTTTAAGACTATCAAACCGTGCAAAAGAATCTCCACAAATTTCACAAGAAAATTCTTTTTCAACAGAATGAACCCTCTTATGCTTTTTTAAGAGTATCTGACAGTTTAAAAGATTTTCCACATACTTGACAAGAAAATGCACGTTCACTCGAGTGCTTCGTCTGATGCCGTTTAAGATTATAAGACTGTACAAAAGAAACTCCACAAATTTCACATGAAAACAGTTTTGCGCCAGAATGAATCTTCTTATGCTCATTAAGATAACGAGGCAGTTTAAAACATTTACCACATTCTTCACACGAAAACGGTCGTTCGCTCACGTTAATATTCGGATGTTGTTTATGATTATCAGAATTTGCATAGAAACCTGTATTAATTTTACAGGAAAATAATTTTTTATTAGAATGAGTACTCTTATGCTTTTTTACAGTGCCAAACTTATTAGAATATTTTTCAAAAACTTCACAAGAAAATTGACGTTCTCCAGAATAAATACTCTGGTGTATATGAAGATTCTTAAACCGCGTGAAGATTTTTTTACATATGTCACTCACAGATGGGGTATAATCTATATGAATTTTTTGATGGTTATAAAGATACCAAGATGGCATATATGATGTTTCACGAAATTCGCTCATGGCTGAATGTTTATCTGACTGACTCCTCATATGGCATTGTTTGTGTTGAAAAATATTACTCAAGCTGTAGGCAGCAACTGGATCCTCACCTACACTGTTGGTTTCCTGTTCTGCTGTAGAAAGTTTCTGTTTCATGGTGTAATAGTTACTTTTAAAGTCACAATATCCCCTAGAAATAGGAAAATTTCAATGTTATTATTTGGCAACAAATAAATATAGAAAGGAAGTACGTTCAAACATATCTTCTAAGTATATTAATATTTTAGGTTTCTAACTAGTAAATATAAACTAGTTTGATATATGCACGAATATTAGAATAATGTTGTAATTTGAAGTAAATAGTCCCTAAATCTAAAAAACTCAATGTGCTAACTCTAACAAAATTGAGAGTAAAAACTGACTGCCAGGGATTCAGGATTTATAACAAAAGTACAAGGGCTATAATTCGGGTAAATAGTCTAAAAACGTCGAAAGCGGAAACTAAATAGTAGTATAGTCAAATCGTGATGTACTGGAATCAAACAGCTCAGATCATGGTTGGAGACAATTTAAAGAATATGAAAACTGAATGGCAAACGGTTAAATATCACATACCATGCAGCTGACACTGCGATTTTTGTCGAAAACCAGAAAAATGTTTTAGTTTATTCTAGAACATCAACTCAGTGAGCAAACACTGTGGAGGACTCGGCTTCAATTTAAACAAGATTTGATAATCAGCAAGAAAGAGATGGTAATAACCTTAGATGGATATACCCACAAATGACTGACCATATTCTAACATCAAGAATACTCGACGTTTCTGAAGGGAAACATTACAGAAAGCAAAATATCTAGTGTCAAGTCACGACCTGTATCACAGTACTGATGAGCTAAACAGACATTGGCGGACAACGGACTTTCTGCCATATTATCGCCAAACAAATTGAGAGGTAATATCACAAGTCTGAAAGTGGAAAAACTCGCTTTTCTTGTCGAAATACCATAGTACTGAGTTTAATTAATACTGTTCCTTGAAACCACTTTTAAAACACTTATGTTACATTCAACTAGTTTCAAGTGCATTTCACATACTATTTTAGCTTGTGCAAAAACAGCATGACACTCGCGTCATACAATCTTCTCCAAGCAGCGCAACACACACACACACGTGCTCTGCCATAATACAATACAGGCGCCCAGTCAACATTGCTGCCCACAAAGCTGTGCCTGGCCAGCGTCAAAGAATGTTGCTAAATATAACAGCACTATGCTACCCTATTTACTACACAAACTACAGTCTGTGGAAACCCAGTAATAATAATCAATTTACAAACATCAAAACCATTATACAGGACACTTATGATTAACAGATACAATATAATATTATTAATAATAACTATGATTAAATTAATAATAAAATAATTGGATGATAGTATAATTCTACATCTAACCCACATTGTGACGTAATTATTAGATGTTGGCAATACATCTGCTGATTTGATTTTTAACACTTCTGTGGCCCGTCTTTGACATGATTTATAGCTTTACGGCCTATGCAGCATCGTTTATTGGATTATCTAAGCTTTTGTGCTGTTAGTACTCCAGCCTTCTTCATGTTTATATTTATGTTCTCATAGCCTATACTAAATTAGATATCAAAAGGGTTTTTCAGACCTAAAAAACCCCATGGAAGACATCAATCTCCTGATACCAATGTGCCAAGAAAATTCGCCTGTCTTCCATATATACGTGGTATCACAGACCAGATTGGGAAACTGTTTAAGCGGGCGTGGATGTGAATCTATATAAAGCTTACTTCAAACTTGGCCAGTCCTTATCCAGGGTGAAAGACAGATTGCACCCACCACCAGCTTACGGGTGTTTACGAAATCCCCTGCAGCTGTGGCAGTGTATACATCGGAGAGACAGGTCACACAGTGGCATAGAGACTTAACGAACATATCTGTCACTACAAATTAACAACAGTGACAAATCTGCCATCGTTCGCCATGCTATTAACACCGGGCATGAAATAAATGTTTCAAGACATGAAGCTACTCTGGAGAGAAGACCAGTGGTAGCCTCGACGTGTGAAAGAGGCAGCAGAAATCTCAAGGAATTCCAACAAACATCAACAAATATAGCGGCCTTTACCTCTGCAATGCTTGGCGACTGAACATAAATATAAACAGTATCTCTCAAGGAGGCTGGAGTATAACAGCCGAAAGATTAGATATTCCAATAAACATGCGGCATAGCCCATAAAGCTATAAATCATATCTGCTCATTTCTTCAAATGTTTTATACAAATTGTCTGAACCACAACATTTAAAAAAAAAAAATGACAAGTGGTGACATTAGGTCAATAATCTAAAGTAGGTTACAAGGACAAAAAGTCCATAATTCAGGTGATCTTCTAACCATATATTAATAAAAAAAATTAAAACAAAATGCCTATTTTAATCAATTACAATGTTCCAAAATGAAAGTGCTGATCTTAAAATTTGTTTTCATAAAACCTGAATATCATCAAATTAATTCTTGCAGTGGAATTCGCAGGATAATTGAATTAATTCTAAATTCAATCTGGGCAAATAGTATTTGGTAATTTATTATACCTTGAAGTTACTATACTAATATAAATTATTCACATAGATAAAATATATCTATTTCTATCATACAATAATCCCCTCCTGCCTTAAAAATGGTGACATATTTTTCAGTAACTAGAAACTTCATCAGTTGTAAAATATTAGTTACCGAGGCCAGTTAGCCACAGAAGGTATTATTCTAATGTTGTATTATTCTTGGAATAATTAATTTATAACAAGTCAATTACTATCGTGAACTATTGAGACACTTGCATTAATGTTATCTATAGGATCAACCATCAGCTTTCCAATTCATTAAACTGATGACATTAAAGAAGAAATGATAGCTCCAAATTTAGTGTAAATACTTTTATGCATAGGGTTTACGCTTTAGCAATGTTGAGCTCATATGATGTGGAAAAAGGACTATGGTAAGGAACAAGGAGGCATTGGACCATGGCATTTTTAAAGGAACCATCTACCTGGAGTGAATTGGAGAGATCATGGATAACCAAATTTGTATGGCCAGATGGGGATTCAAACCACTTCTTCCACATTGCAAGGCCAGAGTGTTACCAAAAACCCACCATACTTGGTAAAGTGTAAAATTTTTAATCTCAAGAAATAATTTTTTTAAACATAAATTAAAATTGAACAAAAAAAACTACTTTAGCATCAATATAAAAAAAATGAATCTTACCTTTGTTGTGAAGTTTTCATAGTATATATATGAAATTGGGGTTGTACCATATCTTCAAATACTTTGGAGCAATATGCGCATACATATAAGGGAGCTGAAATACATGGTGTATGTGTGAACACATGTTTTGCTAGAGTGCACCAAGATATAAAAGTGGCTTTACAGTCTGAACAAGCAAGTACTTTAAATGTAGTTTTCTCGCTCTCTTGGTAATAGTGAGCACACAACTCTGGTAGATTTAAGAAAACCTTACTACAGAATGGACAGATGTGTAATGGTGTATTTACACATATGTTGTGACTGAAAATGTGTCTTATCAGAAAATCCCTTGTGGGGAAATATTGAAGACATTTCACACATCTGTACTGTGATGGCTTGTCCACTAACATGATGCTGTCACTCTTCTCATTAGATACATTGCTATTGTTCACATCACTTGTGACTAAAATGGTACTTCCAACCTTTAACTCTTCACCACACTAACATTGTTCAGAATACATATAATATTATTATTGATATTTTGAAGCTCAACCTTTTGACCTGTAAAAAAATTGACAAAACAGATTACATTTCTTTTGAAGTAAATTATCGATGAAAAGTTAAAGATATACCAATATAGTATAGACATTATATCGAAAATGATAAAAGCATTAAAAATCCTATAATTAGGATGGAAATTAAACCATTTATTTTCTTCGCAGCAAGTTACCTGATACTCATAATTGTACAGGCCTTTACTATAACAAGATATATCATATATAAAAAAAAAATAACTTCCTTTCACTACTTATTGTTAGTCAGTGAATAATGCTTGTAGGAGTCAACTGCAAATGGCCACTGAATAGTGGGGATATTTTGGTGTCAATGAATTAGTTCATAGTCAACTTTGAGTAAGCTATATTCAGACTTTCAGTTTATAAAAATCGAAAACCTTTGCTCATTAGAAGAAATATTTATTATTCAGTGCACCTTTTAAGACTTCATATTAAATTCAGGTTATGGGAATAAGTCATTCATCAAGTACTGCTACAAAAGTAGTGTGATATGCACATTAGAATGAAAAATGACATACCATTAAAAATTTTACAAGGATGGAGGAGATGGAAATAGCTTTAAATTTAAATTAGATACTTCTAGATTAGCTTGGATATCAACGTGATTAAAATTATGCAGTAAAATATAAAGTGAGGCAGAGAGTGAAATGTGTTTTTTTTATATATATTTATAATTGGATACTCGTCTTTGTTGGTGCTGAAGTAAATGTAGCAATTAGCTGTCATCTCTGGTATAGCAGGAGACAGCAAACCTGGTGAACACATTTATAATACAGATGGAGAATACTGCTGACTCACGAGACATGTTCACATTGCTGTCAAATAAGTACAACACCAGTAGAGAAAACTCTGGTCAGGATATCAAACAGACAGCAATGTCACAATTCAGGTGCCAATATTATTGTAATACCTACATAGGTCCACTTCTGCTATATCACCTGTTACTTATCATACAAGAGAATCGTAACATCTTCCATTATCGGTAAAAACATAAATAAGCACAGAAGGAATTTCATGGGCACATCACAACTGTGGTAAATAAACCAAAACATAATGCAGTATTTCAGAGAGATATTTATATAACTCACTTACTACTAATGGAATATGTATAAACAATTTGGCAGTGAACTTGTGTTTGCACTTGCTGTAAAAAATAATAGGTTACTGAATTACAGTAAAATAATGACAGTGACTTACAAGAGGGAGTAAAATCTATTTTGTTATTTCACTTTTCATGATTTTACACAAGTATTTAACCGTCAGTGACATTCTGTTGGTAAAGCTTATGCCATTACACCTTGTCGATGTCGAAGTTATTAAAATTGTTGGGTTAATGCACATTTAATATGTTTTATAATACAGTCTCAAATATTCACATATAACTTTAACTGAATGAGGAAGGCAACATAATAAAGAAAATAACAACATACAACCACAATCTTGTGACCTCAGCAGCTCTGCAACAAACTACTGTGAAATAACCATAAATAAATATTCAAAAAACTACAAGATAGAAACCACAGTACAGCACACACAAAGCAAATGGCATCCCTGGGATCAGTTTCGGTTCTGTACACCGACCAAGACCGTTTTCTAGTAATTTGTTTCCTGAATCACGATGTAAAGATTTCCAGGTCTTGCTGGCAATAGGAAGTGGAAAAATTTTCTTTTGTGGGTAAGGGTGTCAAGGAATGGAATAAATTACAATGGGAAGTGATGAATAATTAACGAAAGACGCTGAAGGAACTGTAGGTTAAAATTCGTAGATGGCAAAAGTAGATGAATTTAACACTCAAAGTTCATAAGATAATAATGAAAGACATGATAAGAAATGTGTAATTCGAAATTGCCACTGGAGCGTGCGCTCAATCATGTATTACAGTGGCCAACAACAAATACTGTTCCAAAAGAAATTAAATTGAATACAATTAAGAGTCTTCAAAATGTTATTCACAAGTTCAGTACGCGAATTTGTTAACAGTTTTTTTATTGATGAAACACGGCTATTACACATGTGACCAATATCAAATAATTAAACCTATACAAACAGCAAACGCTATCATAACTGAAATTAAAATTTTCAGTAAAGACTGTACAGTGCCAATCCCATAACTAATACACAGTTTTTCGAGCAGTCTGTAGTTCATCTGCTATTTGTAATATGTAATTCATATGCAGCACCCTTGAGTAAACATTTGTAATATAGAAACATACCTCTTGTTTGATGTATCCCACATCCAAACCACTTCCTTTTCTCATCTTTAAATATTTTAATATACTACTAGAGCAAATAAGAATCTTCCACCACGAATCAGCTGACAATAAACAACACATTCAAAGATACAGGACTAAGAAGAAGAAACAGCAATGGTTTACTGTCTGAAATTACGGAACCAACCAAGTGTCAATTGTCCCCTTTTCTTTCTCTTCATAGCCTCGTCTTATACTCCAAAATCATACATTTTTATACCAGTATACAGCTAATGGTAACAAAAAGCTACCTTTATTTCATACGAAATACATATACCGTTATCTAAAAATGGAAAATTTGCTGGTTTTATTGGTCACAGCTTCAGCAATAAGTCGTCTCAGTATGAAGGAACTAGTTTATTTTGCTCATTTTCAATCCATAACATCGTATGAAATTCTCTGGTTCCATAAAGCTAATAGGAAACTAATAAGAATTATGTGTGGAAATAGCAGCAGAACATCCGGTGCAGACCTGTACAAGAAATTTAACATTAGTAGCCATGTATATATTTCAAGAAATAGTTTCCTTTTTTTTTTTAGTACATAGCATAACGATGGAATTTTTTGTTCAAGACTTTACTGACACCGCGTGTCGTTCGACACATGACCGTCATTAGTATGGTTTACTTCTTGACGATGACGGCTTACGACTGAGGCACGGAAGGTCTCCTCTTCAAATCCTGGACATGGTAGAAATTTTTACAGGCCATTAAATTGCCCTTAACCTATAACAAAGCTTTGATTCGTTAATGCGAATATGCTAGGACGCTCCATGTTTCGGATCTACCTTAAACTATAGGTTTCTTTTTTCTGGTAGGATGAGCAGATTAAGTTTAGTGACTGTGTTGGAAGTTCACTGAGCAGCATGTATCGTAGTAGCCTTCACCTAACTCAACAATTCTATAGGGTATGGGGGACCTACAGTTTAATATGAAATCCGAACCACAGAAGCATTCTCGCACACATCTCATCATACAGCAAGCTGTGTCAAGGATGAAGGTCGAGTTAAAGCCTTTCAAAATCTCCATTGAGTCCGAGTTAGGAACTTCTTGATCAACAGTCAGATGCCTAACTACTGAGCCACCAGGCCACTAATCTGTTACCTGTAACCTTTGTTTCGTCTTCCGTTTTTAGTTTCTTTAGTTCACGGCTCATGTGCACATAACCATTACAAAGTTTTAGGAACATAAAGATATTTAGCATCGGCGCGCAGTTCCTGAAGATCATATCCCAGTGTTTCTGCCTGCTGCAGGAGGTGTAACATTTTTTAAAATTAATTTTTAAGTGGGGCCTTCGGCCTTTGTGACCATTTAGCTATCTCAAATTTGCTTTTGTATCAACTACTGTATCAGGTTTTCATGGTGATATTATAGACACTATAGTGAGGATAGCACAAGACGAACACAACACTTAGTTAAACCATCCATGCCCGAGGCGGGTCTCGAACCAACGGTCCTTGCAATGAGAGCCAGCGTGCTCGCCCCTACACTGCCAGGGCCGGTGACGTGTATCAAGTAATCAGTAACTGTTCCCAGCTTAGCAATATTATTTTCTTGAGCCAAAGAATTGCTTTCTACTCTCTCGTTACCGTTACAAACAAGCTGCAGCACCGTGACAGAATTTTGTTTTTA
>JARYHS010000813.1:0-17594 GCA_031002005.1 Vandiemenella viatica
ACACACTTGTACATGCATACAGCGAGGTCGACAGAACAACAGCAAGCATCATGGAAACGATGAAGTGGCAGAATTGTCGTTACCACTGATTAACTGGGCAGAACTATCGTTAAAAAATCATCAGACAGACGAGTTTAAGTCAGGTATCACAATACTTACACTTACATGCACAAAGAGAGACGCAGATATACATGTACAAGTCTACAGAAAGTTCAGGACAACTACCTGCACCAACCATGGAAACAAAAAAAGTGGTGTAGTACTTTCTTGCCCCCATGACTGGCTGAAAAACAGAACTCTCCTTACATATCATCTGCCTGGCGAGATAGAGGGTGTGCAAAAGATGGCATGTTTTCACCATACACCTAAGTATTTACATCATAAATAGTGTTCATCACACACAATTGATTACATTTACCATCAATACGTTTCCCCCACACTGCAACCCTATCTGCCATTCATTAAGAGTGCCCCAGGTACCATGAGTTACAATAGACATTTGACTATCAGCAGATACCAGAACCCCTCATATTCATACTAGGTCTCAACCACAAATCCATACGTATCCATGCACAAGCTCAAAGAAACAGGAACAGCAAATCATACATCCAGATAAATGAGTTTAAGGAAGGTATCACCATACTTACGCACACAGACACATATATCCATGCCTACAGCGAGATCAACACAACAACGAGCCCAATCATGGAAAATAAAAAGTGGGACAGAACCCCATGGCTCAAGACTGACGAAAAAAAATCATCATTAACATGTGTTCCAAGTAACAAACTCCTCACATCAAAATCATATCATTTAACTCACACAACAGACCTCACTACCATCCAGTATCATGTGTGCTAGGTACAAAACTGTTCACATTAGCATCACCACATCTATCCCACACCTTAACCCTTACTGCCATTCAGTAACATTTACCCCAGGTACCACGAGTAGCAGTAGACATCTGGTCATCAGACAGATATCATAACTCCCATATTCATACTAGGTCTCAACCAAAAATCTGTACGTCACCTCACACAAGCAAGGTATCACCACATTTACGAAAAAAACACACAGAGATAGAGACGCATACACACGTTCATTTCCAGGCCTACAGCGATCTCGACTCAACAACTAGCCCAATCATGGCAACGAAAAAGTGGAACAGAACACGCATGACTGGCCAAAAATCATAGAAAGACACAAAACACATACATACACACTAACATGTCAATGCATTCAAACAGTTCCATTCATCACCACACATAACTGGAGGAAAAAACTGAAGAGTTACAGGATGTGTGAAGTTTGAAATCACAGCCACATCTCTCCCACACCGCAACCCTTTTTTGTCATTTAGTAACATGTGACCCAGGTACCATGAGTTACAATAGACACTTGTCTATCAGACAGTTATCATAACCTCCATATTCATACTAGGTCTCACCCACAAACCCATACGTCTCCACACAAGCACAAACATATGGGAGAACAGCAATTCATACGTCCAGATAAATGAGTTTAAGGAAGGTATCACCATACTTACGCACACAGACACATATATCCATGCCTACAGCGAGCTCAACACAACAACCAGCCCAATCATGGCAAAGAAAAAGTGGGACAGAACCCCCATGGCTCAAGACTGACAAAAAAATCATCATTAACATGTGTTCCAAGTAACAAACTCATCACATCAAAATCATATCAGGTCATTTGTTAATAGCAGCTCATCAAAGACAAATTTTGGGTGAACCTGCCCAGGCGGGCGCGGCGGGAGGTGGCCACCCTTCCCCACTGCGGATAGAAATACCGTAATACGCCGGTCTAAAAGCGCGGACCGCGATGGTTTACCGGAGTTTTCCGACCGGGACCTACTACCGGTAACCGCATTTTTAGGACCGCACTGAAGACCGGAATTTTATTGCGCTCGAGGCGGTAATATGCGCCGGTATACCGACCTACTAAAACACGATGTACGCGTCCGCTGTGAGGAAGGGTGGCCACCTCCCGCCGCGCCCGCCTGGGCAGGTTCACCCAAAATTTGTCTTTGATGAGCTGCTATTAACAAATGACCTTTGGCCAAACATTGCCAAGAGCTTAGTTCCAGCCACCAGCTATACTGATGGCACATTAAAAATCAAGTATGTGTGGTGAGCACTGAGATGTATTGTAAAGACATGCTATCATCTGCCTATCATGTAACACCTCAGTGTGGATGTCGTGTGTCGGGACCCTTTCCTGCAATTACTTGTATGTATGTGGTAACTTATGAAATTAGCTTTGTACATATTACCAACGATACTGAATGGCAGAGAGGTCTGTAGTGTGAGTTAAATGATATGATTTTGATGTGATGAGTTTGTTACTTGGAACACATGTTAATGATGATTTTTTTGTCAGTCTTGAGCCATGGGGGTTCTGTCCCACTTTTTCTTTGCCATGATTGGGCTGGTTGTTGTGTTGAGCTCGCTGTAGGCATGGATATATGTGTCTGTGTGCGTAAGTATGGTGATACCTTCCTTAAACTCATTTATCTGGACGTATGAATTGCTGTTCCTCCCATATGTTTGTGCTTGTGTGGAGACGTATGGGTTTGTGGGTGAGACCTAGTATGAATATGGAGGTTATGATAACTGTCTGATAGACAAGTGTCTATTGTAACTCATGGTACCTGGGTCACATGTTACTAAATGACAAAAAAGGGTTGCGGTGTGGGAGAGATGTGGCTGTGATTTCAAACTTCACACATCCTGTAACTCTTCAGTTTTTTCCTCCAGTTATGTGTGGTGATGAATGGAACTGTTTGAATGCATTGACATGTTAGTGTGTATGTATGTGTTTATGTGTGTCTTTCTATGATTTTTGGCCAGTCATGCGTGTTCTGTTCCACTTTTTCGTTGCCATGATTGGGCTAGTTGTTGAGTCGAGATCGCTGTAGGCCTGGAAATGAACGTGTGTATGCGTCTCTATCTCTGTGTGTTTTTTTCGTAAATGTGGTGATACCTTGCTTGTGTGAGGTGACGTACAGATTTTTGGTTGAGACCTAGTATGAATATGGGAGTTATGATATCTGTCTGATGACCAGATGTCTACTGCTACTCGTGGTACCTGGGGTAAATGTTACTGAATGGCAGTAAGGGTTAAGGTGTGGGATAGATGTGGTGGTGCTAATGTGAACAGTTTTGTACCTAGCACACATGATACTGGATGGTAGTGAGGTCTGTTGTGTGAGTTAAATGATATGATTTTGATGTGAGGAGTTTGTTACTTGGAACACATGTTAATGATGATTTTTTTTCGTCAGTCTTGAGCCATGGGGGTTCTGTCCCACTTTTTATTTTCCATGATTGGGCTCGTTGTTGTGTTGATCTCGCTGTAGGCATGGATATATGTGTCTGTGTGCGTAAGTATGGTGATACCTTCCTTAAACTCATTTATCTGGATGTATGATTTGCTGTTCCTGTTTCTTTGAGCTTGTGCATGGATACGTATGGATTTGTGGTTGAGACCTAGTATGAATATGAGGGGTTCTGGTATCTGCTGATAGTCAAATGTCTATTGTAACTCATGGTACCTGGGGCACTCTTAATGAATGGCAGATAGGGTTGCAGTGTGGGGGAAACGTATTGATGGTAAATGTAATCAATTGTGTGTGATGAACACTATTTATGATGTAAATACTTAGGTGTATGGTGAAAACATGCCATCTTTTGCACACCCTCTATCTCGCCAGGCAGATGATATGTAAGGAGAGTTCTGTTTTTCAGCCAGTCATGGGGGCAAGAAAGTACTACACCACTTTTTTTGTTTCCATGGTTGGTGCAGGTAGTTGTCCTGAACTTTCTGTAGACTTGTACATGTATATCTGCGTCTCTCTTTGTGCATGTAAGTGTAAGTATTGTGATACCTGACTTAAACTCGTCTGTCTGATGATTTTTTTAACGATAGTTCTGCCCAGTTAATCAGTGGTAACGACAATTCTGCCCCACTTCATCGTTTCCATGATGCTTGCTGTTAGTTCTGTCGACCTCGCTGTATGCATGTACAAGTGTGTGCGTGTGTCTACTTCCTCTGTTAATTTGAGTCTAAAATATATGGTTATAGAATTATGCTCACCATCAACGTGTGCTTCTAACCATTGCTTCAGGGCTTTGGCAATCTCCCATTTCACTGTACTCTTTACAGTTTACTGCCGTTTGTGTTGGCATACGAATTGTGTTTCTCACGTTTTTCACTACATAAAAATCATTTAACAGAGGGGGTGATGAGGGGATGTACCCGAGAAGCGAAGGACTTGGGTACAAACCCACAGTCAGACCATTTCTTGTATATATAAGTGTAGTATGGAGACCACATTTTTTGTACATCAAATGCAAGGTGCAAAATATAGCAGCTAGATTTATTAGTGGAAAATATTCAACAAGTGCCTTAATAAAGGAACTGGACTGGATGTCATTGGAAGAGTGTCAGGGGCTGTATGTGGTGTATAATGCTGTTAGAATGGATATTGGCGAAATAATTCTGAGTGGTGTATGGAGCCTAAGTTGGCAATGACCACAATCTGGCATTAGACTTTAGATGATGAGGACTGAATGGATAAAATATCCAAACACCCACTTTGACCTAACAATTTACGACAGTTCAAGCGTGGGTGCTATCTTCGGCGCAATAGAACTAGTGTCTGCACCTTTGGATACTTGTCGATGTGTGGGGATCTTCTATGAAAATGTGGGTTATGATGCCTGTTTGATGACCATGAAACTATCAGTGAGCTAAGAGCATTATGGTAACTTTATCGTGGTTACTTGAACAAAGCATGCAATTACAAACAAATGTCAGACTTGGTCCTGAATCCGAAGGTTGGCGTTAAATGGGAACATTTTAAGCCGAATGGAGAACTCCCCTGGGTCCTGATTTATTGAAAAATAAATTGCTGGAAAATGGGAGAATTTCCCTGAAAACTGTAGTAGAACCACCTTAAATGAACATTTTGATACCTGGCTACTGATTAGCAGAAGACTTTGCGAATTTGAATTTTTGGTTTACTTTAACGCACGAACAGAAGGTAACCCTGTCTGTAACTGATCAGGGGTTGGATTGGGAATCATTGGAAAACAGAAGGTGGTTTGAGGAAGTGCTGTGGGTATGTTGGTGATGAGGCTAGGGGTGGATCTTGGTGAAAGAATTAGGAATAGAATATCAGTAGAAGCTGGCACTGGATTTCTTCTATAAGGGAGTATCTCCACCTTGGTCACAGGCGATGGTCTCAGGCATGTTCAGTGCTTAGCACTGCCTTAGCGTGACTCGATTTTTATCACATAGGACTGGCGTACTTCGATTCGACAGGGGTGAAATTAGTAAGATTAACAGACGTATTTCGTCCCCCTGATTTATTGAAAAATAATTTCCTGGAAAAGGGGAGAATTTCCCTGAAAACTGCAGTAGAACCACCTTAAATGAACATTTTGGTACCTGGCTACTGATTAGCAGAAGACTTTGCGAAAGCACTGCCTTAGCGTGACTCGATTTTTATCACATAGGACTGGCGTACTTAGATTCCCCAGGTGTGAAATTAGTAAGATTAACAGACGGTATTTCGTTCCTGGAACATAAGTGCTGTACTGTAAAATACAGTTAAAGGTGTCAATCACTGATGTGTCACAAGGGATTTATTGGAATTTTAGACAAAGTACAGCTAAGGACACTCAATTTGTGATTGCTTACGAAAGCATAACAGAATTGATACATAGATTGGCCTGGATAGACAAACGACAAAGGTTTGACCTGGATGGCAACAATTACGAGCCTGGTTTTCAAATCGACAACTTTGCTTTAGTTTCATCGAGGTTATACTTACATCCATCAGTAAACCCCTTCAATGCCTCTTTGAGTCCAAAAAGTGTCTGTGTTTCATTACACATAATTTAATACATCCTTTAAAATACACGGAATGTAGGTGACACTCGCGAGCTATATTAAATTGTTTATAACGAATCCAACATGATGTGACTAATTGAGTTTGTTTCCCGTCTCTTCGTCGGTGTATTAATTTTTAATGTCTGCCTGCTTCGATGAACGGAATTTTTTTATGGTTTTCCCTACCTTCATCGGTGAATGTCTCTCGGTTTCAATGAAAGGATTTCACCATTGATGGGTTTTTGAGGCTACGAATTTTGAAAGGAATAACGTATGTGTGGTTTTGCTATACTTTATCACAATAATTTCATTTTTTAAACTTTTTAACGTCTCTCTAACAACCTGGCATTTTGAGATGGGGAAAGGATGGGGAGCAAGGAATGGAAGGAATTCGGCCATGTCCTTTTGAAGGAAGCATCCCGGCATTCACCTGGAGTGATTTGGGGAAACCATGGAAAACCCAAATCTGGATGCTCCTCGGAAACGCCGTCCTCTCGAATACAAGGTCAGAACGCTAAAACAGGTACTTTTTTTTTAACGTCTCTCTAACAACGTGGTCTTTAGAGACGGGAAAGGAATGGGAATGAATTCGGTCATGGCCTTTTGAAGGTAGCATCCCCCGGCATTCACTTGGAGACACACAATTTCATTACCCCTAATTTTGAAATTTGTCCTGGTGGAGGAACATCAAAGAGGTCATCCGCTGCGGGATGTAATCAGCCATATGCTATATGGAAGGCTTTAAACAGACTAAGAACTGAAGTGTCCCGATGTAAATATAATATTTAAAAAATGGGGGTACACTAATGACAACGATCTATGTGAATGTGGTGAGCTTCAGAACCCACAACATCTTCTGATATGCAGGAATCTCCCTGAAACCTGCAATATCGACGACCTTTACAGGGCAAACGAGAAGGCCATCAAGATTGCGGAATTCTGGTCACATTCTATATAATTGTGTTTATAGTTAATATTAATTAATTAATGTTATTTGTTTTTTCAACTTGTTATGTCCCTGGACACGAGAAATAAAAATAAAAATATAAATACCCCTAATTTAATACATCCTTTAAAATACACGGACTGTCGGTGACACTCGTGAGTTATATTATATTGTTCATAATGAAAAAGTGAGTTTGTTTCCCGTCTCTTCGTCGGTGAATTAATTTTTAATGTCTGCCTGCTTCGATGAACGGAATTTATGTTAACAGCGAGGTCTTTAGAGACGGGAAGGAATTCGGCCATGGCCTTTTGAAGGTAGCATCCCCGGCATTCACTTGGAGTGATTTTGGGAAACCATGGATGCCTGGAACCTCCGTCCTCCCGAATGAGAGGCAAAAACGCTAAATAATTTCATGAAAACAGGTACACATAGAATTTATATCTGGAGTTTATGACGTTTTTTTTTCCCGTTAAAAGGAAACATTTATGCTTTTCGACTTATTTTTTTAGGCGTGGAAATTACGTAACTTTACGGCTTTTTCACAAAACACTTAAACACCGCGGCCGGACTCGAACCGGCAACCTTCGGCACTCTAGCCCCAACACTGCCGAGGTCGTTTTAATGTGGACTTTTTTTTGTTTTTAGTAAAATTGCAATGATTTATGCTTAAGTACCGAAGAAATTGGACGCCCCTAATTTCTTTGTCCGCCAGCTATGCTTTCACAATGGTGGATGGCCTAGCTGTAATCGCTCTGTAATGGAGCCATTTCGTAACCTGTCGGACTCCCGAGCAAACGCCGAAATATTTCACGCATATTGGGACACCCGCTCCATCTAGCGGCAAATGTCTACTACCGTGTGCTGACCTCTAGCGAGAGTTATGCAAGTTATCGCGCATGTCGCAACAGGGTCTCGGCGGCCGAGCAAGTGCGTACATGTCGACACCTGTTCAAATACGCCTTAGGGCTGGGTTTTCCCCCGCTGGCTTTCTCTATCCTGGGGGAGTGGAATATCTGCGCCCAAAGATATTAAGCCCTTGGGAGATGGTGCCATCTGCCAGCGGATCGGTGAACTAACGGTGCAGCGCCATCTATCCGCAGATCGGGGAACTAACGTGTGACGTCACGCGACCGTGCTGCCACCTGGCGGTGCGCTTGAATCGGCTATCTCCTCCTACTGGCAAGGAATGGGAAGGAATTCGGCCATGGCCTTTTGAAGGAAGCATCCCGGCATTTGCCTGGAGTGATTTGGGGAAACCATGGGAAAACCCAAATCTGGATGCCCGGACGGGGATTCGAACCGCCGTCCTCCCGAATGCGAACGCTAACCGTTACACCGCCCCGCTCGGTACCTTTATCTTGATACGGTGAAAGTAGAGCTGTATGTATCTGTGACTGTTACGGTATGTACATTCCGTGCTTTTTGTATTGTAAATAGGAGAAAAGCGAGGGTAAAAACAATGTCGGTTTATTCACGCTTGCTGTTCCGAAAGTGACCAGGGTCCAGCCGTCAACGGTGTCTTGCGTCCCCACTCCATACGCACTGCGGCGACGTTTGGGATTTGACCAAGGAATTTTTTGTACCCAAACCGAAGAGTAGGAGCCGTTCGCATCTACTTCTTCTACCTTCCTGGCCAAGTCCCTAAAGGTGAAAGTTCTTTCCATTAACGGTCATTGAACCAGCTAACGCCATGTCGAGGGCATTACGACAACATGATATCCCAGTGGCCACTGGGAAAGTGAATAGGAACTGCTATGAATGAATCCACTTTAATAAAATCCGTTACATGTAGAGACTAGACGTAACCTCGATAACTCGGCAAATTTCGGCGAGTCCGATGACACCCGACGTCTTAGTTGTACTGCCCGCCACCATAGCGCTGCTTGGCTGGCCAGGAAATTTCAAATGAATAACTGTATTGATCTTATTTGCGCTTATACTGCCAAACAGTGTAAATTTCAAATAAATAAATGCATTTGATGTTATTTGCACTTCTAATGTTAAAAGCAAGTGTATTTGCGATGCCGGCTTATTTGTAATTACCTATTGTGTAGAAGAGATAAAAAATTATAGTGCGAGGCAGAGATAAAAATAATAAAATTCGTTAACGCTCGCTTAAATTTAAATGTTACTTTTTGTTTAATTACGGCGACTACATGCATAAATTCATGTGAAGAGAAGAACATCCGATGTTTACGCTGTAGGCTCTGGACCAGTTACTGCAACCAAGTGATAACATAATCTAAGATTTTTTTAACTGAAGATAACGAACAGGGAAATTTATTAGAAACTCAGTGAAAGTTTGCACGAAACGTAAGTACACTCAAAATATATCAATCATATAAATAGTATTTATTATTGTTTGAAATTATACTTTACTTAGAAATTTTTTCATGACAATAAAAATTTCTGTCAGTTGTTTAAAAATATCCTAGCTAAATGCGCAAAGAATCTAGTCGTAGGAAGGTAACTCACATCTCAAAACAGATTATAATTATTTGTTATTAGTTTTTCCTTCGAGGACAAATTCCTACAAAACAGACTGTAAGTTAGTCTCCACGAACTATCCAATTAAAACAGAACTTCCATTCCATTGACCCAGTTACGAAATTTAGCACTTTTTTTTTTTTTTGCATTTCATAATCTTCTGCTGCTGCTTCCACAAATTCTTCTTCCCCTGCGTTCATTGATTCCTTCATGTATTCTGTCCTGTTTCTTCTGGGTCGGCATCTCTTCTTGTGCTTAGGTGGCTCCAATCTTAATTTTAATTGCGGCCAGCGAATTTCTCCCATTTTCTCAGTGCGTCCAAAACATACCAATTCTATTTTCTTAAAATTATCATATGTTGCCAACTTATGCAAATATTTTTTTTTTCCGATTCGGACACCAAAGATCAAGTAAAATCATAGGAGCGTGGGTGAGGCAATGCGTTCCTGCAAGAAATCTAATACGGGCCTGTTTGGCCAGGTGTACCTCATCTATTGAAGGAAAGCCTCGTATCACCAATTGTCTGCGAAATGTGTAAGATAAGAGCATTTTTTGTTTGTGTAGTTTATAAGGCGGTGATTGGGGAACGCTCCAAAATTCCTAGATCAGTGGTTCCCAATTACTTTTTCCCCCAATACCACTTCAAGAAAGAGCTCAACCTCGTGTACCCCTCATAGCTGAAATGATAAATAAATAAATTCATTCATTCTACTCGAGCGCTTTGCACAAGTACAGCATTACAGTAATATAATTCAAACATACAAACGCAGTTTATCTTAAAATATATTTTTGCGATACTAATGTTTGCGTATTTTTTCCAGTTATTTTAATGATTACCTTAACCACATACCCCTATAAATTGAAACTTGGTCCGTTGGCTTAACTATATTGTACGCCAACATAAGCTCACTATTATATTCCGTTCAGATTCGGTCCCATCGGTCGCCACAGGCAGATGCCCGAAATTAAATGCTTAAAGTCACCCAATAGGAACCACACGTGCATGAATTAAACAAAACTTTCATGGACACAGTTATCACTCATCTATAAATATAAAGATGAATGTATGTTTGTTTGTTCTTCATACAAAACCACAATTTTCATCCGATCTCGATGAAACTTTGCACACTTAGCCTTTGAAACCAGGAGAAAAATACTGTCTACATTTGGTTGAAAAATTATCTGTATAACTAATACATGTATCTTATAATTTCGAAAAATTACTGACCGGCGATAGATAGACGCCTTGGATGTGGAGGTCTCTGTACAGATTTTCCGCGCAGCGGTCAGGTAGCTCAGTGGTTAAAGCGCTTGCTTACTGATGCTTGGGTTGTGGTCTCCGGTTCAAATCTGCGTGGGGGGTAAGGTTTTTTTAAAACAAAAATTTTGATCGTAAGTCACACCTGGGCCGTCGGTTATTCGGATTGAATGTTAAACTGAAGAAATCACAAAGTTAGGGGTGCAATGCGAGGCAAATCGTAGGTGGTCTTGCAATGCTGTAGGTGTACTCCTTTTTACGTTATATTGATCCCTCAGGGGTGATTCGCAGTCAGTTTGTGTGTGATCAGCAGTAATAATACTATAAATGTGGAAGTAAGTCTCTGTCTTTTGTTACATTTTGACGACTTAATGCCTATACCGATATTGACGGAAGTTGACAGGAAAATCCGCAGGTAGGGCATAGGACACTTTTTTTCGGTATGATTAACAGTTGTAGCCACGATATTTTGAGAACGTATTGAATGGTGACAGAGAGACGGATGTGTGTGTTAGTCTGTAATATTACTTCGCTTGCTTATGCTTCTCGCGCATTATGTTAGTGTATAATTTGTTAATAAATTTCGTTTAGAGAAAAAATGTATTATTTAGTGTAGATGTCGATTTTCTCTGTCCTATTACTTTGTGTCGGCTTAAATGTTTCTGGCACCAGTTTATTTTGCCATCATGTTTGACATGCCTTGCGGGCGTAAACTGGCCTAAGTTGTAGCTCTAGCAGAGCACGAGCAGCTAAAGTTATTAGTACCCAAGAATCGGATGCTCATGCTGAAGAAAGAAGAAAAGACCAAGCTGAAATAAAGTTGCCCTTAGTTAACCCCCCCCCCTCCCCCACATCCCGTCACCTTCGTTTGTTTTTCTGATTTTAATTATGTCGGAAACTGTTTCTCTTCCAGTGACAGGTTCGATGGTAGAATGATATAGTGATGGCTTTCCTGTCATATTATGTTGACTCGGTGTTGTTTTGGTCCAATCCTTCGTTACCAACAACTTTCTATATTCAATTCTGGCAAAGAAATTCTTAATCGGCTCGTGCGAAGTCGCGGGTATCAGCTAGTTTATTATGTTAAGGTTCACAAGGATGATACACAACACGCCGCCATAAACCACCAGTTATACGTCATTCGTAATCGGTCTTCGAGATCCTGAAGACTGCAAGTTCGATTAAGTGGTGAACGCGATCATGCCGTCATAACTACAGTCACTCAAATTACAGTACTTCACTTCACTGTCCATAATTTTTGGTTATGCTCACGCCACACTTAAACTGCCGTTGACATCGCTACTTAAGTGGTTGTGGGCATTCAAATGTTCATTTTAAGCACCCTAGTGTCCGCCAGCACATGGCACAATCCAGAATCAACTGAAGCGCGCACACTTCTTTGTGACCACTCGCCATCTTTTCGCCACCGTCCAACAACTACTCCCCCTCGATATTCCGTATCGCACCACGTACAACTTTAAACAACCTCACGAACCCAGGGGGGTTCGCGTACCACTAGTTAGGAACCACTGGCTTAGGTGATTATGGAGAACCGCAATCGGAACGGTTGTTAAGTGAGGGGCTGGGCTCATGCCTGATACCGTTGTACCTCTCCTTTCCAGTGTGTGGCGCCTCAGTGCAATTAGCCACAATGGCGAGTCATTCTCTCTTTATAAGTACATCGGTGATTCTTTCACACTGTTATCACCGACAGCAATGTGCAGTTAGCAGTTGCCTTAAATTTAATTTGATTGTTATCCTGCCTTTCTGTTCGATATAAATAAGTTTTTGGAATGCGACGGCAATGGCGCACACACCCATGAGGGCATTGATTTTCCATTAGCTCTTATTTCCCTAGACGATTTTTGCTCTAACTCTCATTAAGTCGTTCCACTCCGTTCATCACTACTCCCCTCTTCCTCCCCCCTCCCCTCCTCCCACTCCTACTGTCCCAGCACTGTTTAATTAAGATTTTGATTTATACGTTATTAAAGTTATCATTTACGCCTGTACTAATTACTTCACCTGAGTTCAACAATATGTAGTTGTGGATAACATTTGTATCTAGTGCTGGTAGTAATTGTAAGTCCTAGTTCTTTTTTAACAAATATTACGTGATTCGATATTTGTCGTTTGGTATTTTACCCACTCCTTGACCGACATGGCTGTCAGTCCAATATTGTGTCTGGCGATCGACATTAAATTACTGTTTCGAGTCGAATTGCAAGAGTTTTTTTTTTTTTTTTTAACTGCTTAACGTCCCGCAACAGCGAGGTCTTTTAGAGACGGGAAAGGATGGGGGCAAGGAATGGGAAGGAATTTGGCCATGGCCTTTTTTTAAGGAAGGCTCCCAGCATTTGCCTCGAGTGATTTGGGAAACCATGGAAAAACCCAAATCTGGATGCCCGGACGGGGATTCAAACCGCCGTCCTCCCGAATGCGAGACCAGAACGCTAACCGTTACACCACCATTTCGGTGTATTGCAAGGGATTTTAATCACCAGTACTTGGCCAATAGCGTAAAAGAGGTGGTCGCATACGGTTACTGATTAGGGGTTGTGTACCGAAAACAACTGAGTTAAATTTATTTACTCATTTATTAATTTTTCCGATCACATATGACCCAGCTTTTAAAATGTAAACCGGAAGGATAAATCTTCTTTGCCTGAAGAGGAACTTACCATATACAGGGTGGTCAGAAATTCACTCATCGGCGGGTAAGGGCAGTGTTCGGCACGTTGCACTAACGAAATAAATACAAAAAAAAATCTAGTAAAAGTCGTACCGTTTTTGAGTTATACGCAGCTAAAGTTGGCCAATAAGAGCGCTGCGCGGGCGAATTCAAACAGCCTTCCACCGTCGGTGTTGCCAAGCGTACTCGAGGCATAGGACCGCCAAAGAAAACGAAAAACTCTCTTTGGAAGTGGGGATCGAACACGCAACCTTCAGATTGAAAGTTTGCCGTCTTACCGACTACGCTGCCAAGGCACTAGAATTTCCTTGTTTTTAGAAGCCTCTAGGGCGGACTGTTTGTTCGTAATCGGAATTGATCGGTAATCCGCGACATTTTTCGGGAAGTCGGTGGTGGGGCTAGAGGATTCTTTTTTATGGGAATTGTTTTTTAATTAGTTGATCTGCTTGCTAGATTAATCTTTAATTTTTGTACAAAAATCGTTTAGTTACTGACACAAAAAAATTCTGCAAACTTAATTTATTCGTTGCTAAGAAGCTTCTTTTATTCCATGTAATCGTATTTCACTAGATTTCGATCACAACATTTTTATTGATTAACGTGAATATCCTTGCTACTATTTTGCAACAAAAAACAATAAACTTTTGGGAAAAAGAACATTAAACCCATTCTATCGTTTGTAACGTATCTTTCTCTGCTGCAAAAAGTCTGCTCTTATTCAAACAAGTTGTACATTTTGGTAACGTGTATCAACTCGCTAACGCGCGGTAAGCCGCAAAAGGTAAACAAGCTGTTACTCATTGAAAGCCCTTTTGTCACTGATACAAAACAAAATTACTGTACAGTAGTTTCATTCCAACTTGACGTTATCAGTCGCAACATTGAAAGCCAACAGGGATTTACTTACAATAAGCGTCAATCCGCAACAGTAACCGTAGTAAAAATGTATCCCAATAAACAACAATAACAAAAAAAGACGGGTCCTTACATTTTACAGCAACTGCTCAAAATGTCCTCCCTCAACTGCAATACCGGCACGACAACGCTGAGTTACTGAATTTGCGAGTCTTCCAAAATTGTAACTTTCTCTAATTTCATCAAAAGCTAGAATTATCCTAGCCAAAAGTTCTTCCTCTGTTTCTATTTCAGTCTCATAAACAATGGCCTTGATAGCTCCCCAGAGATAAAAATCCAATGGGTTGTTGTCTGGTGACCGAGCTGGCCAGTGAATTGGGCCTCCTCGACCAATCCACCTGTTAGGATACAATGCATCTAAGTGTTGACGTACCGGTACTGCAAAATGCGGCGGCGCGCCGTCATGTTGAAACCACATGTCATTACGAATTGCCAAAGGAACGTCTTCTAAGTACAACAGAAGGAGGTTTTCATGAAATGCTAAATAAGAAGCGCCATTTAAACGTTGCGGAAGTAGAACAGGGCCTAGTATAAACTCGCCCAAAATACCCGCCCAAATGTTAACACTAAATTTGTGTTGGTATGATTTGACAAAAATTGCATGCGGATTTTCGACATCCCAGATGTGGCTGTTTCGGCTATTAAAACACTTCTCCCTGGTATAGCACGCCTCATCCGTCCACAGCACCTTCCTTTCAAAGTTGGGATAATCGTTACATTGCTGCAGGTACCACTTTGAAAACTGAACTCGAAGTGGAAAGTCGTCTTCCTCCAAATCTTGAACCTTTTGAAAGTGAAAGGGATGTAACCCTTCGTCGTGAAGGACGTCCAAAACAGTGGCATGTGAGGCCTGAAATTAAAAAACAACAAAAATGACCCTATTGAAAGGCTGCATTTAAACGGAGAATTTGAGGGATCACTTAGACTGGACGTATCTGCAATGCGTTGGCAATGACCCTAGAGCTTGTCCTCGGATTATCAGCAATCATTTCCAGGACATTGTCTTCAGATCCTACACTCCGCCTGAACCGATTTCGTCCGGCGTCGGGCCTGTGGACAACAATACTTCCCGTCTCCCTCAACCTTCTGTCAACCAACACAAAAGTGTTGGCCGATGGAATCACACAGTTAGGAAATCGAGTCGTGTAATTCTTAACTGCTTCGGCCCTGTTTTGTCCAGCAGCGCCATACGCCAAATGCATATCGGCGTACTCTTCAAACGAAATTTGATGACGTTGCATGATGACAGTGTCTTTGTCAGTAAGTTGCGTTCGACTGCGAGACTTCTTCTGGCATGATCCTTTAGCCCCACCACCGCCTTCCCGCCCTAGTGGCTTCTAAAAACAAGGAAATTCTAGTGCCTTGGCAGCGTAGTTGGTAAGACGAAAAAACTCTCAATCTGAAGGTTCGATCCTCCCGGTGGAAGGCTGTTTGAATTCGCCCGCGCAGCGCTCTTATTGGCCAACTTTAGTTGCGAATAACTCAAAAACGGTACGACTTTTACTAGATTTTTTTTTGTATTTATTTCGTTAGTGCAACGTCCCGAACACTGCCCTTACCCGCCGATGAGTGAATTTCTGACCACCCTGCATAACAATATTGAAAGAAGTACAAGTACTGCAGGAAATTAAGTTATTATACCAGATAAACAAAGTTTCAATATAAGCAGGGGTGAATTCAGGGGAGGGGGCTAAAGCCCCCCTAAAAGTATCTAGGTCCTCCCCCGATATCATAACTCTTTTTTTTTTTATATATATATAGCTTTCCTTGATCTTTTAAGGGATCAGTAATCCAAGGAGATTTTAAAGACTACCCTACCCTACCCTTTCCGACTCAAGCCCCCCAAACCAAAGTCTACAAAATCCACTCAATCCCCCCAAACGAAAATCTGCTCAAGCCTCGTCCAAACCGAAATCCTGGATCCGCCCCTGAATATAATCCAATAAAATTGCTTAAATTCCTATTTTATATAAAAAAAACTATATGTAAAATAAATACAAGGTGAATATTATAACTGTTTCTTTTAAAGGTTTCACTCCTCCTCAGATGCATTCAAGTATTCAAATAGCCAGCCGAATGATTCATCTAGCCTTTCCAGCCTTGACTAAGTCTCCGGCAGTTACTCTTTATCCTGGAACTCCAGCACTCACTCAGAGAGAAGGCTCCTCTGGGAATAGCTACGGCCTTTCGTCGCTTCCTGTCTTCAGCCTTCCTCCGTTCCAGATATCTCCCCGTTAAATCTCAAGCGTCTACGCAGTGTGTAGAGTAAGGTCATACGGCTCCGTTGAAGCTGATTCGCTGGATGGGTAGTTACATTTGATAACCCCCGTAATATCTTTCCGAAGAGTAGGCACGAAGGAGTCGCACTAGGTTTCGCGTTTTCCTTTCTTTCATCACCCAGACACGTATACCAACACCGAATACCACACATACAGTAATACTGCCATTCCTATAATGGGGGGTGCAATGAGAAAGTGTCATAGTTACGAGGAAATTGAATAGAGGGAAATCGTCTACGTGTTTGTACTGGGCATGGTACACACTTATACGAAGGCTTATTTATTTTTTATTTTTTTTCGGGATCTATGGCTCGTCGATGTCGACATCATTCGGTCCGGTAGAGGATGGGGGCAAGGAACCGAAAGGAGTTCAGCCATGGTCTTTTAAAAGAATTATCCTGGCATTCACCTCGAGTGATTTCTGTAAACCACGGAAAACCGAAATCTTGATGATCGGACGGGGATATGAACTCGCGTCTTCCTGTATGCCAGTCCCGAGCGTTACCGCTGACCCAATGGGCTCAGTAAAAAGGTTCGTGTTTTAATCGCTCTTCGGAAATGCTTGACGAGCACGGGCGAATTTATTTTTATACCATAGCTGTCTGTGTCACTAACAAGTGGAGACTACCGTTTTAAAATTCATATTCCATTCATACTGTGTGTAATAAAATCTCATGGCCAGAGGTATGATCTGGCAATGCAGTAAGCTGCGCTTCTTCACCCTTGTCGACAAAATCGAAATTGAAATATTCCGTTGCTTTCATATACTTTCTACGTTAGGTTGATTTAGAAGGGCGCGTGGCGCAGCGAGCAAACACTGTGCCTCTCATAAGCCCGTCGTCGCTGGATCGAATCTCGCTGCTGGCAACTTTTTGTATTTATTCAAATCAGTTTCAAATGCCGTTTGTTGTAAAAAATAAAATAAAAAATAAAATACAAATATAAGTATCGTTACTCGACCGTTACAGTTGAACGACAGATGTTCATTCCCGCACCAGGGGACGGGAGGGTCGAAACAAGATGCCGTCGGCTTTTTCACAGAAAAAGGAATTTAAAAAAACTTATTACATGCATAATTCTTACAATTGATTGCCGGGA
>JARYHS010000814.1:0-75013 GCA_031002005.1 Vandiemenella viatica
TTAAGAGCCGAAGGAGAGACTTAATTCCGAAACTAATTTTATATTTTTTTATTATTTTTTTTTTAACGAAATCTTTAATTCTCGTCTTGCTTTTACGTCAGCAAAATTTAAACGCAAGTATACAGAAAACAAATCACGAAGATCAGACAAGAATTTAATTATTCCATGATTACCATAGAAGATAAAAGCAGACTAAGGTTAAAGTGCCAGAAGTCTGGTTACTGTTAACTTTCTTAGAAGCACGGCTCCTTGCTGCGCCTCCAATATTTAAGACTGCTCAGGTTTTAATAAGCTACTTCACAGCGAGGCACCTGCTGACGTTGCTCAGATGCAAATAATCTGCTGCTCTCAAGCTAGCACATCACAACTCGTCTTAAGATCACGATCAGAATTCCTTTAGACTAACCAGATTTTTACTTGGGGATTAATGTTTCTCGGACAGCTAAGGACATTACAGACGATCTGTGCTATAGAAGAGGAAGAGTGTTGTTAACTGACTGCACCACTGTTAACTTCGCCGGAATATGAAGTCTGAGAGTGATTTCGAAACGTTGCCCACTTCAACAGAGAGAACCCGAAATGTTTTTATATAGCAACCCGAGTCTTTTGCTGCTGCTTCGCACTCCCGGCCTCCGTGTGCGAAGAAATGCCTTTACCTTTTGTTTTCTTCTTGTAGCAAAGCATAAAATTTTGTAATGCAGTTTCATTGTAACCTTTAATGAAAATTAAATTAGACAATTTTGTTACGGTTAATGGAGCGTTATTCTCTGATGTAGTGGTTTGATTAACGTTTTTCGTGTATTCTAACGTAATACGATTCAAAAAGCTAAAGCAATAAATAATCAAAGTTATTTTTTCTGTTGACTGGTTTGATGTAATACTCCATCTCTTCCTATCTTGCGCTAACCTCTTCATCTCAACATACCCTTTACACCCTACGTCTTCAATTATGCGCTTCACATATTCTAATCAATACCTACCTCTACAGTTCTTTCCTTCCACTGTTCCCTCCACTAACAAATTAAACTGCATGTCTTACAAATGTGACCTACCACCCTGTCTTCCTGTAAGACTCTTCCACAACCTTCTCTCCTCACCTATCATTTCCAGAACATGTTCATTTCGTACTTTATCTTTCCACTTAATTTTGAGCATCCTTCTACAGCACCACATTTCAAATTCTTCGATTTCCCATTTTTTCTGGTATTCCAAAAGTTCATGCTTCGCTACCACAAAGTTCTGTATTCCACACATAGAGTTTTAAAAAGTTATTTCTGAGTCCTAGATCAATATATGAAATTAAAAGATTTCTCTTTTTTAAAAAGTCTATTATTGGCAGTTCTATTCTCCTTTTAATATCAATCTTGCTTTGGCCATCATTTTTAATTTTACCTCCTAAGTTACAAAATGCATTTACTTCTCCTACCCTTTTTTTCCTTAAAGGCTTTACGTCTTATCACCGTCGAGGTCATTAGAGGAGGGAAAAGATTTGGGACAAGCAACGGGTAGGAATTCGGCCATGGCTTCTTGAAGGAAGTATCCCGGCATTCACATGGAGTGATTTGGGAAAAAAAAAAAATTGAAAACCCAAATCTTGATGCCTAGACGGTGATTCGAAACCGCGTCCTCCCGAAGGTGAAGCCAGAGCGTTATCGCTCGCCCCCCACGCTCGATACTACTTCTACCACATCCGATCATATTTTTATACTTAATTCACTATTATTTCTATCATTTGTGCTATATTTCATTACTTTTGTTTTGCTAAGGTTTATATTTATCCCATAATCTTCCTTCAGTATTTTGATCATGCAATTCAGTAACTTCTCAACATCTTCACTCTGCAATGTAGTCTTCACGGGTGTACCGCCGTATAGTGTTGTGGAAACACAATATTTCGACGGCTAGCTCCACCGTCTTCTTCAGAAGTCATACGCCGGGAAAGTCTTCCTTCTCACATCTTCACTCTGTTCTGCTAGCTGGACAAGGTCATCAGCAAATCGTAATATACTGATTTTTTTCCTTGAACGCTTAGGTCACATGAAAATTTTCTTTTATTTCCTTTATTGCTTCCTCTAAATAAAAATGGAATATTATTGGAGATAGACTACAACCTTGTCACAAACCCCTTTTAACTGCTGCATGTCTCTCATGATTCTCCAATTTTATTATAGCCACTTGATTCTTATATAGCTTATAAAGTATTCTTCTATCTCGATATTTTACATTTGACTTCTTTAAAATTTTGAACTTTGTCCCATTTAACATTATAAAAAAGCTTTTTCTAAATCAATAAATGCCATAAAAGTAAATTTACTTTTCTTGATGCGCCCTTCAAGCCAGAATTCCTTGTCTTGTACAACGGATTTTCTTAAACGCAAATTGATCTTCACATACTTTCTCTTCTACTATCGTTTCTATTCTTCTGTATATTATCCTAGTCTGTAATTTTGAAGCATGTGATGTTAGACTTATGGTGCGATAATTCTCACATTTGTCGGCTTGTGCTTTATTCGGAAGCGTGAAGATGATACTTTTATTAAAATCAGTTGGAGTCTCCTGTTTCATAGCTGTTTGATATCACCAAAAATAATCTTTAGATTCCTGCTTCTCCTAGGGATTTCAGGAGATCTGCAAGAATCTCATCAGTTCCAATCGCCTTACTTGATTTAAATCTTTCAAAGCTCTATTAAATTCTGTCCTTAAAATAGCATCTCCTAATCCATCCATGTCGACATCCACTTATTTGGATGTTCAAATCATCCATGTATATATGTGTTGGAGTATAATGTTTGGTGTGTATATCGTAAAGGAGTGATCACCTGCCATGCAGTCTATCTGTTCTCGGTACGAACGAATTATTTCTTCTTGCTCCGTTCCTTATTACACCGAGCACTAGACCTAACATTAATGTGTATAAAGTGATATTTAGATGGTAGTGGGATAGTATAAAAGCAACGGGCAGTTTCAGTTTAAGGGAAATGTCATTGACATTCTCCCTGCAATGCTGCGAAACGAAACTTTTTCGTCCCCTTTTACAGTATGTAACGAATGATTGAACAAAATCAGACACAAAGATTTCGTACAAATATGTACTTAATTTCGTTCTATTTTCATTCAGCAAATGAATCGTATGAAAAACTTAAAGCTGTAATACACTTCGTAGTGGGTGATTTTATGACTGTTTAACAAGGATGCTCATATACTTCTGATAATATTATTCATTTACACGAGCCCGTTATGAATGCTGATGTTTTGTTTAAACTGTTTTAAATATGGTAATGTGGGACTTGGAGAATGTTACCAACGCAGTTAAGAAGTATAAGAAATCGTTTAAAGTAAAAACTTATGTAACTAAATAGAGAAATCAGAATGTTTAAAAACTGAAGATACAACGTGAAATACTCAAATTTTCATTTAGACACTGACTACAACCTATAAGCAAATTGTCGCACTTTCTGGCACGAACAACGAAATTAGAATTTTTTAAAGTAAATATTTAGTACTGACTAAGAATGCAATGTGACATAGAAAACAAAACCTGTAAATTTAGCAGAAACTCTGCATCGTTCTAAAAGTTTTAACACAAACGAAGGCTAATTTCTTTCCTATTATCATAAAGTAAGAGAAGCGGGCAAGTATGAAAACTTTAACGTAATGATGAAATGTATTTATAAGTTACCGGTACAATTCTGCAGCCTTCAACTAGCCTGATGGCTTTAATAAAAACCTTTTTCACAGAATTGTACAGCTGTTGCAGGGTTATCAAAGAAGATAAGAACTACAGCTACTGCGCCTTTATTTCTTTTTAAGTGCTGCAGCATTGTAATCTATAATTAAGCATGCACGTCTGCTTGCCATGCACACTAGAAAACAAGGATGCAGTATCGCTAATTTCCAAACTACCAGAATGTTGGCAAATGCTTTAAGGCCAACAACGCAGCGTTAAGAGTAAATAACAAAAATAAACAACGCACTGAAATCACAGCTGGAAGAACAAAACGGAAATAGCACTCTGAAAATTTGTAGTAGGGTCTAGAAAGCAGTTTTCAAGTATTGGAGGTTCTCCAAGACGACACAGCGGAAAAAATCTCCTGAAACATAAGTACACTGACGAGCCAAAGAAACGTATAGGGATGCGTATGCAAACACAGAGATATGTAAACACTCAGAGTACGGCGCTGCAGTCGGCAACGCCTATATAAGACAAAAGGTGTCTGACGCAGGCGTTAGATCGGTTACTGCTACTACAATGGCAGATTATCACGATTTAAGTGAGTTTGAACGTGGTGTTATAGTCGGCGCACGAGAGATGGGACACAGCATCTCCGAGGTAGCGGTGAGGTGGGGATTGTCCCGTACGACCATTTCACGAGTGCACCGTGAATATCGGGGATCAGGTAAAACATCAAATCTCTGACATCGCTCCGGCCGGAAAAAGATCCTGCAAGAACGGGACCAACGACGACTGAAGATAATTGTTCAACTCGACAGAAGTGCACCCTTCCGCAAATTGGTGTGGATTTCAATGCTGGGCCATCAAGAACTGTCAGCGTGCGAACCATTCAACGAAGCATAATCGATATGGGCTTTCGGAGCCGAAGGCCCACTCGGTAACCCTTGCTGAGAGCACGACACAAAGCTTTACGCCTCGCCTGGGCCCGTCGACACCGACAATGGACTGTTGATGATTGGAAATATGTTGCCTGGTCTGAGGAGTCTCGTTTCCAATCGTATCGAGAAGATGGACGTGCACGGGTAGGGAAACAACCTCATGAATTCATGGACCCTGCATGTCAGCAAGGGACTGTTCAAGCTGGTGGAGGCTCTGCAATGGTGTGGGGTGTGTGCAGCTGGAGTAACATGGGACCTCTGATACGTCTAGATGCGACTTCGACAGGTGACACGTATCTAAGCATCGTGGCTGATCACCTGCATCCATTCATGTCCATTGTGCATTCCGACAGACTTGGGCAATTCTAGCAGGACAATGCGACACCCCACACGTCCAGAATTGCTACAGAGTGGCTCCAGGAACACTCTTCTGAGTTTAAACACCTCCGCTGGCCACCAAACTCCCCAGACAAGAACACTGTTGGGCATATCTGGGATGCCTTGCAACGTGCCGTTCAGAAGAGATCTCCACCCCCACGTATTCTTATGGATTTATGGACAGCCCTGCAGGATTCATGTTGTCAATTTCCTCCAGCACTACTTCAGACATTAGTCGATTCCATGCCACGTCGTGTTGCGGCACTTCTGTGTGCTCTCGGAGGCCCTACACGATATTAAACAGGTGTACCAGTTTCTTTGGCTCTTCAGTGCACAAATGCTTAATACAAAACGCATAAAAATAAAATAAATAAATAAAAACTTATAAACGTTTGGAAGTAGACACAGAAAGAGTCACAGTGTTAAAGAGATATTACTTTCAGGGATGTGATGTATTAAAGCCTAATACATAACACACTGCTGTTTTGTGAATGACATTACTAATTTTAGAAAATGCAGTGTTGTTGTAGGCCATTTTTTCGCAGTTGCTCAGTAAATTAAATGATAAAATGACGGCAATAGAACTGTATTTGTAGCTTTATTTCCGTATGCGTTTCGCCTCTCGTCAAGGCATCATCAGCGACGAATATATTTTAAAATTTACATTGGTTTTACAAACTTATTATATGATAGTTGACATAATTCTAAATTGATAAGTTTTATGATTATTTACACTTTCTATAAACATTAGTGGTTTTCAGGTTCGTTACCACCCATCCCTGCTTTTTCTCCAAAGCATGTTTCCATTACAGCCATTTGTCTTTGTTGCAACTCACTACAACTCAATTGTTTTGGTGGCCATCTTGTTTTATTAATGTCAAAGGTGGTGGTGCGCTGACGGCGCCAGTTTTGAAATTGCGTGGGAGATTGATGTTTTGTTATTTTGTTTCCAATTTTATGTAAGTGTGTGAGTGCATGTATCTGTTAGGTTTATTTCTTTAATGGAGTACATAAACTTAACAAACCTAACACTGTTCAAACTGGTAAACATACAATAACGCTACAGTAAAGAAATAAACCTAACAGAAACATGCACTCACACTCTTACATAAAATTGGAAACAAAATAACAAAACATCAATCTCCGACGCAATTTCAAAACTGGCGCCGTTAGCGCACCACCACCTTTGACATTAAGAAAACAAGATGGATACCGAAAACAAGTGAGTTGTAGTAGACGCAATGTTTACGTCCTGTACACAGCAGCAAAGACAAATGGCTGTAATGGAAACATGCTTTGGAGAAAAAGCAGGGATGGGTGGTTACGACCCTGAAAACCACCATTGTAAACAGTAAATGTAAATAATCAGAAAATGTATCAATTTAGAATTATGTCAAACATCGTATAATAAGTTTTTAAAACCAATGTAAATTTTAAAGTAGATTCGTCGCTGATGATGCCTCAATGAGAGGCGAAACGCGTATGGCAATAAAGCTACAAATACAGTTGAGTTGGCGTAATTTTATCATTTAATTTTAGAAAAGGTTTCGAAGATCAACCTTGTATTTGTAACTATGGAACACCGAGTACAGATTAGTGTGAGAGGTTTGATTGGTACCAGGAAGTAAACTATCGATGGACAGTCTCTAACCAAGCAAAAGTTCACAAAAATAACTGCCGATAGCTTAAGAGGAGAACAGATCGAAGTGTAACTGCCTGGTGAAGGAATACTACCTAATTAAACGTAAAATCCAGGAGTGGCTTAGCACCCGAATTAGTGGATTTAAAATACGACTGACGAGCTATTAATCCCTGTAAACTTCTCCACAAGGTCACAGAAAGATAGCAGCACAGCAACTGATAATCATTTCCAAAGAGTGTATAAATACAGAATTCAAATACTAAACTGACTGTCACAACACAATGTTCGAAATTAGAAAGAAAAGTTGAAAAAAATAATAATCTCTGAACGTTGATTTTAGTCAATTACAAGAGATAAATAAAGGATTATCTCACGATACACACACGAAGGCATGAAAGGCAATCCATAAAAACTGATGATACGCCACTGAAACCACATTGCAGGATTTACAATCTACATCCTTCTGATCTCATTTTCTGAATAGCAAACTCTCTTACTGTACCTAACACAAATGTTCCATTTCTGATATTTGCTTTGGTTTTAGATCTTCATTACCATCGTGCTTATTTCTTTATGTTCAGTCCAAACGCGGCACTAAATGAAAACTTCACTCTTATTGGCGACATAGTCAACTTTAGTAAAAAACAGTAGCATACTAATTCTTTCTTTGTTGTGCCTTTATTGCAGTATGAAATGTTTCTTTCCTTGACGCTTCCTTTACATACAAGCTGAATATCATTATTGGTTATACTGGCTAGGTCTTTAAATTATGTTCGTCTATCCTGTTACTTGCATTATAGCCATCTTAGGGCGCGTGATGACGCTACTAATGAAAATTTGCATTTACCTCTCCCTACATGGCAAGCGTTCATATCGGAGTGAGAATATACTTCATGGTCTTAACTAATTAGAAAAATTTAAACTACTGCTAGCACTTCGTGAGTTTTATATATATATATATATATATACCACAAACAAATATATACGGAAGGCGCCCCCAATAGTCCATATCCGAGCCCTCGTGATTATTTTTTGCTGGGATTCCTTAACGAAAAGATGACGAGCGGTCTGGTAGCTCATGATATGACACGAGCAGTGTTTTTATGAGTTTTGTATGATGATATTAAGTATGCCAGGACTTTCCTTGGTTCGGATTCCACGGTTAACTGTAGGTCCCAGAAGAAAGGAACTGGCCGTCCTTAGAGTTTTACATTATTCGAAATACATGTATTTCAAATACAAATATAAAATGCAAAATACATAATTTCGTTTTGTATTTAAAATACTCTGATATAAAAAGCATTTTGTATATTATTTGAAATACTTTTTCAAACTTATTTTCTATTTGAAAAATGCAAAATACTTTTCTTAGTTAACTGTGAACACTGTCATCGTGGGTAACACTAAAAGAAAAGTTCACGGGCTTCAAGCCGCATCAAATTTGCATCATCTGGCGACATTTCGGTAGCTACCACTAATACCTTTGTAAGCCACCACCAAACATCAACAGCCTCATAACAGACGCTGGGATAGCAAAAGAAACGGCAACGAACCTTAACGTATGCCCCAAGACTGTCAAGATTGTATAGCTAATCGAAAATACATACGTAACATGTTGCGATGCGGCCTAAACTTAGTGCTATACGTTCACCGTCATATAGGTTGGCTAAACATGTGACACGTCCGTTAGTTGGTCGATGTGCATATCATGTCAAGAATGTAGTTAGAGGAATGAAAATAGATCCTAACGATACCATGGTCAGTTTGGACGTAACGACGTTGTACAAGTGGCTGCCTTTAAGTGACACTGTTAAGCTCTGTAGTGAACATTTTCATCAGAAAGTGGTGGAGTTATTTAGATACACCCTCACGTCCACATACTTCGTGTATCAGGGTAAATACTACGAGCAAACGTATGATGTATCTATGGGTTTCCCGTTATCTCCATCAGTAGTATTTTGTACGTTTAGCCTTTGACAAAGCTCCTTTAAAGCCTAAATGCTTTAATAGACATGTCGACGACACATTCCTCGTGAAGCCTCATGAAAGCAGGCTTTAAATGATTTTGCTAACCATAATGGTGATACTAGTTTAGATTGCCTAAATAAATATCCAACAGTACAAAAGGTGTTCCTAAAAACCAATATTTGTTTTGCAAGGCCTCACAGACCTAACATGGAAAATGACATGTTTGGAAAAACAGTAATGCTAAAATTCATGAATTAAGTGAAGTAGTTAATATACATAATAAACGAACAAAAATATTTTAGTCTAATAAAAGTATTTTAAAAATACCATTTTGTATTTAAATATTAACATTTCAAACCATTTTTTTATATATATATTTGAAATAGAAAGACAAAGTATTTTCATTTTGTATTTAAATGCTTTTTAAAAACTATTTTGTACATCTCTGGGCGTCCTACAATGAAAAAGTACGCCTCTTTCGGAAGGATCCAACCAACTTTCGGGTTGAGTGTGAGTGAACGAAGAGATTTTCTTAAAATACCGGAAACAGCAAAGGAGCTTTCACCTCTGGCAAAGCTATGCTTTGATCATGTGGCGTACGCTAGGACGCAACATGGATCGCATTCCACTTAGAACTGTACATCCGATTACTTTCTGGGTTGTGTTTGGTTAACCCCGACAGGAGCGGACTGAGCGGGAATTCAAAACTCTTAAGGCGGTCGAGCTACCCTTCGGGGTTTTCCAGCTAATAATGCCATAATAAGTTACTGTTTTCCCCCTGGTATACGGAAATCGAGGAAGAATTTACTGCCAGGACCACAGTTGCTTTACCTACAAAGTACAATATCCCAGAAAATACGCTTTACTATATTGGCTGCAGTTGTTATATGAATTTTATGATATGTCTTGAGTGAAATTTTTTTTTTGTTTGAAACAAAACTCTCCGTTATTATTTGTACGACAATAGCTTTGTTCTGGATGATGCTCTATGCTTCAAAATTTTGTTATACGTTGACATTAAGCGATTTTCCCTAGTAATTCTTATCCTCTTTTTATAAGTTACTGTTATGGCAAGTTAAACGATTATGATACGACACTCCAACTGATCATCATCAAAACACTAGAGTACTTTTCATAGCCTTTAAATGATGCAATTTGATACACGTAAGACTTTATGCCCAAATCATTATAAAAGACCAATATTGGGGACTTTCCCTGTAGTTACCACATGTCAACCCTTAACGTGAAAATCCTACTGTAATATCACATTGGAACGGCGAGTGTAATAACATTAACGGAGACTCAGTGGTATGAAGTTTTCTGCGTTGGCGACAGCCTGCCATGCGCCAATAGGTAAAAGGTCAGCAATTTTCTGGCTAAGGTCAAAGCAGAAAGTTTACCAGTTGAGCTTGCTTGACGTTTCCATGGTACGGGAAGGAGATTGATCCATGGTGAACAATTTTTATCCGTACGAGACGGTTTTGCAGTGAGAAGAAAGACTCAGCTCGGGGTCAACAAGGAGGCGACCAGGGTGCGTCCATAAACTAGGTAGCTCAGTCTAGCGAGAGGAGGGGAAGGGTTAGCTGAAAAGCTAAGCTGTGCTAAAAAAAGAGGGGGGGGCTTCGGAGCCAAGCCACGTAGCTTTTAAATCATATTATCTGTTACAGTTAAAATAAGGTACAGAACACCTAACAGCATGTGAATATTTATTTCGGTAAATTAATTATCTCCGTAGGTAATTTACATGCCACGCGTGAGGGGGTGGAGAGAGCTAGAGGCAACAGCCACGTCGGACTACGTGGAGGGGAGGGGGGGGGGTTCACAGGGGGCCAAAATGGATCTACGTAGTTTATGGACGCTCCCCTACTCTGGCGTGATTCCATCCTCTGGATTGAGTAGTCGGAGAGCGATACTGTTTTGAATCAGTCTGTACTGTTCGATGCCACGACACCAGCTGCAAGTCACCGAGGTGGTGGTGACATTTTGTTTTGAGATCACTGCAAGCTAACGAGCGTATGAGTGCGTGAAGCCAACATACGTACGGTACACTGTGACGCAACAAGACGTGTGACGAGTGTTCTAACACTGGAGCGAATAATTCTCTCATCTACCCATGGCAAGAAGTATCTTTAGTCATCATCAAATCTTGTAACTTAAATGTCACCTTGTAAATCAAATCAACAACCAGTCTCCATCATTAACATTAAACCTCAAATGATTGAATTGTGAAATTAATAAGGCGATATTCGTAAATGTATGATAGCTATTGTAATGTCGTGGAGACATTACAATAGCTTTGGTTTGGATGATAGTATACACCACAAGATTTAATTATTCATTGTAGTTATTAAGCTTAATTAATTAGTTAGGTTTTACTTTGGTCCTCTTCTTAGTTTGAGAGATATGCAGATTTAAGCTGTTATGACACTCATTCACTGGGGTGATCAGAATTATGAAGTATTTCATGCAGTCTCAGAATCATTTCATTTGGTACACAGATGTTTTATCCCAAAAGCACAATATTGGTGATGTTCCCAGTAGATACCCCACATCTACCCAAAATGCAAAGGCTTTTATGGCCTTAAATTATTGGCCAGGGTAACATTACATGCCACAAATTTTCATTATACTTAGAAGTAACCAAATTTAACTATAGCGTTAAATTTTACTTCAGTTGTTTCCTTGCTTTGGAAGCAGATATACGAAGTTAACCGATTATGACATTAAAACGGAATTCGTGTAGTCCTACTACCCAGTGACAGTATTTGAATTTTTTTTAACTTATGCCTTTAGGCCTTGTCGGCCTTGAGGTCATTAGAGGCGGGATGGGATTGGGGACAAGAAACGGGAAGAAATCCGGTCATGGTCTTTTCGAAGGAAGCATTCGCCTAGATTGATATGGGGAAACCATGGAAAACCCAAATCTGGATGCCCGGAGGGGGATTCGAATTGGCGTCCTCCTGAATGCGAGGCCAGAGCGTCACTTGCTAACCCACCACGCTCGGTGACAGTATTTGAAGTTGATGCGCATTCCGCCTCTGACATTTTACGTGGATCAGAACCAATGGTCTTTACAACTCCTCACCGGATCGGGACTTGAACCAAAACCCTCTTTTTTCAAGGATGGCACCATAACTACTGTGCTACTGTAACATTTATAACATTCACTCCCTGTTGAGTATCAAAACTGTACAGCACAATAAAAATAAAATTTTAAACACGAGTCATAACGAAATTGCAATATTAGCGTCTTTCCTCAAATCAACCCATTTTTTTCTGGCTTCGTTGTCCATCGACATCGAGGTCATTAGAGTCGCCTACGAACCCCAAAAATGAGTGTTTTGACTAGCACAAAAAAAAAAATTGATTAAGTCTTTTATCTAATGAATTTTGCGAATAATCTGAAGAAATATAATGTAAGAAAACTTAATATCTTTTTAAAGTTTTTTGAATTATACCCCACGAGATGAGGTAAACAAAAACAAAAAATCACCCTCTTTTTTTAATTTAGTAATGATGGAATTAAAGTTATTAGACCTAGCTACACTACTTGAAGGTAACACAGTTAAGGAATCCCACCTAAACGTTGAGGTGTACCATTTCTTAGAAAAGTACAAAATTTTATCTTTATGAAAATCAGGAATTTTTACTGGGTGCCAGTGAAACTTAAAATGCTTCAAAAAATTGAATTTTGAATTCTGACAAGACTTTAAAACCATCACATCTAAATGAAATTCGGAGGAGTATAGTTGTCATAGACGATATTTATTCTATCCTTGTTTATAATTAACACAGACAATACAAACAAATGATACAATTAGTACATTAATCTTTCCTGAATATATAAATGTCGATCTTACTTTATTATTAATTTTTTTAATTGAGTCCCTTTACTCTCTCTCAGGCCGGTACTGTTCAGTAGCATTTGAACAGTCGCCGAGTGCAGTAGCGTATTTTGTTGTTATATTTTATCTGTAGTGGTGCGGGGATTTGATTAGTGTAATCTCAGAGTGTTTATATTTTGTAGACAGTGCTCGTTAGTAGCGTTTGAACAGTCGCCGAGTGCAATATAGTATTTTGTTGTTATATTTTATCTGTAGTGGTGTGGGGATTTGATTAGTGAAATCTCTGAGTGTTTATATTTTGTAGACAGTGCTCGTTAGTAGCGTTTGAACAGTCGCCGAGTGCAGTAGAGTATTTTATTGTTATATTTTATCTGTAGTGGTGTGTAGATTAGGTTAGAGCAATTTACGAGTGTTTATATTTTGTAGGAAGTACAGGTTATTTCGAGTTTCTGTTCCATTTTTCTGTTCTTTTTTCTTTCTTTTTCGCGTTTTTCAAAGGCACTATGTCTAGGGACTGTGATTGCTGTGTGCAGACGCGAGCTGAGGTGGCCGATCTGCGCGCACAGCTTGCAGCTGTGTTAGCGAAAGATACACAGCTGGAAGCTGCCGTAAAGGCTACAGCAGATGTGATATTGGGGAAACTGATGTAGCCATGCCTATCACAGATTCTCCCATATCGACCGTCGTACCTGCAACCCAGGCTGAAGTGTAGGATGCTGTGCCGCGTTCGCCTGTCCGTGACAGGCGTATGACTTCTAGACTTCAAAGCCGCACACGGGGGCAGTCGAACAGGCTTAAAGGCCAAGACGCTGAACTTGTTCGTCTGTCCAAACGGTTTAATGTATTGTCGGAGGCTGACTCAGTCCCACAATTGTCATCCTGCGAGTTGACGGCCCCCCAGCCCGCCAGGTCTGAGCAAACTCAGAAGGGCATTCTGTTAGTTGGGAGCTCTAATGTTAGGCGGTTATTAGAGCCACTTAGGGAAATGGCGGATTACTCGGGGAAGAAATCCAACGTCCATTCAGTGTGTATTCCAGGTGGCCTGATCCGAGATGTGGAACAGGCCATCCTGGATGTCATAGAAAAGACGGGGTGTAGCCAACTACAGATTGTGGCACCAATGATGCTTGTCACCTTGGGTCGGAGGTTATCCTCTCTTCCTTCCGGCGGCTGGCTGAAAGGGTGAACTCTGTGGCCAGTGGCCGCAAGATATCGGCAGAGCTAACCACCTGTAGCATCGTAGACAAAGTTGATTGTGGACCTCTGGTTCAGAGCCGTATTGAGGGGCTGAACCAGAGACTACGACGTTTCTGTGATGATATTGGCTGCAAATTTCTCGATCTTCGCCATAGGGTCGAGTCTTGCAGGGTTCCCCTTAATAGGTCAGGAGTCAACTACACACGTGAATCGGCTACACGGGTGGCAGGGGCCGTGTGGAATGCACTGGGTGGTTTTTTAGGCTGAGGGAGGAAGACACGAAATACAGTAACGGGCAACTCAATCAGATGCAACACCGGAATGTAGGAGCAACGTAAAAGAATCTCGACAGTTAAAAGTTCTCGTAATTAACTGTAGAAGCATTTGTAACAAACAACCGGAGCTTTAAAGCGTTATTTGTAGTACAGAAGCGGATATCGTCATCGGTACGGAAAGTTGGCTGAAAACGGAAATAAGTTCCGGCGAAACATTTAAAGATAGCATGAACGTTTTTCATAAATACATGTTAAAATTCTCATGGAGGTGGGGTATTTATAGCTGAGAGGAAATTTCTCCCATGTAATGAAATAGACGTCGATACGATCTGTGAAATCATGTGGATTAAACTCAACGTTGAAGGGTCAAAACTCATCATAGGCGTCTTCTACCGTACACCCGATTCCGACATAGCTATCGCCGAGGAGTTAAGAAATAATGTAAATAGTATAGCTAGCCGTTTTAAGGATCATGCTATGATTCTAGGAGGCGACTTCAATCTGCCTTATATTGACTGGCGTAATTACGTTCACATCACAGGTAGCAGGGATAAGGCAGCTTCTGACGTAATTCTCGATTTGTGGTAAGATAATCATCTCGAGCAGCTAGTTAATGAACCTACGCGGTGTCATACCGGTAGCGAAAACATTTTAGATTTGCTGGTTTCCAACAGGCCAGAATTATTCACCGACATTTCAACGACACACAGGAATAAGCGATAAGAAGCAGTAATTGCGACTATCAAATAAATGACCAAGCGAAAAAGGAAATAAAGGGCGGATTGTATACAGATTCACTAAGGCCTCAAAGGAGTGTTTTAGAATCTACCTGAGGAATAATTACCATAACTTCAAGACAACAGAGGACACTGTTGAAGAGATGTGGCATCGATTTATACATATTGTCAGGGAAGTTATGGAAATACATATACCGAAGCGGACAATAAAGGGGGAGAATGATCCACCGTGGTACACATGCGAAGTCAAAAGATTACTCAAAAAACAAAGGATAATACACGCACGCTCAAGAAGGAAGGGGTGTCGCAGCAATTTAGAAACCTTAGCTGAGTTAACTCTCTCTCTAAGTCTCACAGAAAACCCAAAGAAATTTTGGTCGTATGTACGAAAAGTTAATTGTACCAACAGCAATATTCCAGCACTAATTCGTGTAGGTTCCGAGGTTAATGAAAGCCGCGATAAAGCTAACGTACTAAATACTGTATTTAAAAATTCATTTACAAATGAAAATAAGCATAGTATTCCCGTTTTCCCACGCCGTGGCGAGTCGGTGATGGAATCATTACGAATAGATACTGCAGATATCATTAAGCAATTAGAGCTCCTGAAGTGGTGGAAAGCACCGGGCCCGGATGGAATTCCAGTAAGAGTATTTTCAGAATATGCGGCGGAAATCGGACCATTTCTGTCTGATATATTCAGTAAATCATTAGAAGAGCGAAAAATACCTTCAGACTGGAAAATCGCGCAAGTAACTCCGATTTTCAAGAAAGGTGATCGAAGCGATCCTGGAAACTCTATAACATCTGTTTGTAGTAGAGTTATGGAGCATACTATATGCACGAACATTATGAATTTTCTAGATGAAAATAATATGCTTATAACAAATCAACACGAATTTCGGAAGAAAAGATCATGTGAAACACAGCTGGCCCTATTTACACACAAAGTAATGAAAGTTATTGATGCAGGTTCACAAGTAGATGCAATTTTTTTATATTTCCAGAAAGCCTTTGACTCTGTGCCACACAACCGCCTTTTAGCGAAGCTTCGAGCGTACGGTATATCGGATCAGCTTTGTGAATGGATAAAGGATTTTCTAACTGGTCGGCCGCAGTATGTCGTAGTTCAAGGAGAAAGTTCTTCTAATCTAGATGTTGCAGACCCCGGTAGCGCGGGGCTAGCGAGTTGGCTTCGTGTTGCAGGGGTTGCCGGTTCGAGTCCGGCCCAGGGCATGGGTGGTATTAATTAACTGTTGTGTTTGTCCTGTGTTGTCCTGTCACTTGTAATCCTCAATAACACAAGAAGAATGTACAGACACAATTGAGAAATAAAAAAAGAAAGAAACACAGTTGCTGACTGAATGGCTACAGGGCCGAATGACATTAAAAAAACATTCTAGATGTTACATCGGGTGTACCTCAAGGAAGTGTAATAGGACCTCTTCTTTTCTTAATTTTTATAAACGATCTCGGACACAAAGTCAAAGGCCTTTTTATATTGTTTGCTGATGATGCGGTTATTTATAGGGAAGTAAGAAATTTGGTCGATTGCTTAGATCTGGATCTGGATGTTATTTTGGCTTGGTGCGCTGAGTGGCAACTTACTCAAAATTGTAAAAAGTGCAAGACAATGAGCATAACTAACAAAAAGAATCCAATTGTTCAGAAATAGGAGTTAAACAATACAGTTATTGATATGGTCGATTCTATGAAATATTTGGGAGTAACAGTACAAAGGAACATGAAATGGGACATGCACATTAATTCGTTAGTAGGTAGAGCAAATTCTAGGCTGCGATTCATAGGTCGAATCTTGAAAAATTGTAATGAACAAATCTCTTGTGCGTCCACATTTGGATTATTGTTGTGCCATTTGGGACCCGTTTCGTAAGGGGTTGATCGAAAGTATACAGAAAGTACAGAGAAGAGCCGCTCGATTCGTGACCGCTTGCTACAGTCCTTATGAAAGCGTAACAGAACTGATTAGTAGACTAGGCTGGGAGTCTCTGGTAGATAGACGACACACGTTTCGTTTAAACTTATTGGTAAACATGCGTACTCCCACTTTCACTTTCGAGTGTAGTGAAATACTTCTTGCACCAACCTATTTGAGTCGGAAGGACAGGAAAGATAAAACTAGAGAAATAAGGTGCCGCACTGATTCTTATATGAATTCTTTTTTCCCTCGTACCATTAGGAATTGGAATGAACAACAAAAAGATTAGCTTTGGTGCTGAGCACCCTCTGCCACCCACAATTTTGTGAATTGCAGAGTATATATGTAGATGTAGACATGTTTGAAACTGCGGTACCGACTGTGTGATCTACAACTGTTTGTTTTTACCGTGTGGCGCTGAGTGGATGACGACACAGATCAGCTGTAGCTGTTGCGTCACAGGATTGGCGGTACTTCATCGGAATTGGAGGCTGCGTTCCGTTGAGCCACATGTAGCAACACACTTTCACATATATAATATATACAGGTCAAAACCTGGTGCGCGAGACACAACAACCTGCACACAACACCATCTGCTTGTGACCACCCCCCGTCTAGTTCTGTCCTCTGTTCACCCTAGTGTGTCCCCCGCCTGGCGGCAGCATCCCTTTATCTCACAGAAATGCGGAGGGTGGCTCTACCTGCCAGTGGTATCCGCTGTACTGTCCACCAAACTCGTCTACAACGTTTGCACATATATTAGCCTTTAAACAACATATGTATTGTTCCTTTCACTGTGTTACAGTACAACGTGAAGGGGGGATAGGGAGTGCGGCGGTGCGCAAACAGGATTATTGCAGAACGCGGTAGGAAGCGTGAGGGCAATCTACACGTCCGCCAGCGCCGGGAAGTGTCTGCAGCGGGAACACGATCAACATCGACATCAATATACAACATGCACAGTTTCCTAAACGTCTTACTCCACGGAACCATAATATCTGCGCGATGATAAGGTGATTAACAAGCCTGGAGATGGTTCGTTTTTGTTTCACTAGTAAGGGGGCGTCGATTAATGACATTAAGTGCTTTCCCGGGATTCCGGACCCCTCCTCCCCCTTTCTGGTATTTTTGTATGGTCTCACCCCCCACCCAGCTCGATTTTTGGACCAAATACCCCCTCTAAAGTTGACTTTCGCGTCATTTGTAGTTTTTTTTGGCTCTACCATCCTACAAAAATTTCAAAACCTCACATGAGATTTCCGTTGATCCCCCCTGCCCCTTGGTGAGGCTTCGTGAGATTTCGCCGGATACCCCTCCCGCCCTCTATTTCACTCCACGTAATTAACGAACGCCCCTAAGGTAAAACAGAGCCGTTGTCATCATTCATTGTTAGGTCTACCATTGTTTCGTATCTTGTAGATCACTAGAAAAAGTTGCATGACGATATTTGTGATGAGAATGGTCTGACTTATTCAAATCCCGAGTGGATGATGCGGAATACAGAAACGTATAGATTAGTGTATGAACTGAAGGCCATATTCTTTAAAGTTCGAAGTCTACGAAAACAGTCCGACAGGTCCTTCCGATCGTGACGCTGGTCAAATAAAACGTTTGTTTTTCAGTGGAAGTGTCTCAAGCAGTCACTACGATATTTTGCTTCCGCTTGATGATCCTTCTGCAATGAATGATAAAGTAGATTGTTGTCCAAGTAACTAAATGAATTTTACTGAAAGTAGGATTGATTTACGCAAGAAAAATATGGAGAAAGACCTCTTTAGAATAAATAAATCTAAAAAAAATATTACCAGTGTGACTGTGGGCGTTAAAGCACCACAGTGTATAGGTTAGGGACAACAGGCCGAGGTTCAAATCCTAGTGTACCGGTTGTCTTGAATGCAGTGATTAGGCGGTTACCCGCAATCACCTATGCGAGCGTTCCTGAACCTTTTTTTAATCCGGGGACCAGTAAAATGTCATAATTAATTCTACCACTAACTTAAGTGGGTCTAATATTTTTATATATGTGTATGTTATTAACCAACCCTATGAGCATGTACCGTGGTCCCTTAACATCTACGCCTACTACAAGGCCCTCATTTGAGTAAAAATGCAGTCATATCTTCATATAAAGGAAATATCAGATTTTTGGCAAGTCGTTGAAATATTCATGGTTTTTACAAACTTTGGTTTACTTTATAGGCTTATGGCTTGTTCTCTTCTATAGCCTTATTCAGTACGAATACTGTATCCATTTGATATGAAGAGAACTTTTTGTTACGATATCTTTCATTCGATTAGAATATTTTTTTTTTAATTTTCAGCCAATCTCATCCTCGCGGACATTGACCTAAGCGAATGCTGGCACCGTGCCCAATCTCCGCCTCATAAACTACACATTTCACAAACAAAAATACAAATATCATACAGAACGCAAATATCACAGACAGATGGCAACACTTAGCTCCCCCATTAGAGTAGGTTTCCCCGACGGAGGCGGAATACAAGGGAAATAAACTCTCGTTATAAAAGCTTGCCGAGCAACCTGCACTAGAGCCATACCCTAAGAAGTAAAAAAAAAAAAAAAAAATCCTCATCCTAACAACTCCGGCACACTTCAGCCAATTACTACCAAAAGCGACGTGAAACGGAAAACTGTTATAATAAATCCCACGTTGAGATATGTCGTACAGCCTTAATGCCTTTTTCTCTGTACGCCCGAAAGTAAGTGAAGCACTAATGCGTTACTCCACACCCGGAAGTTATACGTGAAGCAGTTGCACCCTACTGCTCTTTATATTCCCAGTTAAACCAAGCTGTTCACTGAAAAAAAAAAGATTTAAAATAAAAACTGTTGAACAAACTATTAGCAATTAAATCATATAAAAATCTTGGACATATTAACGGCAGAAATCCTTATTAAATGTCATTGGGCAATACAATTAAAACAATTTTTATTCTCATCATTAGAAAAGTTAAACATTGGTTCTGATGACAGCACCATTCAAGACAAATTGTAGAAAGTTTTGGGAAAATCCGAACATCCGTATATTCAAGTACCACTTTATGTAGAGCAGACTTACAAGGCTTAAAAGGAAAGACAGATCAATGGATGTTATTGGTGTAGATATCTTCAGTCTGATAAAATATAAAGAAACACAGTTGTTGGCTGAACAGCTATACTGCAGAATTCCATTTAAATATTAAGGGGGGAAAAAATGGCCCAAAGACGGAAACAAGACCCATTAACTTCGGTACAACGGTTTGTTTTCTTAATCTTCTGGTCACAAAACACACTGGCCTTCTTAGCATTTTCTCCAAACTAAAAATCAGTTTATAGCGACATCATCACATTATCGTAAGGAATGATACACGGGAGGTTCACATGCTATATTATTTTCATATTCGCTACTGTTCTTTGAAACCGGACAAGTGAATACCAATCTAGAATTAGCTTTTACCATAGCGGGGTTATTTGTTCATTTCACTTTATCACGTTTTGTATTGAAGTTACAATACATTTCAATTAATTGACAGTTTCTAATATTTCAACTAATATTATAGTATGGAAAATGGGTTTCTTTTTTCCATTGTTCAAGAGCATCATCACCTCGCATATTTTTTTATAATTTAATTTGTTATTTTTCGCACCAAGTTCGAATAAAGTTAAGGCCTATTCTTCAGACTATTTTACTTTGCAACTATAATTGAATCCTTAATAGTGAAACCAACTACGACGATATATAAATCTAGATACCTGGCTACTGTCATCGTGCGACCATCCCGATTGCAGGAGGACGCGGCCGGAAGCAGTCCTTTTTATGGCTGGAAAGCCTCCAACTCGCATTTATCCTGGCAACAGAACCCATACCTACGCGGACATATGCCCTACCATTCACTGAACCACCACCATTCAGTCACTGAGATGGCCCAGCGAATTATTATTGGTATTATAATAATGTTTTCAATGACCTTTGGACTGTGGGACCATTAAGCAAACTTCAGGTGTTTACATTTTATTATATTCTCATTAAAATGTATCAAAATAAGGAAATAGCAATACGGTTTTTCATTTCTAAATGCATGGAATAACACTGCTCAAACTTTCTACTCTCTGGAACAACATATTTAACAAGTTGACAGAGATACAAAAGGGATTATACTTGTATAAAAAGTAGTCAGGCCTTTCACTGGGGGAGTGCATCAATCTGATACGACATTTCGAAGCCGCTCTCAGATTAATCTTCAGCGAAGTGTATAATTACTGTCAACAATTATCAACTCTCACGTGCACATGTAATGTTACAACATCCTTAGAGAGCGTCCATAAACTACGTAGCTCCACTTCGACCTCTTGTGGTCACACCCGCCCCCCCCCGCCCCCCCCCCCGCCCCCCACGTAGTCCAACGTGACTTTTGCCTGTATACCCCCGTCCTTCCCCGCGTACCTCGTAGCTTTTTTCCCTGTTAATTTCAGAAGACATTTTTTACTGTTTTCTCTTGTCGGGCTATCATAAAGTACGAACGGAGATAATTAAATGACGGAAATCAATATTCACATGCTGTTGTATTGTGTGTCTCTGTAACTCATTTCAGTTGTGACCAATAATATGAATGGAAAGCTACGTGGCGTGGCTCGGAAATACCCCCCCTCCGCCCCCACGTAGTCCAGCGTAGTTTCCCAGCAAACCCCCCTCCCCCCCCTAGACCAAGCCACGTAGTTTATGCGACATCCCTTATGAGATCCATCACTACCTCGCTCGGCCAAAACCTCAGCACCAACGTGCCAAAGTCGGGTGGATGACGAAGGCAGAGCAAAAACACAAGGGGACCAAAGCTTGATGAAGAGAAGACATTGGTGGACAGATGAATTCGCTTTCTCAAATCCAAGAAAATGATACGATCCTGTGACAATGTGGCAGTAATTTTCATCATATCATGAGGAACTGAATCAGCTGTGCTTCCAATCAAAATCCATGTTTGTTATGTGCTAATAATTAGCATTCATGTAATTCATGCCATATAATCATGTACGTTATGCAATTGTTAAGATTCTATCACAGCCAAGTACAAAAGAAACTAATCATCAGTTCAAAAAATCATTAAAAATTCTTTATGAAACCCCTCTTATTTTCCCGTTAGTATCGAATTACGAATTATTATAATCATGAAAGATGAGATATTAATTGCATGCTCGTACTGTAATGCCATAAGGATTTGACACCCTTCCCCATTTCATTACACAAAGTGTTAAACAACCCTGACAGAAAGCATTACTAATAAATCCATTTCCAATGCTAAGCGGCGAAGACAAGTCGCGATGACTTGGCAATTTTTAAATTAGGCGTTAAGCATTTCAGCTTTAAAACGACTTTTAATAAGCACATATCGGTTGTGCAGCAATACTGGAATAGCACTCTCATTGCATCTGACCTTCATACAAAATAAATAAATTTAAAAAAAAGATTCATCGTTTTTGTACAAGATTTTTAGAAAGCTAACTGCAGTTAGAATCCTTCAGCATTTCAAGAATCAGTTTTTACTCTCTTTTTTACGTTAATCTCGCTTTCCAGTTTATTGATCCTCGGGGTTTTTTTTATTTTTTTTATTTTTAAATTGTATGCATCGTCCGCTTTTTAATCAAGGATTAAATTTCAGTCAACGAATAACCAACTCGTAATATATATTCTCATATTATTCAGCTAAAACGATGCCTCGTCTTTTTAATGGTGTCTGGTAATAGCTCAAATAAAAAGGGAACTTATCCGCTAGGTATATTCTAAGACAGTGTACTATGGGTTTTGGAATCTGTATACTGCACTTTTCTTCTTTCACTGGACTAATGAAATTACTGCTGGAATACACAAAAAGAACATATGGGGTATTGTCATTTGCCAGTTAGTTCTTTTTTTACATTGAAGGAATTGACTGATATGAATTATAGCCACTGGATAGAGTGAAAGTCGTTACTTGTGGTTACGAGCCATGGGCTGGTATTGATTACCACCTAGCACGACGCGACACCCAATGTGAACCGACTGCACTGCCAATTATTCAATTACCTACACTGCTTTCCCAAAACAATACAGCTGATTGTCAGAATGGTTCCGTAGCAGGCTTAGCACCTTAATTGGAAGTGCGATGGAAATTTTACAAATTGGTACACTTCAGCTAATCCTGCTTTACAAGAGGGACCGATCGTGAATCAGCGAAATATCTGACAGGAAAGAAATGTCCCCTGTTCAAATCCAAATGAAATCCCTACAGAAAGAAAACATCGGAATCTAGACGGAAACGGGCATCTGTTTCGAAACATCTGTAAAAGGTATTGACAGACTTCACACAAATTTAAAACAGGCACCATTACACGTCATAGTAACAGAATTTTTTGACCGTACACATAACATTTATAACTAAACTCTGGCACTTCAGGGAAGATAAAACCTACTTTGCTATAAGAATCATACGGAGCTTCCCAAAGCGGTGCCAGCTGTAATGCAGCACTGATGCAAAGTCTTGCTCTTGAAATTCTTCTGTTTCCAACCACTGTACGGGTCTTAGCACACAAGCCTCTCCATTTTTATCTCCTTTCACCAACTCTTCGTCACAACTCTGGTCTTGTTATCTCCTATTTTCAGCACACACACACACAAATCTACACTGTTCTGAATCATCCATCCCTTGGTCTAACATCTGGACCGTTTACATTGAATCTTCAATTACAGTATCTTTCTTGGTATTCTATGTTCCTACATTCCCTTAATATGACCATATCATTTGAGTCTTGTCTTTTCTATCCTCACATTCGTTATCCCGTCCATTCTTGCTAGCCCTATTCTGTTTCCGAGACACTTCATTTCACATCCATGTATCTTGCTAATATCCCACTTCATCACTGTCCAGGTTTCGACAGCGTGCATAAGAAGAGGTACATAATACGCCTGATAAATTATTCCCTTTCTTCTCTGTGGAACATCCTTCGCCAAACCAGATGCCTGAAACTTCTTACAAAATTTTTCGCTTACCTTATGCTTTCACTTACGTCTCCATTCCACTTTCAATCTCATTACTTTCTAGGTTTTTAAAACTATTCAACCAATAATTTCAAATGGTCTCATGGACCCAACTTCTAACCACCTTTCTCGTAGCCGCCTTATTTAGCCTGGTAATCCTACCGGGTAAAGGAGATCTACAGTTTAACGTGGTTCAGATACACATGGCGTCCTAAAATCTTCACATTTGCAAAGCAAAGCTCTGCCAGAAGTAGGAGTCACTTTTAAGGCCCGAAAAAATTCCAGCCGTCATTCGAACCGCGGACCCCTTGATCAGCAGTCACACTGAGCCACCAGTCTACTTAGCTGTTCTACTGCCTTTTTTCTGGTTGTGAACCTAATACTTTTCTTTATACTAAATTTCATGATATATAGTCCTACAACTTCCTTGCTTTAACCCTAGCCAAATTGTTCTTTCTCCCTCGCCTTTAGAAAAATTTACACTCTGTTTATTGTAAATTTTGAGATTTCTTTGTAGCTGCATTACAGAAAAATAAGTATAATTATATTCTTCTTCTAGCCCTCTCTGCCTTGTCTTTTTTTCCGTGAGGTCTTGCGACTCGTCGATGTCATTAGAAATGAAAAAAAGGGAGGAATTCGGGGTCACGGCCTTTTGTTGAAAGAACCATCCCGGCATTCAACTGAAGCGATTTCGGGAAAGCATAGAACACCGAAATCTGGATCGTCGGAAAAGGATTTCTTTTTGTCATTTAGGTTCGACTATGGCTGAAGAGTGTGGTACTTAGCGCCTAAGAGCTTATTGTAAAACATTTTATATCCCAAGGAAGAAATTTAGGTGCGCGCGCTGCACAGCTCTTGGACCATGCATCTGAAAAGAAAATAAGTACCGTCCCCTTTTTATTATTATACGAAGTAGGCCTCTTCAGCATCAACATACCCGCACAAACTGACTTTCCCTTCATGGGGAAAACGGGAGAGGGGGGCAGTGTTCATTGAGAGAAGGGTAATTATAGCCAACAGGATTGTTTACGAAGATCTGTAGCAAACGTTATGACCGAACTCTCCAGGTATTCGCTTTGAGCGATTTCGAGGAAACGTGAAATATCAAACTCTGAATGGCCGAAAGAGTAATCGAACCTAGGTCCTCCTGAATTCCAGGTCTGAACGTTACCGCTCAACCACCAAGCTTAATCGTGATCTAATAAATAGAAGTTTCAACTAAGCTGCGTATTGTCACGCGTATGATGCACACTTAATTTACTGAGCCATGGGTACAGAGCGATTTATAAGGTCAGGCTGCACAGTTGAAATTTTGATGATTGGTCAGTGAGATAACTTGTTTTCTCTTTAATACTTACCAATGATCCAAATATAAGAGATGAGTTCTGTTTCAATTTAAACTTTACAACTGATTAAAAAAAATATTTTGCTTGAAAAATAGATTTAACATTTTATATTGTAGTTTGCGCTGTGTGATTCTTGACAAGCATTATTTGATAAAAACAAGTACATCCTGATGAAGAGTTATCATATGTTTAACACCGTAGAGCAACAAGTAGGGTTCGTGCACTCTTCCGCGCCTGAAACATCCAACAGTAGAATCCTAACTGCAACATCGGTTTTGTCGATAGCCAGCCTTTAGTACGCCCCTAAGAAAATAGTTTTTTTTAAACGAACGCCATTTATCTTCACTGCTTGAGGAGTTCACTCAAAATGCATAATTGCTGAACTAGTACAGAGGTAGAAGTAAAACGCAATGTTTTATGACAAACTTTGGCCTTGAGATGTCTCCAGGTAAATAATTTACGAAGGCGCAAACCTGGCAGTGATAAACTAAGCTTTAATTTCACTGACGCTATGGACTCGGACATTCTTATAGTTCTTAACAGACAGCAGGGCTAAAAGGAAATATCGAAATAAAAATCTGTTTTTTTATGTCTTTATGACTCGTCGGCGTCTGGGTCTGGGTCTGGGTCACTACAAGCAGGAGAAAATTGGGACAAAGAACGGGAAGGAATTCAGCGCTGACCTTTTGAAGGAACCGTCTTGGAATTCGGCTGTAATGCTTTCGGGAAATCACGGAAAAACCGAACTCTCGATGGTCAGACAGGGATTTGAACCTGCGACCTTCCGAATGCTAGGCCAGAGAGTTACCGCTCACTCGCCATGCTCGGTAGTAAAAATACTGCCGGGGGCGAACTTAACTCGCATAATGGGTTCAAATTTAATGGCAGAGGTGAAAAGTATTAATCACTGTTATCAAGATGAAAAAGTCGGACTTAGTAGGAATTACTTGTGGACGATAGTACTTGTTGCTAGACTTTTCTCCACACCGGACTGGCTTCCATTTTAGTTGGGCGGTGACGTGGTTTGTCACGGGCTGGTTACACAAGGCGCAGATGACCGTAAACCAGCATCACTCAGCTCACTGAGCCACGTGTGACGTCAGCAAGCGACGTTTCCCAGCACTAAGAGGCAAAGCCCCTAATAGCGCAAGCTGCTGTATCAAAATATCTTCCTTCTATTCCTCTGCACCCTGAATCCAATCCATTGTGTTTAATGTTAGTCCATTGCTTGATTTTTTCTTCTCCCAGCAACCCCACCGAACTGTGACAAAGCAAGCAATTTTGGAAATATGTTATTTTCTCTAACCAAAGCTTTAGTTTTGATGGTAAAGAAAAGCTCTAGGACTGATACCACGTGTACGTCAAATGTAGGAGAGGCGTGGTCTCGTAAAGCATAATATCAAATTCCAAACAATAATGATAGAAAGCGAAAGAAAGAAGCTGCTACGCAATAAAAAGCGCTTTTGGAGTAGCGGACGGCGGATGTGGTTAGTCACAAAGCCGAACGCCTAAGAAAGGACTGCACCTTCTAACTCAGCCCGCATCCATTTAGGATTGCCTGCATTTATCAATACGAGAGGTGATGTTCCACAATTCCCATTTAGCTGATTGTATAGCAAACGTAAGGGTTAAATCCCAAACCTCTAGGCAGGTGTCTTTCGGAAGAGTGTGTCAGAAAGGTACCAGCATCGGGTTAAACTCTCTCCCTTCTTTCATCATCATACACTTAACACATGCGTTGTAAAGAAATTGGCAATACTGTTTATGTAAAATGGGACAACACACATTTCTTTTGTTCTTGTCCCTCACCCCCTCTCTCCTTGTCACACGATGTCACATTTTGTGTACACCCCCGTTGTTATAACACCCATGTTCCAATTCTAAATTTATAACTTGACTAAAAAAAAAAAAAAAACACTTCAAACGAGAAATCACAAAGCTTACGACCCCCTTACCCCATTTTCACGTCATGTTATACGTTGTTTACGCCCCCCTCCTCTTTTTTTAACGTTTTACATTTATGAATAGGCCTTAGAGGCCATCCACAAATTACAGCTCGTCCTTAACCCTTTTCTGGTATTTAGTAATCAAACTACAGATTCAGCTCGCAGGATCGTAACTTTGCGTTCAAATCAGCTTCAAGGAGACCATTTTTAATCGAAATTGCAATGAGCCGTGTGATGTTTATGACATTGTAACGCCACTAGAAAATATTACCGTAAGACTTTAGTAGCATAGGTGCCTAGTCGAAACCATATGAAAACTTCCAAGGAAATATGCAAAACTGCAGATATACTCACTGATGGCGTCGAAAAGTATACATGAATGATATAAATAGGGATAAAATGTCAAATAGCGAAAAATCCAGTCTTGAAGGAGGGAGCTCTCTCTTCGCGATAAACGGTAGGCATTATTCGAAATGAGAGGAATTGAAAAATTATTAAGACGAGAAAATTTAACACGCTCGGAAATATATGCCTATTCGAGTCTAATGAGGAGCCCTAAGAAATTCTAGCTATGCGTTAAGACAGGCAGTGGGCGGCTCTAATGGTGTAATATGAAATCTCAGGTACAATTTGTAGTCTTCTCAGGTTACTCAAACGCAATATAACTTGGTAACGACCATCGTTAAGAGATTAAACAGATCGATTGTGACTGGATGACACAGAATATCTGCCCTCAAAAAGGTAATTACAAGTAACCAATAGTTTGTTAGTAAGTTTCTTTATTGCCGACGGAGCGTGACGGGTGAGCGGTAAGGCTTATGCCTCTCTTTCGGTAGGACGTGGGTTCGAATCCCCAGCCCGAAGAATTCCGAGATGGTTCCTTCAAAAATCATTGCCGAATTCCTTTCCGTTTCCTTGCCCCCAGTCCTTTCTCACCTCTAATGACCACGGCAAGACGTAAAGTGACAATCAATCAATCAGTAAATAAAAATGCAACATAGCATGGGCGTATCCAGCGAGGGGCATGGGGGGGGGGGAGGGGCTGCTGCTCTCCCCTAGAAGAAAAATTAAGTTGCCTTCAATACGCTTTGACGAGTGAGGAACTGGCTCAGGAGCATTTGTGAGAGGAAAGATTGACTGGATTATGCCTGATGAGTGTGCATCGGAATTTTGTGAAAGAACACCGTGAGATATTGAGAAACAAATTTATTGAAAAAATTTCTAAGAATCCGAGACGGTTAATGTTTACATAAACTATAACTGAGTTGCGATCTTAATTTACTACACAGTAGGTCCTTAGATTAAGTGGTTATTAATCAATAATATAAATAGTTTCCTCAACAGGTTTGAGTTTCAATTTGTAAGAAATCGTCATGTTTCAGTCCCCCACCCCACTTCCTCAAAACGAATATGAGTTGCCCCTCCTTCCCCCCCCCCCTCCCCCAGCTCAAATCTTGCCCCCCTCTAGTTCTGATCCTGGATACGCCCTTGCAACATTGGGATTCATCTGATTTGATCTGAAATTAACTTCAAGAGAAGATCTACTTTCTTAAAATGCATCAAGGAACCTTCCTGATGTTATAAATGTAATCGCCGAAAGTGACAGAATTGAGGACTGAGGCTATGATCTAGATGATTCTAAATCATTATCTTCTTAAAAAGACTCCGGCGACTTATTATAAAATTTGTAGGCGAATAGAATATTTCCTTACCTCAGATCGGTCTCAGTGTGTGCGTAGCATCAGAGGCCCGTCATCATTTTTAATATTCACATGCAATCTCGATAAGTATGTTATAATTTATCCATTAAGACAACAAGACATAAATTTTACTTCTAATTTACGAACGGTTTAGTAGCTCAGTGGTTAAGGCGTCTGACTGCAGATCGAAAGGTCCCCGATTCAAATCCCAGTCTCTGCTGGCGGATCTTGCTGTGATATGTTTAGTACGCGAGAACGCTTCTGTGGTTTGGATTCCAGGTTGAATTGTCCCGTCCCGTCTCGCCTCCGTTTACAAGGGATCGTGGGAATGCGCCTTAAGGCTAACAACCCTAGTTGTAACACAGATTTTTTTTTTTTTTATGGCATTCGGCTACTGGGCCATACAGCCAGCTCAATGTGATTTGTTGCTATCAAGTATTGACACAATGACACTACAACACTAAACACCCATGCCCTCGGCCGGACTCGAACTGGCGACCTTCGGTACGCGGAGCTAGCACTCTAGCCCCTACGCTACCGAGGTCTTGGTTGGGGGGCGTCCATTAATGACGTGAGGTGAAATAAGGGGGAAGGGGCGGTGAAATTTCACGAAACCTCACCAAGGGGAAGTGGGGGGGTCAACGGAAATCTCACGTGAGGTTCTGAAATTCTTGTAGAATTGTAGAGATAAAAAAAAGGTCTCCAAAAGTTGCGAGTTCGATTGGTAGGAAGGGGGGGAGGGGTCTCCGTCAAAATCTCACGTCATTTTAGAGGGGGGGAGGTCCGACCAAATCTCACGAAGTCTCACCAGAGGGGGGAGGGGTGGTCCGGAAAATCACGTCACGTCATTAATGCCCCAAGCGAACATACATACACATATACATTTTCTTTTAAGTTGTGTGAAGATTAAAATACTGAACCAGAGAGCAGAAAATGTGAAGCAACGCACATTACTACCAGAAAACGAAAATGGTGATGCACAAGGTTACAAAGGCAGCTAAATTTTCGGGACAGTCATAATAAATAATACAATAATCAGTAATCGGATAACCATATTGCTTCAGATGCTGGGGCTAAATAATTGCATTTCGTAGATCTTATTCTGAAACACCAAAAAGTGTAAGCAAAAAGTGTAAGCAACCTCCGAAAAAATGTATAAGAAAGAATACAACGAAACAACAAACCAATTATTACGAAGTAATGATAGCGGATTAAATATAAAGTGTCGAGTCTTACGGGAGCGTAGGCATTCTTTTGATGGTCCTGTGAATTGAATTGGAAATAAAACTGATGGATATTCCTAAGCTGCGGTCTTATTTTGAGCTGTGGAGTTTATATGTAGACTCATATTTTACTTAAAAAATATCTCCACAATTCTAAAAATTAACAAAAAGGGAGAGTGATCCACTGTGCGCTTTTTACATGAAACTTTCGAAAATATGCCTGGTGTACTCGCTGTTGTAAGCATTTATACTTAAAATATATAATGCCTGAAGAAAGATTTGAAAGTTAAAGGATTTGTAATACTTTTGTTTTGTAGCAACTTGCCAGATACCGTAATCTGGACACTGACTTCCTCAAGGAACTGCTCCCTGTCATCCCTTCAACCTACAGGTTCCTCTAAGGGTGCGAATACGAGTAACATATATAGGGTGAAACTTGTGATGTGTGTGAACTTTGTATTTCTGGTGTGTGCCTGAAATGAAACTAGGCATATCACACCCATTTGCTTTACAGATACTAAAAATCACTTAAAGTCAATAGTTTAATACGAAATCTAACGTGAAATCGCATCTTTTTTTTTTTAACTGCTTAAAGTCTCTTAACAGCGAGGTCTTTAGAGACGGGAAAGGATGGGGGGCAAGGAATGGGAAGGAATTCGGCCATGGCCTTTTGAAGGAAGCATCCCGGCATTTGCCTGGAGTGACTTGAGAAACCATGGAAAACCCAAATCTGGATGCCCGGACGGGGATTCGAACCGCCGTCCTCCCGAATGCGAGGCCAGAACGATAACCGTTACACCACCACTCTCGGTCGCATTTTTAAAAACCATAAATTTATTTAATTCACCAAACATTAACTTATGTGAAATCAGAAATGTGTTTTGATCCTTTGATGAAATCCGACTGTAAAATAACGTCCATATTATTTCATATGAAATTCTGTATTAATATACACGTGTACTGAACTGATTTCCGATTTAAAAATACACATTTAAAAAAATGAAAAAACGCTATTAAAAAATCAGATTATTCTGTCGGCTGGCGATTCATTTCATCTCTAGTGTCAGGGTCCCCGATGAAACGCAAATATAAAGCGAAATAAAAACGCTCATCAGAGTTTTTATATCCTATCATCACGCCGCAAATTCTTAAAAAATATTCATTGATATAAAAATACTTGCTGAACCAGAAGTTTAGCCAACATCAAAAGTGACAGAACTGCGCTGCCTATGATGACGTAGTAATATTACAAAAGCTTTTCTTCCATTTTTTCCTCGGAGGTTAACGTCCTACAGACTAACGCAATCATTAAGAACCATCTAAGCCAACGGGGTTGCCATTTGATTGTGTACGTGTGTTACGCTGTTAGCGTAACGTGTAGGCTTTTAGACAAAACGTGAAGGCTATCCAACCATTCACCTCGGCGACTAAGGACAGTCTTCCACAAATCGGGGCCACCCACTGACATGATCGCATATTCGAAAAGAGCTCGAGGATCAGACGTAAGCCGCACAAGGGAAGAACTTTTTCGTTATTTTCCTCATGTGAATAGGGGAAAAGAAAAATGGATGAAAGTGTGTGGTGTTACAGGCAAGATGGGTGGTGCCTCAAGGTAGTACGCGCTACGAACGCGGGAGCGAAGCTAAGCCTTTTTTACCGCTAGCAATCTGCTGTCCACATGCAGATGAAAAAAAAGTGTCTGATCTCTGCCTGCCGGACTGTGGAAGAGATCGATACTACTGCAGAGAGCGGCGGTTCTTTGCGAAAGAAAGGGATTTCCAGCCCAGTAATCTCGCAAAAGCGACGGCTCTTCAGTATTCGGTCCAATACGTATACACACGATACAACTTCCCCCTGCCATTGCTTTGGCATATTTCAGTGATGTAACGTCGCTGAATGTCCTCTCCGATATAGTCTGCCGTATTGACGACCTTCTTCGGGAAGGCCCGATGCGGGGTGTCATACAAAGTGCCACATTTTGGTGTTCGTTGTGAGAGAGCTGCTGAAAAGGATCTGCAGCCTTGTGAGTGGGCGAGTTATTATCGGCGACTCGTTTTTTAGTTCTTTCTGTTACATTCGCTTTTGGCTGAAACTGGGGTTTGTAGATGATTCGTAGTGAACAACTTGCTGATACAAAACGTTTCGACAACACTACATGCGGAGTATATGCATTCCTGAAACTGTTTTTATAGCGTGATGTTGCGTAAGACGAGATGTCGCAAGCGAGGATACCGATTGGAGATTATCGAAATAAGTTAACAAGCCACCTATCACGGCGAAAGTTCTGTATTCGTTAAGGCTGCTTTTTTTCCCTTATGTTTTTACGTGTACTTCTCATCGACTTCAAAGTGATTAGAGACCGGAGAAGACCGTGTACAAGAAATGGGAAGGAATCCAGCGACAGGTTTCTGAAATAACCTTTGCAGCATTATTCTGGAATGATTTCCGGAAGTCATGGAAAACAAGAATCTGGAAGACAGGGCGGTGATTTGAACCCACCTTCTCCCGAATTCCAGGCCCGAGAGTTGCCGCATATCCACTACGCTCGGTTATATTTTACGTCTACTGATGATATTTCTGACGTAACAGCACATCGGCCTTTAAAACCAGACGTCATCTGTATTAGGTTAAGAATCTATTTCATTTTAGGCGATGGCACTTAGTTTTCTTCATATACTTTCACGACACAAATCCGGCTTTTACTCAAATTGGCACTCCAAATGAGTAGCTGAAAGATAAGTACTCTGTGATTCAGAGACCAGATTCTCAGTGATTCTATTCCCTGATATACTTGACGGTTGTCAAAAGTTTTGAACAATGAACTCCGCATTAAACGTTACTATCTCTAGTTGGAACCATAAGGCGATGCTAGGCTCGCAGGTCATTTTTCCATACTTGTAGCAACACTATAAAACAATTATCCAGTTTGAAAACCTAAAATACTTGCTTCTCAATGACAATACTTATGACGACTCACCTTAGGCGCTGTTATGCTCGAGTGGTCGTAATGCGTCCGCGCACACCGCTCCTTGTCCACATCACATCTTGTGGAACTATGCGAAGTCTTTACATAGTAGAAGAAACTATGTATTAATTACAACTAGAGTGTTTAAAACAACGAAATAAACCGTTAAGGTGGCGCATTCATGTTTCTGTGACTTAGCATCGGAACTCTGTGGGCGAGAACGGCAAAAAACAGTCGCCTGTCAATATCAGCGAAGCGCTACGCACGGGGAGGAAAACAGCGTTCTATGAGAACGGGCCTCACCATTATACAGATTCCAAAGAGATGCAGTGCGACCATGTGATTCTTAAAGTAAACAACCTCTCCCCACCACCAATAACAGTGATAACTTCATAATCACAGCAGTTACGACAGCAAATATTCATTTACACACAGCAGCCCGTTCTATGCGTTGGTGGGAAGTGTTAATGTCAGTGTAGGTACACACCTTGTCGATTTTCTGACAAAAAAAACTTCTAAGGTCAGAAATTTATAACATAAATTGAGTTGGATATAACAGAATTAAAAATTCATACGTAGAAATGAAACCACTGAATAATATATACTACATAAAAAGAAAACATAGATTTACTCGTGATATCGACATCTGATTTTAGATGGAACAAACAATACATGAAACAATATCGCTCTCCATATATAAAAGACAGGCTACCCGCAAAGAAAACTGCATCTGAAGGTGGCACACAGAGCCACCCATAACATTTCAAGTTTCTTTATTTGTGTACGATGCGCCGTGCAACCGTATGTAGAATGCGCTAATCCTAAATTACGACACTCAATGGCAATGTTCGTTGCAGTACGTATGCGTGTCCCTATACATAATCCAAAAGAAACAGTTAACATTAAATAGCCCTCACAACTGGGAGCATTTATTTCTCAACTCGGAACACAATTACCACAGGAATTCCATTTCCCGCACCGAATAAGCCAGCTGTTTTGCACACTCTCGATACATTAGCAGCTACTACACTGATGAGCCAAAACATTATCACCACCTGCTTAATAGCGTGTTGGTCCACCAATCGAACGCAAAACAGCATCAATTCTATATCACCTTGGTAGGTTCCCCAAGGTATCTGGCACCAGATATCTACGCACATGTCACTCATTCCCTTAGATTAAGGGCCGGTGGTTTCTAAGCGCGGAGCAAGCGCCAGATAGCGTCCCAGCATTCCACCGTTACTAACTTTTTGACACTTTGCTTATCTTTCGGCTCCGGTCTATCGGATACCTGACACTCCAGCACATTGCCCATTGTCCTCGTCGTGCCCTTCAAAACATAAAACTGTTCCCTGTTACATACCAAATGTTGGCACAGCACCTCCGTAAAGATAATTATCTGCACTTGTTAAATTAATGTGGTCTTCAACCTGAGTAGAACAATAATAATAATTTCGTGTGGTCGTTATGACCTGGTGAGTGGTGACAGGGTTTCTATCGGCTGCGCATTCCGCCCCTGTCGTAGCCGCCTTAACCTAACCCGCAATCCTGCCGGGCACAGAGGACCTACAGTTTAACGTGGAATCCAAACCACGGAAGCGTTCTGACGTACTTCACATTACACAGCAATATGTGCCAGAAGAGAAGGTCGCGTTAAGTGGCTATAAAAATCCCAGCCGAGACAGGGATTCGAACCGGGGACCTTTCGATCTCCAGTCAGACGCCTTAACCACTGAGCCACCAGACCGCTCTTCAACCCGAGTGATCACAATGAAGACGTCAGCCCTTTGGAAGATTGGTCTAATGCCTTAATTCCAAGAACCCAGCATCTGAAACCTGAAATGTTGAAATAGTTCTTGCGCCACTTTTTTGCGCTTAGGGCTTTACACCTCGTCGATAACGCGATTATTAGAGGCGGGAAAATTTGGGGATAAGGAACTGGAAAAAATTCGATGGTGGTATTCTGAAGGAACTATCCGGGCTTTCACCTGAAGTGGTTTCTGGAAACATGGAAAACCAAAATCTGGATAGCCAGACCCGAGTCGTCCAGAATTCCAAGTCCGAGAGTTGCCACTCACTCACCAGGCTCAATGTGCCGCTTATTTTCTTCGTCTGCAATCACTTTGACTAGTCTTCTTACAGGTGCGACGAATAAGCGTGACGAAGTACCAATACGTATTAGTGTTCTATGGGTTGCAGTATACACGGACGCTACTCGTGACTCGATCACCGGATCACCTAATTTTGTTCCTAGCTGTAATCGATACCACATGTCACTACTCTGGTCAAAGTCGTTCTTGTGAAAGTACTGATTCTTATGTATCCGTCTATTTCGATGGTTTTGTTGGGGCTGCACGATTGATGTGAGACTTTGTAATCTCGATATCACTCTACCTTCCATAACACTCCTTTGCGTGATTCAATAATTTTTAGAGAAAACGCTTCCCTAACTTTTGCACGGTTATTAGGTAGCAGACTTTCACTATCGCTCCCCATAAGCATAGTTCTATCGGCTTTGTTCTATCTAAAGACACTACAGCGAATAGCATAAGGTGAAATTTTTGTGAAAACGTGATTGACATGTTTCACCGCAACCGTGGAGACCTTCTTGAATTTCCTAAATTGTTTATCTTTCTCATATGTTTATGTGTATCACGTCAAACTTGGTAGGTGAGTGGAAAGGTACGGGTGTGGCACTTGGCAGTGGGCGGATTCTATATCGGGTCAGATCATCCTAATTTTAGTTTTCGATTGTTTCCCCAAATAACTCCAGGCGAATACCGGACATGGTACATGACACGTTTTAGTTGGTTCTATAATTAGCCTTGACGTGGATCGACAGGCGCAACACAACGCTTTGTCGAGTATATATTGCGTTTGCTGGCCAGCTAATGTTTTTAATGCAGATACAAATTGATATTAAGTTTCATATATTGTTGTCTGCAGCCCGGTCGGCGATTAAACTGGGTTCAGAATCATAAATAATAGCAGTTTAATTACTTTTAACAATATTTTGTAAATAATGAGAAAGTTTAGTGCACACACAGAAGACTTCAGTGCACGTTTTGCAAGGTGAAAAATTCAGCCAACACAAAGATACAGTGCTAGGTTGTCGAACTTCCTTTGACCGAACATTAGAAGTTTGGAACGATAAGTTCATGCTGTCAGTGTTCTTAACATCACTTTGCTGAGCAGAAAATGTTTAACAGCTTCCACACTTAACAACACTCAGGATTTAACCGTGCACAATTTTCGTCGGCGAGCTGTCTTAAATCATCAGCATCACGTCCCGCAATATGATTAAAATGTCGCCAATGGTTTTTAAGATAATGTTAAGAGAATAGAGAACTCAAGAAATTATACCAACTCGAGCATGGTGGGTGAGCGGTAACGCTCTGGGCTCGCATTCGGGAAGACGCGGGTTCGAATCCCCCTCCGGGCATCGATATTTTGGTTTTCTACGGTTTCCTGAGATCACATCAGGCGAATGCCGAGTTGCTTTCTGCAAAGGGCCGTGGCCAAATTCCTTCCCCTTCCTTGCTCCCAGTACTTTGCCGCTTCTAATGACCTCAATGTCGGGGAGGCGTAATGCCACAAGCAAAAACACTAAAATCAAAGATATATTCAACTCAAGCGGAATCCTACAGGCCTAAGTCATTTAATCTATGGTAAGCCTTATTAGAATAAGGTTCCAATTGTGGAAAAAGTAATGCTACGCCCCTAACTCAAGCTGGGTTTAGGATGGTCATAAGCACAGTAGATAGCTCTGCTATCCTGACAACTGACATCAATACAGTATTAACAGAAGCAATATTTAGATGAAGGCTACCTGGATACATCAGCAGCCTACGAAAGCGTCAATACTTCCATTTTAATCGTAATATAATCGAAATATCCAAGAGATTAGCCACACTGCCATGCTGCTTTTTAGTTGAAAGTGATAAATTTTAACTCGAAGCTCAATTAAGTAAGTCCAAGAAAACCAACACAGAGCATCCCAAGAGTTGTAATTTTTAAGTGCCTTGATGTAAGCATTACGCACACAAGACCTGTATCACAAGTTTTAGCTGTCAATAACAACACTTCAATTTGCAGACGAAGTTGAAACGTACATCACGCAGACAACAGCACATCACCCGAGCGAAACAATATCAGCTCCCACTACACACAGAAAAAAAAGAAAAAAAAATACCATATCTAAATTTTCTTCAAAGCAAAAAGTTGTGAACTACTCATCTAATTTGTAGCAACGAAAATGTAGGTTGCTATCAACGAGGCAAGTTCGTTTTCTATCAATTGTCCTAAACAGTCTCTTGAACTGGAGTCACTATATTTAACAGCTGATTGCGGAAGTAAACAAACGCCTAATCATAATCTGTCAGGTAGTAGGGTTCTGGATGACTCATGGAGCAATGCGGCTTACTCATAGGAGGAGGGGAATTACCTGTCCATTAAAGTGTTCCAGAAAAACATCTATTGGAAAAATTATCAAACTTATACCACCCTCTTCAAAAATGTACGACGAGGACGGAAAGACCAACTTATTCCGGAAAGATTTTTTTAAAAGTAGATTCCTATAAAATACACCCCGTTTACCACAAACACTGCGAACTACGTTTAGACACTTGGCGCAAACACAAATGTTGGCATTAACAAAAATATAATCAGATACCTCAAGGTAAAAGATACACAGATGGTTACGATTTACTACCAGAACAAAATTTTCGGCTCGGTATCCTCTTCCATAAGAAACAGCAGTCTTTTCGAAGGACATTAAATCCGTTCTCAAAGCAATTTAATACAGCCAACAGAGACACCTCAGTCCAGCTGTTATTTTTGATTCTCTTAGTGCGCTTATGAGCAAAAAATGGCATGGCTGTAAGGCAAGTACTTTTCTCACGCCACGTCTCCTTTCCGCCGTGTATTCGGCGAGTGGTGTTAGTTCCAACGATTCTGACTCACGGCGGCAGAGACTATCGATTGACACCTGTTTCCGGTAGATCAGATAATACATCTCACAGTGACGATCTAAAGTCACATGACCACACGATATTGCTGCGCCGCGAGGGTTTTCTTGCGTACCAAACATTGCTTGACTGTCTCATTTGGTGTTTCATGCGTATCATTGTATTTCTGACGAGAAGCTCTTTTTATTTACGATTTTCTAGTTTCATCTTTGTGCTTTGATGAGTAGAAGCTGGTACTGTGTTGGCTTTCGTATATTTTCAATAGCAACCCAACACAACATAATATAATATAACATAATCATAATAAACTGACCACAATATTTTATATTCAAAATTGATACAGCTTGACAAGAGCTTCCGACTGATACCACAATGAGTCGTAGTCTCAACGAGAAGTCATATGCGTGAGAAGTTTTTAGATTGGAAAACACGAACCTAAAATCGCGAAGCGCCCTCCCTTCCTGACGTGCGAAACGATATGGTTTCCACTTTGCGTAATGAAGTCCTTGATTCTTTGACTATCAGTGATCTAATTGGATTTTGTATGTAGATGATAGCTTCGAATCTGTAATGCTACACTGGGTTCACTCTTTACCAACCCGGTATTTTTGGAGAAAAATAAAAACAGTGTCCTCGTAAATAATACAATGGGATTACAACATATTTACTGCGGATTCTATGCGACAGAGGAATGAAGTACAACGAGTACGTAAACAGCATGTAGAAAAAAGTTATTCATGTGGGACGAAAAGAAGACAAACTTTCTAATCCTACATGAAATAAAACTACTGGGCCGTGTGGAAATTCCGCACTACAGAGAAACGATTTTTGAATCTACATTATCTTTGTGAATAAAATACGATCAAGTGTTAAAATTTAATAGCGAGATTTTTTTGTTTTAAGTAGCATGGTAAATTTTGAGGTGAAGCAAAACACAGAAGAGTGGAACATTTGTGGAAGATACGTAAAATTAACTATAATACAATATCGTAAAAAAAAAATATAAATTACAAAACCTCTTTGTACACAAGATGTGAGGATATGATCATTCCACCAAGTGTGTGTACAAACAGCGTGATCAAGTGAGGTTATGCGGTATGACTCTAAAGATTTTTGACGAATAAACGGTGCTGGGAGCTATGTACAGTGTTTTTTCCATCTTAATAACACAGTAACAGAGTATTCGAGTCGTATTTAAGTAACCTGTGTCAGAGAAAATGCGTTAAAAGGAGAAATGTATTAAAATGATAATTATTGCAGAAATAGGTTATTTCAGAAATTATTGTATATTTCTAAATTTGTAGAACGTGTTTCGTGTAGCGTTTTAAATATGTAGGGTATTAACTGAACTACTGAATCGACAAGACATCGAAAAGACATCACGTCACCCGTGCCGTAGCTTCTCTTTGAGGAAACAAAAACCTCTAGGGCCAAAAACAAACAATACAACAAACAATGCAATATGCAATTCCACAGTAACTGTTCATCAGAAGACGAGAACTTTATCTTTAAAGCGGTTTTGTTTACGTATGAAGGGAGAAAATGATGCGTAACGAAAAACCATCTTTTAGAAATAACGTATCGAAAGAGTACGATCTAAGAAGGTGTGGCAGAAAGATGATAATACTATAAAACCCTACAAGACTCCCTTTTCGGAATAAGCTAACCGCTCAGCCCAATAAAAGCCCTGATTTTACTATTGTATTATCGAAGGCGCTACATTACCACCATTTACATATAGAGATTACACCAGAGAAACTTTCAAATCATCCACACCGCACTGGGAGGCAGGAGATCCCGCTTTGTGAATGTTTACACCAGGGTTGGCCAACCCAAATGATCTTGCGGGCCACTTTGGAAATGCATCATAACTCCGCGGGCTGCATATAAAATTATATATCCCCATATTAGATTTAGAACAAATATAGACTTTTTTTGAGTGAAAAATTGAAACAGAATGAGTTATTATTATTGTGTTTCCTATAATTCTTACATGTAAACATAGATAAAATAATAATAATGATACTCATAATTTCGACAGATAATTTTTGAATATATGGATCCACAAATAATGTAATTAATTTTTTTTTAATAGATTGGTTTTCACTACTTTGGCCATTATAAAATAAATATATTTTGTAAAAGTGTGATGAATCTCGCAGGCCGGAAAAATGTTCCACGGGCCGAGGGTTGGCCATCCCTGGTTTAGACCAAGGTTTCTGAGACGTCAATCACATAGTGTTTGCATACAAAAAAACAAAAAAAAAAAAAAAAAAAATCAGTAAGACAAAACAGTGAGAGATAAGAGAGCATAAATATCTCCCTAGCAAAACACCTGATACCTCTCTCTTCCAACAATTTAAAATTAAAAAACAGTATAACGACACTTTTTTATTTTAAAAAAGGCTTAAGTTACGGCTGCATGATTTCTACATCCATCTGTTTTTTGATTGAAATGCAATTTTTATGTATAGTTATTAATAGCCGAATACGGTTCTGCCGGGTTGCCTATCAAAATATGGCCGCAAGTACTTTTAATTCAATTTTCAAATTTATTGCCATGGCTTCCTCATATCACTGCATGTGAATGCCGGGATGGTTTCATCGAAATGTCATGGTCGAATTTCTTTTCTATCCTCTAATGACGTCCGTAAAACACCAAGCCCAAAAAAGTATGTGCCATGACTTATGGAAGAATTCCTTCCCGTTCCTTGTCCCCAGTCCTTTCTCGCCTCTAATGACCTCAACGTCGACGAGGCGTGAAGCCATAAGAAAAAAAGGGATCAATCAGAAACTAAGGTTAAAAGGTCGATATTCCTGGAGTATCATCCGTTATTGAGAAATTAGCAGTGGGTGGTAATTCTAAGCCAAGCGGTTGGCAACAATGCAGAGTTTCAGCCACCCACCACTTACAGCGCTAGTTGTATAAATGGCGAATCGTTTGGAATACTGGTCTCACGAAGAAATTCGCTCAGTTTTTCGATGTCTGTGGGCGAAAAATGTAACAACGGATGAAATTTACCGGCAGTTGGTAGAAGTTTACGGACAGACTGTAATGTCTCTTCAGCAAGTCGCAGAATTGTGTCGAAAGTTTTAAGCCGGTAGATAAAATGTCACCGACGAGGATCGAAGTTGAAGCGGTTTCGCTAGAGAATCATCGACAACCCTCCATACAGCCCGGACCTCGCTCCAATCAACTTACTTGAAACAATTCCTAGGAGACCGACGATTCGTTTCAGACGAGGAGGTCAAAACATTTCGCGACAACGTGCCTGAGCACTCAAGGACAGAATTTTTACCAGGAGGAAATATTCAAACGCGTCCCACGAGACGACAAGTGCCTAAACCTTTTTTTTTGTTTTTTTTTTTTTTGTTGTCAGTCTTTCGACTGGTTTGATGCAATCCTCCATCCTTTCCTATCCTGTGCTAACCTCTTCGTTTCTACATATCCCTTACAGCCCACGTCCTCAATTATCTGTTTCATATATTCCAATCTCTGTCTTCCTCTACAGTTCTTACCATCGACTGTTCCCTCCACTAACAAATTAACCAATCCAGCATGTCTCAAAATATGACCTACCAGCCTCTCTCTTCTTTCGGAAAGTTTCTTCCATAAACTTCTTTTCTCACCCATCATTTCCGAAACACGTTCATTTCTTACTTTGTCTGTCCACCTAATTTTCAGCATTCTTCTGTAGCACCACATTTCAAATGCTTCAATTTTCTTTCTTTCCGGTATTCCTGAAGTCCATGTTTCGCTACCGTAAAGTTCTTTCTAATTCCTAGATCGATATTTGAAACTAAAAGGTTTCTATTTTTTATGAAGGCTCTTTTTGCTAGTGCTATTCTGCTTTTAACATCATTCCTGCTTCGGCCATCGGTTGTAATTTTACTTCCCAAGTAACAGAATTTACTTACTTCTCCTATTGCATCCGATCCCATTTTTATATTTAATCTACTAGTATTCGTATCATTTCTGCTACATTTAATCACTTTTGTCTTGCTTTGATTTATATTCAGTCCAAAATCTTCCTTCAGTATTTTGTTCATGCCATTCAGTAACTTCTCAATATCCTCAGCCCTCTCTGCTAACAAGACAATGTCATCAGCAAATCGTAGCGTACTGATTTTTTCTCCCTTAAAACTTATGCCACATGGAAATTTTTCTTTGACTTTTTTCATTGCTTCTCCTACATACAAGTTAAATATTAACGGGGATAGACTACAACCTTGTCTCACACCCTTTTTAACTGATGCATGTCTCTCGTGATTCTCTACTTTTATTATAGCCACTTGATTCTTGTATAGTTTATGGAGTATTCTTCTATTTCAATACTTTAGATCTGACTTCTTTAAAATTTTGGACATCTTGTCCGACCTAATATTATAAAAAGCTTTTTCTAAATCAGCCTAAACCTATATGGAGACTATGTCGAAAAATAACATAATGTATGTACTGTCAGTAGGCTGTATTGGTTGTATGAAATAAAATGTACATGTTTCACTGCAGGCTTTATAAGATATGTTTCTGATCCCCCCCCCCCCCCCCCGAACATTCAAATTCAAACGACTGAATTTTAGAGTTAATCTGGCTTTTTGATTGCGAATCATTAGGTCAGTCATTGCAAGAACGTGGGCTGAATTTGGAGAATCGATGTTTCCCTCATGGACAATTACGAGTATACGTTGCATGCTCCCGTGTAAAAAAAAAAAAAAAAAAAAAAAAAAAAAAAAAAAAAAAAAAAAAACCAAGAGATTTGTTTTAATATATGCCAAATGGAATCACCAATTGCACTGCAATGAACTTAAGATTGAATAAAACAGTAATTACAACTTATTTAATCTAAAACATAACAATAATAATGTATATGAAAATATCTAATTTGAACTAAATACAAAAATTGATGTCAAAATTTCAATTTTGTTCATTTAACCTATAATTCTAGCAATAGCGAAGAATTGCCTGGTCAGCAAGTATATCAATAAAATAAAACAGGTCTTGCACGAGATCAAATAAAGTGTATCCCTCATTACGTAAAACATAGCGACGAGATTTATTTCCGCCACGCGTACTCGTGACGGTCATGGTCCATGCCGCATTCCTGGCCAAACAAAATACCTCATTAATTACCAGTGACCGTTATGTCGAATAGAACATCTGTCAACAGGACCGTTTGTGGTACTCTGACTTTATTTCGAAATTTTTTTTCAAGAACACATCAGTTCGTTTTCTGTTTCTGGTGTCTATACTAACAAGTAATCTACAATTATCTCACACCGAACTTACAGATAAACGTAAAGTTTAAGGGGGCGTCCTTTAATGACATGAAATGAAATAGGGCGGCGGGGGGGGGGGGGGGGGGAGTACAACGGAAATCTCACGTGAGGTTTTGAAATTCTAGTAGAATTGTAGAGCTAAAAAAAGTCTACAAATGACGCGAAAGTCGATTTTAGGGAGGAGTATTTTGGTAAAAAGAAAGACCTTAGCGGGGGAATAACCGCCCTTCGGAGCATGAGATCTAAAAAAAAAGCCTTAAAAAGTTGCGAGATCGATTGGTAGGGGGGGGGGGTCTCCTTCAAAATCTGTGAGATAACAACCATAGGGTTAGTTAATTGTAAAATAACTAGTGTAAGTGATAGTAAAAAATACTACGGTGGGATGTTTAAGTTGGCAAACATGTAATGCCAAGAGTTATACAATGAATATCGCTGACTGCATTCGTTTTTTGTTTATCGTGGACTGGTGGTTGTCATGGATGTTTTAGTAGTAGAGGTTTGACTTGAAAGTCGTTGAATTAAGATTTGTTAAGCTTGTGAGAAATTCAATACTGCATGTGAAATAAATAATCAATGTTGGAAAAATGAGAGAATTATTTAGTGAGTAATGAATAAAATTTATCAAGATAATGGTTTGTACTAATCAGCAGCGAGGCGGCTATCGTTCGTAATTTTTGGTTTAAATCCAGAATTCATAACGGGCCATGTTAAACGGAAAAGGAAGCAATTAACCTCGCAAATCTCACGTCATTTTAGAGTGGGGTTCCGACCAAATCTCGCGAAGTCTCACCAGAAGGGGGGGGGGGGGGTCCGGAATTCCGGAAAAAACACGTCACGTCACGTCATTAATGTACGCCCTCTAACCGAGAAACATGAGTAATTGAATCAGAGCCTAATCTTAACAATACTATCACTGAAAAAATAATACAGAAATAATGTTATCTTACACGCGTAACATACGGGTACGTGTCTCCGTGTACGTCATAGTCAACGCGCAAAAAGTCAGCACAAGAAGTTTACCGAGCCTATCGAGATTACAAAGTTCCCCTCTAACTGAGCGTTTCCAAGGTGAATAATATGCATTTTGAAGTTTGTACGGAGAATATTCTAAGGCGTGGGATATGTTAAGCGGACAACTAGCGGAGACTCGTGTTGCAATGTTATAAAATCTTGCAAGTTTTAGAACGGTGAACGACGAGTGTCAACTTGAAAGAGATACAAGCGACACATGAGGTACAACTGTAGCTTCAAGTCAGCTGATTGACCTGTTTACGAAAGTAACAGCAAAGTGAGGCAGTAATCGGCTGAAAACTATAACATATTTTGTGGCACCAGAGCTTGCGCATATGGTAATCCGAGAGCATAAAACGGCAAGCATACAGTTTGAAAGCTTCGCGTTGATGGTGCAACCAGAGAGCTCTCAGTTACCGCTATAATCGATACACGTTGGATCTCGCATGCATCAAAAGATTTCAATAGTAGCGAGAACTGTCTGTATTTTAGAGTTTTTGGATTGCAGATGAATAGAGGAATAAAATAACCTTAAGAAACACTAATCAATTTACAGATAGTACAGAAATAATAACAAAATAGCATCACCGAGAATGATACCATTTATGAGTTGATTTACTATTTAGTAATCTGAATAAAACACGAAACAAATTATTTCTATAATCTACTATTACACTGATGCTTATGGTGTTAAAGCTTGTAAAACGTGACATTCTCGGACCATGTTCCTTCAGCAGCAATGAAAGTACAAAATACATAACCCTATACGTGCAATTCCTCTGAATTAGGTACATTACTGTAGTATTGTTTCAGAGATGGTTATCGAGGATAAATGAATAGGGTCACGGAACCAGATGTTCTGTCAATTAATACTCACAGCAAAAAGTTAGTGGCATATTAAATCGATTATGGTCGCGCATTCTAAAAGTATAAGTAAAACATTCTTAGAAAATTTATTTCAAATAATTCGACGAGTTATATTTTTGGCGGAATGTCGATATTTTGGTTTTACCGGAATTGTAGCATACTAAGACATGCATGTAAAATGAAACTATTATAGACAAATACAATTTTTTTTTGCTTTCCCAGCACTTACCGGAATTAACTTTTGTTTGGTTAATCAGAAAACAGTTAAAACTTGACAGCGTGATTATCACAGAATGTGAAAGTTACATTCACTAAAGTGGCAATCTCAATCAGATCATTATTCCGTTAAGACTCCTTACTACCGAGAGAATCAGACTGACTCAGTAATCAGTAGGATGTCTCAATGGAACGATAATATGACAAGTACCACATAATCTCTCCCAAAATCATCATGGTATACGATATTACTGGTAAAGAATACTTCCGACAGGAAAAGTATCATGCACAATGCTAGCGCAGGTTTCTACTTATTTTTTTTAAGTGAATACTTTTTCTGGTCTCGACGATCTAAGTTTGATCAAACGTATTTCGGCTGTCTAATGTTATTAACCCTCTCGCCAATAGTAAAACGTTAAGTATTTAGTATAACGGAGAGGTAGCATTGTAGGATTACCAAAGCTAGTATGTGTTTTGAAATAAGTCACAACAATAACATAAAAACTCTTTTTGTCTTAAAGACTGGGCTACAGAGTTACAAGTTGCCATGTGTTCCGCCTCTGTTGCGTTGAACCTTCTGCTTTACCGTGGAATCCTGACCACAAAGGAGTCATAGCGTACTTAACAAACACAAGGATATGATTTGGCCTCGCCCGTATTCACCCGGTAAAGGCAAAACATGGAAGTTCCTTTAGCTTCTAGGGAATCTACTCATCGTCAGTTTCATTGCGATATGTACTCTACTCATACAGCTTGTCGCCAAACAAATTTATCGAACATACATCATTACGGTACTGAAGTTTATATGAGAAATAGGAAGAAAGGAATGTGACAACATGGATAAATTTGCATAAGTAGAAAAGACGATTTGCCAATAACGTCGGTGTAGTCGCACGTGTTGAGGTGGTGTGTTCCTGAGCGGAGGGTCGTAGGTTCGACCCGCGAAATATTTTTTTTCTGTTTGTATTTTTTGTATCGCTATTCGATCTTGTAGCGTTACAAATTTGTTATGAATCAAATTCTCCAAATTATTTATTTTAATTTGAGAAATACGCAAATGTCTGGATGATATAAAACATTTGAAACAAAAATTACGTGCACACCAAGAAAATTTTATGATGGATATCCTTCCACAGTCACATATAGTAATTATTATTGACGTAAGCAAGCAGATTTCGTTAACATTTGTAAATTCATAATTTCAATTCAAAATTTGTTATTAATACTGATCAAATTCGTTGTGCCTTTGAATATGCTTATAATCCACTCTGGAATTCAAAGGCGCGAAGACTATGCTCGTGCGAAAGCAGAACTTGGTAAAAATGAATCATTCATACATGGCGCAGTATGTTTTCACACTATTCGGAGAATTGCTACCACACATATTCCTTTATACTCAGGAACCAGGCAACCAGTTTGGTCCAAGGATACGTGGAGAAATTCGGCGTTTGGAGCTGGGGTATGGAAACGTTATTGTGACCTGTTCAAAATCTGGAAAGCTGACGAATGAATTGTATACAAAATTTTTGTATTTGGTAATTAAGCCATACGTTATAAATGAAGAATTTTTGTTGTTAATTGATTCGTGGAGTGGTCACGTTGTACGGCGGTTTATGATCAAGAATTCTCAAATGAATATGGAAATGTTAATTGCACAGTAAAAGTGTTACCACCCAAATATACGCATTAATGTCAGTCATGTGAAGTGAATTTCTATCATCAGTTAAAAATACTAAAAAAAAAAAGACTTCAAATCGCACCAGAACTGTTGCAAGATATCTGAAATATCTTTTCGTGAAGATGCTGTTAAGATACATTCTATTATTCACCACATTTTGCCTGTATTTTATGATATGGTAAAATATGCCTGATATGGTTCAAAGCAAATGTTAACGAAATTTGCTTTCCTACATCAGTAATAAATATGTGTCTGTGGAAGGATAGCCATCATAAAATGTTCTTGGTGTTCACGTAATTTTTATTTCAAATGTTTTATATCATCCACACATTTGTGTATTTCTCAAACGAAAATAAATAATTTGGAGAATTTGATTCATAACAAATCTGTAATGCTACAAGATCGAATAGCAAACAATACAAATAGAAAAAAAAAATATTTCGCGGGTCGTGGGATCGAACCTAGGAACCTCCGCTAGGAACACACAGCCTCGAGATGCACGGTTAAATAGACGTTATTAACTAATTGTCTTCCGGGAGAAAAATGTTTCCACAAAACTGCATGCAGGTCGGTAGTTTAATGAAGCCAAACAAAACAACCGTAAAATATTTGATGAAACGAGATTACAATGCAATCACCTGGAATCCGCCTCGACAACTCTGTCTGCATTTCAAAGATAATGGCTACGTCTCCAAGATTACCGAGCCACTGATTAAAATATTGACTAATTTCTGTCGGTAAAGTGACTTAGTGAAATCTGTTTTCATCACCATATGTTCATAAAAATATTCCGTGTTATTCTGTATCGTCCTCATCTCGAATTCCCAGTATTGAGTGATAATTATTTCTGCGTTGGCCGGCCATGGCAAAGTCTGTTAGTCCCCTACTATTTAGAAATGTCCTACAATCAACCACAGCCAGAAACTTCTGTTGGTTTAACATATGTTGGGTTATTGAGAGTAAAAAATTTAGAAAGCCTAGCATTAAATAGAAGATTTTCTTATTACAGAATAGTAATATTAAAAATTCAAGTATGTTAAAATGTAAAAATCAGGAAGAAATTCGAAACAGAAATCTCGTATCTGATAAAAAAATAATAATATTTAAAGATTGCGTCTTATTATAAATGTGCCTAATTTTTTTTCAACAAACCAAACACACGGATTTTGATTATGGTTCGTGAAGTTTAATTATTAAAATTCTTATGATTATTATTTAATTTCTTTAATGTTTCTTATAACAAAACTTCGGAGCCACCAAAAAGTCGTGCTTTTAGCTAGTATAAATAGAGCTCAATAGCTAAGGCGTCTGACTGTATCGAAAGATCCCTGCTTCGAGTCCCTATCTAGGCGGGGATTTTCATAAGCCCTTACCCGACCTTCACCTCTGGCACAGCTTGCTGTGTAATGTGAAGTACGCTAGAACGCTTACGTGGTTCCGATTCCACGTTAAACTATAAGTCCCCTCTAGGGCTAACAATCCCAACTGTAACACCGTACACATACAAAGCAAATTCAAGCCAAACGAAGGTTTAATATGGTCCTAGTTGGCCCAAACGAATATACATAAATTACGTAAATAATATCACAAATTTCCCACAAGCATGTCAACTTATAAAACTGTCCATTATGTCTGCGCGCATTAAGGCGCTATTACACTGGATCGGGGAGTTTCGAGTCCGTACTGACGGCCTCCAGCAATCACCGAGCCAGTTGCTTATCATACAGAGCATAAGTTACATGTTTTTCAGATAGATGGCAACACAAACATTTCAGCCCTAGGATAAACGGTCCAGATCTAGAAACATCTATCAGGTCCTAACTGTAACTACAATGTGGCCTACGCACCCCTCTCCCCCCCCCCCCCCCCAAGCACCACCACCACACTAGCTACCTTATAAAATTTCACAACAATAAAATATTTTCAATCGGTATAACTGTTTGGCTTAAAAGAATAATGTTATAATGTGTTAAGTAAAGAAGTTTCACTTCTCGCGTGTGGCCCGAGAACGAACTTCTTTTTGCTTAGGAACGAAGGCCAGAGTCATTTCAGGTGGATTTAAACAAAGGGAGAGTTATGAGTATTGCCATCTGTTAACAGACATTGTAAGCTTTTAGCAAATCTATTTTGTTATTCTGTCTGAGAAGTCGAACATGCCTAGATTCCCCTAAGTGACGCCGCTACCGCTTGTGACTTCCTTCCTCTGCTGCTATATCGCCCTCGGCTTCTCCCCATACCTCTCCTCAGCTGCGTGTTTAGCCCCGCGTGAACCATCGAGTCACTTGCCAACTACTCGTCCCAGACGGAGAAGAATTTGTGACTCAATTCACAGTAAAGATGCTTCGCTTCCGCCACTTTCGTTTTGTTTCATCACTACGTGGTCATTAGCGCCATACGGTGGTAGCGTCGAATGACATACAAAGATACCCAGCCGGTCGGTGAGTTGTTACTTTCTGATATGGTATTCGGGAGAACGCAGGTTCAAATCCCAATCCAGCAATCCAGATTTCGGTTTTCCGTGGCATCCAGAAATCATTCCTGGCGAATGCCGCTATTATTTCTTCAAAAGGCCATGGGCGAATACCTTCCCTTCCCTTTCATTTTCCCCATTTCCTCTCCCGCATCTAATGACCTCGACACATCTATGAGGCGTAAAGCCATAAGTACAAAAAAGGACATACAAAGTGTTCCAAAATCCACAGCACAACCTCGGCTCCTGTAGATGATTCACTGACTGGATCTTTGGGTGAATCCTCAATCATCCCTTCACTGCTGGCAATGAAATCTGCTTCCGTAAAAATGTATATTTCTGTCACCCTAAATCCAGTTACAGCTATCTTTCCTGTCTGGCCTTCCCAAATAGCTCAGCGATGTCCATGTTTGTTACTGGACGTGCATTTTCCTTCATCCATACGCGTACCTGCTCAGAGTAATAGGCTTTCAAAGGACTCAGTGGCTGTAATGTCCATCCAGAATCAAAATCACCGGTGATTCTGCTGTTCGCTTCACCTTTCTCAGGAAATGGTGAAACCAGTCTGTGAAGAGCTGGCATTGAATTCATCAAGAGGGATGGCATGCAAGAATGGACCCAGGTGGGGCTCCTGTTATTAGCTGACTGCTGCTGTTCTTCCGAGGGAATATGGGACAAAGTTTCCTGCAGCACTCGTGCAGGTGACAACGGTCACAAGGGATCCACGCTCTGCGGAGGAGATGGCTGCTACTTGTCGCTTTCCCTTTCTTGCAACGACGTGGGGAACTTTGCTCTGCACAAAGATAAGACTCGTTTCGTCGACATTGTATATTCTGCCCGGTGGAAAGCTGTGTTTCTCCATCTCTTCTGAAAGCAGAGAGAAAAATAATTAAATGAGGTTGCTGTCGGTTTTCGGATCGAAATTTCCTTTTTGTGCCGCTTCAAGAAAAGGCATAAACACCCTCTTCCAGCCGGTTCACTTAAAAATGGATTCTGGATATTATTGGTTCGGGAGATAAAACAGTTTTTCACCCAAGTATGGTCTTTGTGGCTAACTCCGTGGTAAATCTGATTTTACTAGCCTAAATAGAGTGGCCCTGGGAATCCGGAAAGTTTTTGCCGCCTTCAGGAAGACCATCTTATTTTCTCTGACATTTGTAATTACAGTTTGCATTGCAGACTCGTCCCATTGCTTTCAAACTCGTGGATTCACTTCTGAAGCAATGCCTATAAATAAAAGGTTGTGAAAGTACGGTACAAATATGAAATACTAGTATTCCATATTAGTAACACAGCCATCTTGAAATTCAGAAACGCAAATAAAATCTAAAGCTAAACGTAAATAGGCAACAAACACGCCATTTTTACAGCTTAATGTATTAACTAAATGTCTGTTTAGTAAATATGTTAATAATTTATGTATTACGACAGGAATGAAACTAAAAACCACCTACCTCCAAGAATTATTCCTCCTAATGAATTCGTTAAAACAGCTTCACTCACTCGTAATGACTGCAAGAAGTTTACAGTTAATGAAAGTAGTTTTCAAGCAGCTCACCAGAGTACAGCACTTACGAGGCGAGAAACCATAGTATTTCATATTACCTATCCTTATTTCACATTTGTACCTCTTCTTCTGCGTATTTTGCAGACAGGTGGCAACACAAACTTTCCACCCTTAGGTTAAACACACAAGATCTAACAAACGAGGTGTTTACTACGGGAAAGAGCGTGATGGGTGAGTGGTAACGCTCCAGCCTTGGATTCGGGAGGACGCGGGTTTGAACCCCAGTCCAACCATCCAGATTTGGGTTTTCCAAGGCTTCCTCAAATCACTCCAGGCGAATGCCGAAATCGTTCCTTCAAAAGGCCATGGCCGAATTCCTTCCCTTTTCTTGCCCTCGGTCCTTTCCCGCCTCTAATGACTCTGACGTCGCCGAGGCGTTAAGCCGTTAGCAAAAACTTACTAACATGGGGCATCCCGCCCATTTTGTCTCTTGATTAACAGCTATCTGTGCAACAGGTGGCTGGAGTCTATGTAGTCCACAGTGGCTTTTACTAGAGAATTTATATATTTGTAGGCCCACTCAAGAAGTTTTGTAATTGAGACAGAAACTAGCAAAACCTCTATGACTTGTAAATAAGTGGAGGTGTAGTACTTTAATGGGTCAAAAACGGCGAAGCAGTGATCTGGGGAACAAAGGTTTCGTGTAGCGTTGTCTGATACAGGTCTTCCTCCTAATCAACAAGTCGTCCCATGAGAGTAAACGTATCAACTGTCGTAGCTGTGGAACGTTGAAGCACGACTGAAATAGGTTTAATCTTTATTATTTTTTTAAAGTAGTGAAGAAGTACTGCCTGTAGGTACCGAATCAATGTCCAGCCTTGGTGTTTCATTACAGGAAATTCAGAAAATTGGATAAATTTTAGTACTAGTATCTTCATCAACAAGGAATAGTCACGCGTAAATATCCTTTGGAAACGAAGATCCTAGGCCAAATCACTCATCAATGCAAATTTTTGTAGGTTTCGTATTCCGCTGTTGAAAGTGCTAGCTGGTTTCTTTATTGAGCAAAATAAAATGGATCTTTTTGATACCTTCGTTTCATATATATTCATTCATGATTGGTACCCAAAGCGAAAAAAATATAAAGTTTGGCTATTATGTTCACTTTTATTTTTGTTATTAATAACACGTTGAGGTCTGCCAGCGTTTATATCACACAGTAACATTGTGTAAGATGCTTGTTATTTGTTCTGATCCATTAATTATTATAGCAGTTCTCGTAATTGCAGGCAAATAATGGGTTTGCTGTCATTATACAACACAGTTCTGTCGATCCATGTAAGATAATTGTATGGTACTTGTACACGATGACGACATGTAAGATTATACGTCTTCTTCTTTAATTAATTAATTGAGTTTCGTCCAATTACTCCGTTAATTGCCCCGACCGCCAGGTTGGAATGTTCTTTCGAGTGCAGCGAAATAGGATTTATGAACACAATGACAGATAAAATCCGCGGTATTGGACATAACACAGTCTCAACAATCGTGACTCGACAGTTCACAAAAAGTATATCAGATCCCCTCATTATACACCTAGCGGTCACAAACCAGTTTAAATCAGGCTCCTTTTCCCAAAGATTGCTAGATTAGATCGAAACTTTTTAAAACAGGTTCAAAAGTCACAGGAAATACACAATATAATAACACTCATACACGCAGATCATTTAGAAATCGCTCTCACGACTACTCGTTATCCTAGCCGTTCCCGCAAGCGAGGCGACGTACTGACCACGGCCGAACACTAGCTCCACTGCTGGCTCTGTTGAGCGCTGGACCCAACAAAAAATGTAACCCCGGGACCACACGCTTGGCACTTGTCACAAACTCCAAGCCTCTAAAATCGCTTGATTAATTTTGGGGAGCCAAACATCGTCATCCACACGCTTGCTAGTGCGTTTGTATGTTTTGGAGAAGCAAGCATGATGGGCGTCTAGGTTGTGTCGGCCATAACTTTTAGTCTAATCTATTTTTATTTTTTTTTTAAATTAAAAAAACGAGAAAGACGGCAAAGAAGATAGTGGATGTTAAAAATAAATAGAAACCGTACCATTTAATTTACATTTCATTCATGCAATTATGATTGCTATTTAGCTCCAAGCATGAATTTCATTTAATATAAGTATATTGTTTTATAATTAGAATTCTATAATAATTGTTGTTTTAACGGCATTATAATGTCTTTATACATTAATTTTTGATTGCAGAGAATTTACGGAAGAAACATTTAATGAGCTTCTTTTTGAGCCATCTGGTCACTTTGATAACTTCTGCCTGATGAGATATGCTGATTATGAATATTCGCTGAATGAAATTTCACCTATGACTTCTAAAGAAAATTCAACTTCAGAGAAGCTGTACTATACCAGCTAAATTAATAAATTTATACCTGAGACAGAGCGAATAGAATCTTGTTTTTCCATTAAATGTTACGAAATGTGACAGTAAGAAATTCTATCTTTTTTTTTAATCTGCATGACAGTTTTATTTAAAATTTCACTAAGACGACTCCAAACATGAGCTACTTTTCTATGACCTTTGCAGAGTTCTACTTGGCAGCATTCGGGGAATTTTAAAATATCCTCGTTGGACAAGTTATTCATTTCTCTTGCAGCACTTTTATACAACAAAAAGAAACGCACGTTTTGTCCGCCGTCATGGCACAAACAATACTAAGACCGCACAAACGTGTAGCCGCGTCGCAAGTACTTGCCACAAACGCCTTTGATTTGTGCCAAAAAACCGACACTCGGTCGGATCAGCCACAAGTGCCTGCAAGCCTACTGAAGCCAAGCCAAGCGCCCTATCCACACGTTTCAATTTGTGACAGTTTGACGAGGTTTGGCAAGCGTGTGGTCCCGGCTTAATACAATCTGCCGCGGGCTGATCAGCTATCCGCGCTGCCCCTAGCGCCATCTATACAGACACTCGATACTACCAGCCTCACGTCACGTTACAGGACAATATACATTCAGTACTCAATCGTTAGATGAATCAGACCTGACATCACAGTGATTATAATTGCTTATTCAATTTCAAGATATCGCGTACAGTAAGTAATGTGTGAAATGACTATGCTCGTAAATAATATAAATCTGATTAAACTGAATGAGAAACAGTACTGTATGGTATAAAGCTGGTATGGAACGTCTCAGGTTCTCCGCCTACTACTTCATATATACATACCCCTTTATTAGTCTATAAATAATGTATACATTTATTCTTAGAATAAATAAAAAATGCGTTTGACATAAAGACACATTGTATTTCAGATAGAAAAAGCGAAGAAACCACAGTAAAACGTTGATATAGTATCTAAGGAATAAGAACCTAATACATTAACACAGATATTGAACTATTGACGCAATTGTTACCTTCTGACCTGGTCAAGGAGCTACCTATAAACTTAATTAAATAAACTTGTTTCTACATATAAGTCGTATAAAAAAAAGTTTATAGAAGCTTGTGAATTAGGAAGTATCTTTGGGAAATAGCATGAAACCGATATCAAAGCAGGCGATATTTTAATCAGTCGGCCAAATTTCATAGCATCATAGTCATTAAAACGAAATGACTGGGGATTTGTTATTACAAGCTTACTACTTTCCGCTTCACTGTCCTAACATATTAGGAAAACTTGGTGGTTTTACTTTTGAAAAATCTTCCTTGTGGTATTTGTTTTCTATGTGTTTGCAGAATCACTGCCATTTTGATGCTCACGGTTATTAGAACTAATCCAAATAATTTGTATTTACCTTACAGAGTAGGTCAATTTATCAGATACTAACAATTTAGCAAAATTCGAAGAAATGGGTAATTCATTTATACACTAAAAAGCGTAGTTAAGACGGTTAATATTTCAAGCACAGTTAAACGGATCCACTATTCTGTTAATCGTCTCCTGAGAGGATTTAGCAATGTATCCTAGTAACAGGTTACGTAAGTGATAAGCTATCTTCCGAACGTTATCTTCGGGCTGTCTCCGAGTTGTACGACACCTCCTCAAGAAATGACATTTGACCAGTGTCTCGACGTGGGAAGTTCCTCCCTTTAGGATTCAGTGCCAGCTTACATGCACTTTATGACAGTTAATACTGCATTATTCAAACTAAAACCTATACAGTTGTTATAGCGAAGGAGAGAGAGAACGGAATATAACAATGAAAAGTATGAGACCAACCTGCATAACATCAGTGTATTTGATGAGATAGTGATGTTACCAATGCCTTCTATCCTCAAATGACTTCTGGATATATTTTTAAAACACTAAGGATAACGATGACATAAAACTTGCAGATTTACCTGTTACTTCAAATACGTATCCTAAACACTCAAGAACATGAACATGCCGTTCTTTGAAAGTTAAAAACAATATCCTAACAGCTACTGGACATACAGTTTTATCAAATAGGCCTAAAAATAAGGAACACGAAGTAGGCTCAAAAGCTGAGGAAAAGGGTTAGTTTGTTTTCTGACATTACACCTTGACATTTGATGAATACCTGTTTGCTAAGGTAATAGTTATCGTATTTCTGAAATCTTAACCATCAATTTTTTTTTTAAAAAACCCAAAGCTTCCACTACGCTGATTGTTCATAATAGTTTCTGGAGATTATTGAACTCTAAGGTCTACATACCATCCTTGAAGACGATTCACATGAATGACACTCAGAAAAATCAACAACATCACAAATCATTGAACAACGGTATGATATCGCACAGCATAACCGATGAATAGAAGCATATAAAAATGTTGAAGCTAAAAGTATATCAAAAGAGCTTGCATTAAAAATTCCACATAGAAATGCTATGAAGAAGCAGGATGTCGTGCTTTCTAATTTAAGATCAGAAACTCAATTGTATGAAAATCTGTGAACAGTATTTTGAACATTTCAAGAATTTTGTGAGTCGGTTTGAAACTATGGATCAGATTGGATTCAAGTAAGATACTCCAGAATCAAAAGATTAGTCGAATCAGTACAGGGAAGCGAAGTCGGTTGCGTTAGGAGGAAATGTTATGGACCTGAACATAGGAGGATAGTAAAAGGAATTTTTCAGTTATCTTAAAAGTGTAAAGAGTAAACCGCAGAGTACTATTCCAATCTTTAAAACGAACTCACTGAACAGAATCGTCACAAAGGATATGGGTGGGAAGAGAGTATTGGCATTGGTTAAGTTAAGAAACATCAGCTATGGATTGTTAGAGCATCCTCGTGTTCATTGTTACGACTCTTCCAATTAAGAGACCTCTGTAGCTGTAAACAGAGATTTCTCAGACCCTACGAAAATCAGTTCCCGGTGAGATAATGGAGTTAAAACGTTGCTTCATCATACGGGAAAACATATCAGAAAATTAAAAAAACTTGAAATTATAAATTCTTTCTTTCATTGTTAAGCTGAGAACATTGTTGCCTGGCTGTCTTCACTTACAAAGCAATCAAAAGTACTTATTTCTTATGGCATTACGCCTCGTCGATGTCCAGATCATTAGAGGAGGGAAAGGACTGGCGGCAAGGAACGGGAAGGAATTAAGTAATGACTTGAAAGAACTATCCCAACATTGGCCTGGAGTGATTTAAAGAAACCATTGAAAACAAAAATCTGGGTGGCCGGGCGGGGATTCAAACCTGCGTCCTCCCGAAAGCGAGGACAGAGCGTTACCGCTCACCCACCACGCTCTGTTCAAAACTATCACAGCTGCACAAAACTTAGGTACCGCAATTCGACATCGTTACCTTCTTTGTCACCTGTGTAAAAATCAGTTACTCGGATCCAAAATTACATCTATGTCTAAAGCCAAGCATATTTCATGGGTGCTTCTAAAACTGTAATCTCTATAAGACGGTTCCGAGTGACAACAATCTTCAATCAACAGTGGATGACTGAGTATTTCACGATTTAACAATCTCCAAGTCTTGGAAAAAACAGTATCGGTTCTGGGATAGATGATGGTAACTAGTGAAACTTGCCGGACACACATTCAAAAGAGTTGATGGGAACAGTTAGATAGTACGCAACAAGTATTTACCGAGCGTGGTGGGTGAACGGTTAACGTTCGGGAGGACGCGGGTTCGAATCCCCGTCCGGGCATCCAGGTTTGGGTTTTCCATGGTTTCCCCAAATCACTTCAGGCGAATGCCAGGATGCTTCCTTCAAAAGGCAATGGCCGAATTCCTTCCCGTTCCTTGTCTCCAATCCCATCTCGCCTCTAATGAACTCGACGTCGACAAGGGGGCTTCCACAAATTACGTGTGGTGTTTTTCCGGATTTCTGGACCCCCCCTCTGGTGAGATCTGGTCCGTGAGAACCCCCCCTAGAAATCGCCCTGGAAACTTTTGTAGACCTTTTTTTTTAGGTCACACCCTAATTTTTTTGACGAAATACCCTCCTAAAGTCGACTTTGGCGCAAATTGTAGACTTTTTCTTTGGCTCTACTGCCCCCAAATTTTTCGCAAAATCTCACGTGAGATTTCCGTAGGCCCCCCCCTCCCCCCTGGTGAGATCTCGTGAGATTTCGCCGGACCCTACCCCCCTATTTGACCTCACGTAATTAATGGATGTCCCCCAAGGTGTAAAGCGATAAGTAAAAAAACAAAAAAAGTATTTATAATAACTTCGGAAGAACCCCGAAACCTGTGTCACGGGGATCCATGTTACTTCATGACCTATACTTCACTTAACAATGCTCTCAGAAAGTGACACGCAGTGACTCAGTGACCATTCCCTAGGAAGCTTTCGTATGTTGGGCGTTTCCGCGGAAGCTTGTGCGTCCGGCCTTATCTCATTTGCGATTCCGCGGAAGCTTGTGTGTCCGGCTACCCACAGTAGTTAACCAGCAGTCGGGCACAATTACACGCAATCCTCTAATGAAACACAACGGAAGCACACCTTCTGTGTCCCATCGACATTTCTAAAAAGAAACAAATAATATGGTTGCTGAATTAACACGGATTCAAAGAATCCCGGCTATTAGAAAGGTTAATTAAAAAAAAAACACCGTATAACTAGTCTCATACATTCGAATAGTAAAGACAGTCAAAAAATTTTATAGCTTCAGCAGTTGCAAATAATTTTTTCTCGTTACGAAATTCGGTTTATGTTTTAAAGTGAAACAACTGACTTGAAAGATGGTAGAAATCTTTAACATCTACGTCGATACTCTACAATTAACGTTGAAGTAGTCGGTCCCCAGTAGCATGGAGGCTGGCATGTTGAGCACGCGTTGCAAGGGTACCCAGTTCGAGCCTCTCCCTCAATTTTTTTCAAATGATCTTTGTATAAACCCATAGTTTTTAACCGATTTCGATGGAATTTTGCACACGTGTACTTTAAAACAAAAAAACAAAAAACAAAAAATACTATCTATGCGTGTAACTAAAAGAGGTGACACCATTTAGCTCTGAATATACAATTGATGGTACTGTCCTTAGAACGGTATATTCAGCTAAATACCTAGGGGTAACAATTCGTAATAATTTGTCGTGGAATGAGCATATCGAGAATGTAATTGGGAAAGCAAATCGTATGCTCCGATTTCTAGGTCGGAATTTAAATCAATGTACTCTGGAAGTTAAATCGATTGTATACAAGTCACTAGTGCGTCCTCACTTAGAATATTGTTGTTCTGTATGGGGTACCCATAAAAAGGGGTTAATGGAGGCATTAGAGAAGGTTCAAAGAAGAGCCGCCCGATTCGTGACAGGTATATATAGTTGGAGGGAAAGCGTAAGTGCGATGATGAAGGAGTTAGGTTGGGAAGACCTGGAACACCGAAGGCGTTGGTCTCGACAGAAGCTAATTGAAAAATTCATGACTGCCGTATTTCGGAATGACATCTAGCAAATATTGCTACCAGAAACATTCATATCTCGAAATGACCGCGAAAATAAGATAAGAGAAATCAGGGCCAGAACCAATTCATTTCTGTACTCATTTTTCCCACGAGCGATTAGGGAATGGAATAGAAAGGATTTACCGGGCGAGTAAACTTAAAATCCGACAAGAGTAGTTTTCGATAAAGCACTCCGGCCAACCTGATCTGGGTTTTCCATGGTTTTCCCGGATCACTCCAGGCGATTGCTGGGATGGTTCCTCACATTAGCCCATGGGCGCCTTCTGCCATATCCTGTATATCCCTTCCAAACCATTACACTTTCGGATAGGTGCAATGCACCCTCCGCCACACACTTTTAGTGAATCGCGGAGTAATATTAATAATAATAATAATATTTGTTTTGAAAAATCCACCCCTCTCCACCTTTAGAACAACCCATTATTTTTCGCCAACGTTCTTCATAGAAACCCACATATTTTTTACCTGATTTAAGTGGTACTTAACACGCGTATACTTCGGTCTGGTAGATCCGGGGATAAGACGCTTGCTTCCATACGAGTCTGTTTCCGGTCCCGGGTTCAAATCCCAGTGGGAGGAGTTCCAGAGGAAAGGAACTACCTGTCCTGCCTCTGACCCAAAGCTTACTACATCTCGTTCGGGAGGATTCAATCAACCTTCGGTTTGTGGACTAACTTTGAATTTTACTTTAAAATAAAGAGAAAAATACTGCCTATTTGGTTATTAAAAACCCAACCCTTTTATCCCCTTCATTTTTGGCAATTTTACTAACATAAATCCACAGCTTTTATCAAATATCGTCGGAACTATCCACAAGTATACTTTAAACTGCTAGAACACACATGTAATAAATGCATGCTAGCACAGTGGTGAAGGCAATTACTTTCGAAAGTTTCAGGATACGTTCCCAGGTTGAAATCCCGGTGGAAGCATGAACTTTGATCACATGAGCTTTTCCAAGTCCGTGGTTCGAATTTCACGTTGAACTATAGGTCCCTGAGGAAAGGAACTGGTCGTCTTGCCTCTGACACTAGTCTTAGTACACTTCCTTCGGTAGGATTCAACCCTCTTAATTTATGGCAATATTACTCAAACAAGCACACTGTTTCAATTAGATTTTGATGGAACTCTGCATATGTACACACTAAAACATATAGAAAAATTCTGTCTACCTATGATCTACAAAATCCTAACCCCTCTCCTCCTTTACCCGATTCCACCCCTTCAATTTTTTCCAACGTTTTTTCATGCAAATACACAGTTTTTAACCGATTTTGATAGTACTTAGCACACTATGCTTAAAACAGAGTGGTCTGGTAGCTCAGTGGTTAAGGCTCTTGCTTTCAACAGTTTCTTGGTCCGATTTGTGGTTCAAATTCCGGTCGAAGAAGGAATTTTTAAGAGTTTTATACAATCAGTGACTTACTATGTCCCTTTCGGCAGTAGCCAACTAACTTTCTGATTGTTGACTCAGTTTTTTACTTTAAAACAAAGAGAAAACCACTGTCTACATTTGGTTTGCAAAAATCCAACCGTTCTCTCCCTTTACCCCCTTTCATTTTGGCTAATGTTCTTTGTACAAACCCACTGTTCGTATGCGATTTCGATGTAACTTTGCATACGTTATAACAGATAAATATCGTCTACGTTTGGTTTACAAAAACTCACCGCTTTCCCTGAAGCAAAAGATACATTTGGAACTATTCAGAAGGAACTTTGCGCACATATGGTTTAAAATAAGTGATAAATGATGTTTGTATTTAGTTTAATAAACTGCACCCGCTTTTCCCTTCACCCCTCTTAAGACTAATTTACACTAGCAACTTTTTTTTTTTTTGCGTCGGTAGGAAAGTTGCCAAAGCGGATGATGATGGAGAATGCTTAATACAATCCGATTAAAAGGGATAAAACATCAGAACTTTCATATCCACCCACCAACAATGAGTATTCAGCTTTTGCAGAAGAAGAAAGACCAAAATTATTGTATATCCCAAAGCACTAGAATAAACTTTTTCAATTTTAATTTAATGCATGAAAATCATTGTCTTTCATTTATTTTGTACGTGTTAATGTGTCTGTATATGCACATCAAATAAAGAAAAAAAAAGAGGCATTGCAACGCATGCCGGGTAAAGCTAGTCGCCAATAAAAAAAAAGAATATTACTGAAGATGCCAGTGTCAAATAATATATTCTTACGTGGATACCACAATGGACGGACTAGAGTTTACTTTTTTTTTTTTTTTACTTATTGCTTTACGCCTCGTCGATGGCTAAGGTCATTAGAGGCGGGATGGGACTGGGGACAAGGACCGGGAAGGAATTCGGCCATGGCGTTTTATAGGAAGTATCCCGGCATTTTCCTGGAGTGATTTGGGGAAACCATGGAAAAACCAAATCTGGATGCCCGGAACCGCCGTCCTCCCGACTGCGAGGCCAGAGCGTCATCCACTCACCCACCACGCTCGGTTAGAGTTTAGTAAATTGCCCCATGCAAGCACTAGTCTCATTTCTTTAAATCGTGCCTTGTAATGGAAGGTTTCGCGTACCTCCATACTGAGCGTGGTGGGTGAGCGGTAACGCTATGGCGTCGCATTCTTGAGGACACGGGCCCGAATCCCCGTCAGACCATTCAGATATGGTTCACCGAAATCACTCCAGGCGAATGCCGAGATAGTTCCCTCAAAAGGCCATGGCCAAATTCTTTCCTGTTCCTTACCCCTAGTCCTTTGACGCCTGTAATGACTTCGACAATGAAGAGACATAAAGCCATAAAGAAAAAAATCATTTTAACTTATTGTTGGACACCAAACGCATATATTCAGACGAGTTTGCGTTTTTCAATTGGGAAGTATCTAACACATTATTTGCGAACCAAGCGAACAGGTTTTTTTCGGTAAAGGCGTCCAGCGGCCATTATTCATTCTAAATAGAGACAGACTTTAAATCCGGTTGGATTACTTCAGACATTCACTTCGCTGCAAATCAATACGTTGTAGGCAAAGAGTATAATCGCGCTACCGAAGATAGTCGCTTAAGACCGTTAATGGATGTTAAAAGGCATAAAGATTCCGTACAGTTTGGTTGTGGCATCTCAGACGTAACACAACACTTTGCTGAAAATCCGCCGTCTACGTACTGGAATCTTTCAACATTGATGCATAGTTATGCCGTATACTCACTCGCAACTTCACAAAGATGAGACGTTGCATCAAAGACCGCCCGAAAAAAGAAAAGATAACGCCATCCTGCGATCGTTTGTTTATACCCTGCATGAAGTAGCATATGAAAACGATAAGGCGTATCGCAAAAGCCATTTTTCTAAACGCAGGTCTGATTTTGAGAAAGGACAATGATATTTTTAAGAAATGGCGCAATACTCGAGTAAATCATATGTTTCACCACTTCTTTCCTTGAGGATAGGCCTTACCAGTTCACTTAATTCTCAAGGAACAAAATTTCAAAAAGTGTTTCCTACAAATGGAGCTATTTCCTTTGCTCATTCTAACCAAAATCTCATTTGGAATAATGACTTGCAAGTTCTGGTCCACTTTTTCTGATCCGGTGGGCTAAAAATAGATATCGCGCGGTAAGATCAGCCCAGCGGTCGAAAATACGTCACATGAACTTGATGGTAGAAAGTACATCACGACACCTATGGATGCAAGATACATAATTTAATCAGCCATCCCAGTAAATACAGGACTCTTAAACATATCTCCACAACGTGTCCATGTATCCAATGTGTCCTGCCAAGTTGGGATTATTATCCAATGATATTTATGTCTTCAACAGACAAATCATATCAGTTACTGATTGTGTTCTGTGGTAATTTCCACAAACAAATCCACCTGCCCTCCTCTGCATCTCTTCCAATTTATGTATTTGATGCCCATAATTTGAGTGACATACTACACCACCATATTCAAGTAATGGTCTTATAACTCAATTCCTTCATTACTTTATTCAATAAATGAAGGATTTGGAAATATCACCCTACCATTAGGTAAAAGAGTCCTGCCCATTTGAGTTAACTGTCAAATATTATGCCAAGATATTTATCGAGCAATTCTTCTCCCACACTATGACCATAAAAACTATTTCTCTCTTCGAGGCATTTATCTTCATTCGATGTTGATCTACCCAAGTAGATATTCTAGCCAGATAACCCTGCAGCTGTTCACTGTCCTCTACCGTTTTAATCCTATTAACTATTATTATGCCATCAGCAAACACCCTAATCTCTGACTGTAAACAATCATTCATTAGGACTATAAATAGCAATGGTCCCAATGCACTACCTTCTGTAGCACTCAAGTTTTTGCATCCTCTTTTGATTCTGATTTTCCTACCCTAACACTTCGGTTTCTACTTTTATGGTTCCTCTAACCAGAAAACTTTCTTTTCATCATTTACAATGGGTTTTACCACATTTACCAAAATTTTATGGTTCACTTTGCAAAATGCCTTGGAGAGATCATGTGCTACCACAATCAACTTGGCCTCCATTGTCCATTTCATCCGAAACACATTGTATATAGCCCACCGGGGTGTAAGGGTTTGGGAGAGACTATACTAGTCTTATCCAACCAAATGTGAACCTCTCCTTCACGTGGTACAACCTGTTTGAACGGACGAGGCTCTGGCGACTGAAAGATTCCCGGTATAAGGAGTCACCCACTGCTTGTCAATGGCCTTAGAAAGGAGGGCGGAAGAGCGGGAGCAGTTCAGGGCAACCTCTTGTCCTTTGGGGTTGGAAACGGCCCCTAAAGGCGGATTAATCAGAAATGATCAACGGCATGGGGATGCAGAAGGCAACGGGAAACCACTGCATTAAAAACCCAAAGGGTATCCCGAGGACATGTAATCCTCTCAAATTACATATATCATGATGGCTTCTTCCTGGGTAAAATATTTCGGAGGTAAAATAGTTCCCCAATCGGATCTCCGGGTGGGGACTGCTCAGGGAGGAGTCATCAGAATGGACAGAAACATTCTACGAGTCGGAGCGTGGAATATTAGAAGTCTGAATAGGGCAGGTAGGTTAGAAAACTTAAAAAGGGAGATGGAATAACTTAAGTTAGATGTTGTTGGGATTAGTGAGATTAAATGGAAGGACGCACAGGATTTCTGCTCTGGGGAACACAGGATAATAAGCACACAAGCTGTCAATGGAGTCACTGGTGTAGGATTTGTAATGAACAAGAAAGTAGGGAAACGGGTGAGTTATTATGAACAGTTTAGTGACAGGATTATTTTGATGAGGTTAGAAACTAAGCCTGTCCCAACCACATTAGTACAAGTGTATATGCCAATGTGACAGGAAGATGACGAAGAAATATAAAAAATATACGCTGAAATTGAAGAATTAATCCAATATGTGAAAGGAGAGGAAAATCTAATAATCATGGGTGATTGGAATGCAATAGTGGGAGAAGGAAAAGAGGGGAATACTGTAGGATGTTTTGGCCTAGGAGAAAGAAATGAGCGAGGAAGCAGGTTGCTAGAATTTTGTGAATGATATAAGCTAGTAGTGGCGAACACATTGTTTAAGAACCATGCAAGAAGAATATACACCTGGAAACGTCCTGGGGATACAGGTACAGGCAGATATCAGCTAGATTATATCATGGTCAAACAGAGATTCAGGAATGAAGTTCTAGACTGTAAAGCGTACCCAGGAGCAGACATAGACTCGGACCATAATTTGATAGTAATGAAGTGCAGGCTGAAATTCAAGCGAATAAGGAAGCAGCATAAGCAGAACAGACTGGCAGTGAATAAACTGAAACAATCTAGCACAAGAGAAAAATTTGCAGAAATGGTAGACATAGGTCTAAGAAGTAACTGTGAAAGGAGCTTAACCGAGGGCGAATGCAATGCATTAAAGACCGAAATAATGAAAGCTGGCAAAGAAACATTAGGCTTTAGGGAACAAGCTGCCCGAAAACCTTGGATCACAGAAGAAATTTTGGAGCTGATGGATCAGAGGAGAAGGTACAAAAATGCTCAGGATGATGCAGGAAGAGAGCAGTACAGGCAATTTAGAAATCAAATAAATAGGAAATGCAAAGCAGCAAAAGAAAAATGGCTACAAGAAAAGTGTGAAGAAGTAGAAAAGGAAATGGTCGTAGGAAAAGTAGATGTTGCATATAGAAAGATCAAACAGAATTTTGGAGAAATGAAGAAAGGAGGTATGAACATTAAAACTGCCGATGGGAAACCTCTTTTAAGCTCAGAAGATAGAGCTAACAGATGGAAGGAATACATTGAGAAACTGTATGTTGGGGACGACTTGAACAATAGTGTATTGGAAAAGGAAGGCAATGTCGACATTGATGACTTAGGAGATCATGTTTTGAGGACAGAATTTAATAAAGCTCTGAATGATTTGAAAGCAAATAAGGCAGTTGGAATTGATGAGATCCCTGCAGAACTTCTTAAATCTCCAGGAGACGAAGGAATCGAAAGATTATTCAAGCTGATATCAACAAGTTATGAAACAGGAGAAATTCCAACTGATTTTAATAAAATATCTTCACACTTCCAAAGAAAGCACAAGCCGACAAATGTGAGAATTATCGCACCATTAGTCTAACATCACATGCTTCAAAATTACTGACCAGAATAATATACAGAAGGATGGAAAGGGTAGTAGAAGAGATAGTAGGTGAAGATCAGTTTGGGTTTAGGAAAAATCGCGGTACAAGGGAAGCAATTCTGTCTTTAAGATTAATACTTGAAGGGCGGATCAATAAAAACAAAGATACCTTTATGGCATCTGTTGATTTAGAAAAAGCTTTCGATAATGTTAGGTGGGACAAGATGTTCAAAATTTTAAAGAAGTCAGGTCTAAAGTATCGAGATAGAAGAATACTCTATAAACTATATAAGAATCAAGTGGCTGTAATAAAAGTAGAGAATCACGAGAGACATGCATCAGTTAAAAACGGTGTGAGACAAGGTTGTAGGCTATCCCCGTTAATACTAAACTTGTATGTAGAAGAAGCAATGAAGTAAGTCAAAGAAACATTTCTATGTGGCATAAGTTTTCAGGGAGAAAAAAATCAGTATGCTACGATTTGCTGATGACATTGTCTTGTTAGAAGAGAGGGCTGAGGATATTGAGAAGTTAGTGAATGGCTTGAACAAAATACTGAAGGAAGATTTTGGACTGAATATAAATCAAAGTAAAAGAAAAGTGATGAAATGTAGCAGAAATGATACCAATACTAGCAGATTAAATATAAAAATAGAATCTGATGCAATAGGTGAAGTGAGTGAGTTCTGTTACTTGGGAAGTAAAATTACAACCGATGGCCGAAACAGGAATGATGTTAAAAGCAGAATAGCACTAGCAAAAAGAGCCTTCATGAGAAAGAGAAATCTTTTAGTTTCAAATATTGATCTAGGAATTAGAAAGAACTTTTTAAAACTCTGTGTGTGGAGCACAGCACTTTACGGTAGCGAAACATGGACTTTAGGAATACCGGAAAGAAAGAATCTTGAAGCATTTGAAATGTGGTGCTACAGATGAATGCTGAAAATTAGGTGGACAGACAAAGTAAGAAATTAACGAGTTTTGGAAATGATGGATGAGAAAAGAAGTTTATGGAAGAATCTTACAGGAAGAAGAGACAGGCTCGTAGGTCATATTTTGAGACATGCTGGATTGGTTAATTTGTTAGTGGAAGGTAAGAACTGTAGAGGTAGACAGAGATTAGAATATATGAAGCAGATAATTGAGGACGTGGGTTGTAAGAGGTATGTAGAAATGAAAAGGTTAGCACAGGATAGGAAGGGATGGAGGATTGCATCAAACCAGTCTAAAGACTGACGACAGCAAAAAAAAAAAAAAAAAATCATAATATAGCTCACCACTGTGATTCACATGAATATCCTTGCCTACACCCAAGCTGCTGTTTTGCAGATTAGTTTCTCTTCATACAGACATTTCTGATGCGGTTGCGTATCAACCTCTCCATTTACTTACCTTTTACTGAGCTCAACCTAACTGGCCTGAATTTTCAACTCTATTTGTTTCCCCTTCTTTGTCGACTGGTATTACTATGACAGTTTTACAATTCTCTGGTAACCTGGTAAGCAGCAAGTCTCCAAACTAAACCTACCTAATACTTCAAGGCATAATACAATGATATTTAATACATCTGTAGTAATATTATCCACACCGGCCCCATAGCTTTTTTTTTTTTTAGTTTCCTCCATATCCTCCGGATATATTTCTAATTTTTTAGTATGCTCATTTCTACCTATGCGGAGAAGTTCCTCCTCTCATTTTCTTCTCCCGTTCATGAATGATGGTCCCTAATGGTCTCATTAAACCAGTTTACCCTGTTCACAGTTTTCTAACACAGATATCGAAATTTCCAATGATCCCACCGCACTAAAAATTTTCTCTATAAACCTGTCTTTGGGTTCCCTCTTAGCTACCATTAGCTCCTTGTTTAGTTGTATCAGATGTTACCTACTGCCTAAATGACTCGTAAATCTGTTGTGTTCTCTTTAGCCTTTTTTACTTACTCCCTGTTATATAATGTATTTTTTTTTTTGGTGTGGAATAAATATTTCATCTTCCATTCTTATGATTTCGTTGAACCGTTCTCACTCTCTATTGTACCAGTGCTCCCGTTCCACATACTGAATCTTTCCCTGATCTCTCTCTTCAGTTCTGAAATATATGCCTTTTCTATAATTCTACCTGTCATCACCATCCGGAAATGTACCACTGGTAACTCCTAACTTTGATCCATGTACACCAGAGAACTGTAGCAGTCTTTGCTAACAATATATGAAAATCCACCACTAATTCCTCCTCTATCTCCGAGTATCACTCCATAATCACAAAACCCAGTTGTCTAGCACTCCTTCCTTTAACCATGACTCTACCACTACAACTATTTGGCAAATTATGAATCTATATTAAGTTACATAACTCCATTACTTTGTTAATTACTCCTACAGTTCACCAGCTACAGTATTATGTTTGGCTTTGCCTTACAAACGGCATTACTCTTCACCCTCCTCGTTGCCATTACTTCCCCCCCCCTCTCCCCACCACTTTTACTGTTCCTTCGGCATCAATCACCATTCTAGTATTACTAATTTCTCCCATCGCGCAACTGTATTCGATATCCCTTTGGACATCTATTTTTATCCCTTCACCAGCAGCCTTAAACATAAAAGTTCCATTCTTAACCCCATCATCAATGGAAGTGGGTTCCATTAAAGCTTTAGCGAACAATTTAAGTATTCCCTTCTATTTAGGTGCAGCCCATGCCTGGTGAAACCCCACCAAACATTGATGTTCGCAGGCACAACCCTCATGTTAGAAATAATTTCTTTCCCCAGCAGCACCTTAGTCTCCACGTTTACCTGCCCCACAGTTGTGTTCAAATCAGGCTGAACATGACGATCTAGGAACTGTACCATGTCCACCATGGGTATGTTGCGCAACCTTCCTCATATATCTCTTTATACTACAACGCTCACTTCTATCAATACTATTTTCTGCAACACTTATTATCACTACACTGTACTCCTCAGTGAAACCCCTATAAAGTGATTCTACATCTTCTATTATCTAACTAAATATTCCAACAGGTTTGAAAACAGATATGGTCTGGTAGTCTGTGCCAACTGATCCTACTACCTTCCAGCAGAACCCCTTTCTTCCTATTTTTACTTCCATGCCTCTATTCTTAGACGCCCGCTGCACCTTACCTACTTCTACTCGTGCCGGCCTCGGTAGCGTAGGGGCTAGAGTGCTAGCTCCACGTGCCGAAGGTCGCCGGTTCGATTCCGGCCGCGGGCATGGATGTTAAGTGTTGTGTGTCTGTGTGTGTGTCCTGTCCGTCCTGTGGCGTCCACACTTTGAAGACTATATAAACACTGGATTTAACTGATTCACTGGAAGCTTTAGTATAACACATTGAGCTGGCTGTATGGCCTCAGCTGCCAAAAGCCAATAAAAAAATAAAATAATAAAAAATACTTCTACTCGAGGCTCTTTCCCCCTGACTCTTGTAACAGGTCATTCCTATTTTTCCGCACAAGCTCTGAAATATCCGATAATCTCATCGTGTTAGCCCATCTACCTGTTGCCAGCTTTCACCCTACTGAACCCACTACATTTCCAAGGTTCTGATCGTTTTTCCCAGGTCCCTAATAATTTAGTCCTGCTACCTTTTCATTTGATCCCACTTCTTCATTTCACCCTTCTCTCTGATCGTTTTGTCCCTCTCCTTGATCGTTTCTTCGTGCTCTAAAAGTTTACATTCACTCACGCATTGACAGACAAATTCACAAACACTCATTTAATCATTGTCGCTGACTTGTAACATATTGGAAAAGTACTAGTCCTATCAGGGTAAATATACCGTTTATCATCCAATTTAGAAAACCCAACTTGGATACTTGAAATCCGTGCTAGATATTGTTTGATAGGTTCGTCATGTAAACAATTTATGCAGTCCTCTACTGAAAATTTTCAGGTGATTTAACCAGCCAACCTTTGGCTCTAGAGGTTTTGTTGGTTCTGGTTGGAATGTGTACATTTTCGAACTGTGTCCCGCAAAGTCCTGTATCAAGGAATAATTCACTTTGTGATGTGTAACTCCTTCGTTACTAAGATCTATCCTAAATCGATTGTTGGGCTTTATAAACTGATATGTCGAATTTCTCCTTCACATGGATCACTAGAGACCACCAAATAGATGTAATCGTCTGTGCCCACATAGAGTTGTTTTAGGCGTCTAAACTGCAGAATTACAAATTCATAATGTAATCAGTACATCCGCAATTTAGTAAGATCGAGAATGCACCTTCCGATATAGGCAAGCCTGTTGAAAAGTACCTCCACTTTTGTTATTTATCGAAAATAGTGGCGCCTGGGTTTAGCTACGTGTTTGCGGGGACTGCAGCGGCAAGCAAGCGCACGTCGGCGTTCATATACAGATTTGTATACCATATTAACCCAAGGTTTGGACCTGGTAAACCGGCCTTACTTGTGTTCGTAATTAAGGTTCAAAATTCCAGACTTAGACAGTGAACTGTAAAGTTGTAACTTTGGAGGGAGCGTAACATTGGAGAGCTTATTACAACAATTCATGTAGTCGTAAGCGAAGACTCCTTTACGTTTAAGCAAGGAACTTTCCCGAATAGGTGAAATACCCACCAGTCCATTTAATCTTTTTTCTAAAACGAAATATAACATTCGGTATTTATGGGTGGAATCTCTACCCCATCATCTTTGAGGTTTGATATGACCTTAAATATGAAATGTGCATCACACCAAGACAAACTGTGGCAAAATATGGATATTTACATTTAGTTGTCGTTAGCAGACCCATTAAATGCACCTGTGATATGATAGCCAACCTTAATGTGACAAATCATCGCACGAGTAAATTGTACTTCTCGTTCGGCTGTGATTACAAGAGGAATAATCGACCTGTAAATTTTATCATTTACTCGCGCAAGTAGGACAAATTCACTCACAAACTATTTTTCAGTATCACTTCATGAGAATGATTTGAATCGAGACAAGGGGGGAGTCGATGCTCAAAAGACTTTGTACACCACCTAAAAGGGGCAGCACTTCTTGATTGCAGTAGTATGAGAGGCGTAGGGTTGCTGTAAGTATCAAATATCAAAGAGAACATAAATTCTTTGAACTGCATGGTTACGTCATTTTCGTTTAGAGAAATCGAATCTGACGGCGTCTACCCTTCATCAAACAATTTCATATCGGTCGAAGAGATCTTTATTTTCAAAATGGTATAAACATCGTTCACAAATGTGTATAGTATTACCCTTCTTTGTTAATAATGATGTAACTATCTGAAATATGTTTTTCATCAAGCAGTAATGAAATTTTGCAACATTGTCGGTAATTAAACTCAGATTGATATATTTAACTAGTTTGTCTGCATTGTTGTGTTGGGATCCAATAACAACACTTTATATCATTACTAATGGTTTCGAGGCCATAAATACTGATCGAATGATCTGGATTTTCTAACATTAACCAATTTTATGAGTAAATAAATACTGTTCAAATGAAAATGATCCTTTACCCATATTTTCTTATATTTTTAACTCTCCTAGCGTGTTTAGACTAAGTAAAATGTAGGGAGCGTCCAGAGAAATCAGCGTTTATCTTTGTTTTGAACATTGACTACGGCCTTGGTACTGATACTACGAGGCAGTGTACATAAACGACCCTCCAAAGTGGCTCAAATTTTGCTACATGTATATCGAACTAAACTAAACGATATAGAGTTTTATTACTATCTCGCTCTTGAGAATCACAATGCTGCGTGATAATACCCGAACACTATACTAATCATTTAAGCAAGTAATAAGAAAGATCTCGGGAATATTAGGCTTAAGGCACATAAGGGTGTTTCCTAATGATATTCCTTTTTAATTTTAAACAACCAATCAACCTAACCTGGCACAATATAGTAGGCGATGATAGTCTAGCGACTATTTTATGAATCTTGCTTTCTCAAATATAGATACAGACATTCATAATTTTTTTTTTGCAAATCATAATGGTAGTTGAATAAAATGTAGAAATTTTGTTTTAATGACTAAAAGTTGCGAAAACATCCCACAAAATGTGGAGCGAAGCAAGTTTTTTTACAAAAGCATAAAACGTATGATCTATAAATTTTAATCAGTGTGGTCAACTTGAATTTTCCACAAATACGTGGTCTATACACATTTCAATATCTTTCTACTATAGAGACAAGGTAATTTGTGAAACGCCAAAATTCAGTGTGTAAAGACAATTTTCTTGTTAGTAATAAAATTTAAAACAGTATAAGTAGTATACAGTATAAGATAAAATTCTGTTTGTAAATGCACTGTTGCTAACATTTGTAATGACTCACAAAATTATCAGTGTGTTTGTGAGGCACATTCGATAAAAATTACAAGTATGGAGTGCTAATGTTTTATTATAAAATACTGGAAAAATCTACGTTACAGTTTCAATAAATCTTTTATACCAAACCATAAATTTCGTATTATTTAACAAAACACCTACCAACTCTCTACCAAAAAGATGATTGGTTTATTGTAGTTCATGTTTTTCAGTAAATATGTGAGCCCATGAGGTATAGAACTTTTGATGACAGGTCATGAATGAATTGCATGGTGGAGGTTTTTTTTACTGATTCTGGCTTTACGCCTTGTCTACAAGGAGGTCGTTACAAGCGAGAAAGTACTGCGGGCAACGAACGGGAAGGAATTTGGCCATGGCCCTTTTGAACTGTCCCGGAATTCGCCTGGAGTGATTTTGGGAAACCATGGGAAAGCCAAAGTTGGATGGCTGGACGGGGATTTGAACCCGCGTCCTCCAGAATGCAAGGCCAGAGTGTTTCCGCTCACCCACTACGCTCGGTTGGGAAGAGGAAGCGAAGAGATAGCGTAGTAAATGCAGTACCAAGAAATAAAAACAGGAGAATCATTTTTTCGGGAAACAAAGGATTGGATAAACTGGGATTTGAAGTCGTGTCCTCCAAATACAAGAAGTAAAAGATATCCGCTCACGCACCAGACTCAGAGAGAAAAATTATTTTGTTAGGTAGGCCGATTAAAAATAGAGATTATTTATGATATAGGGTTTGTTAGTTGAGGACATAAATATTATTGGATAATAATCCCAACTGGGACCGAATTACTTCAAATATAGGAAGCCATCCACTGTTTCAAAAAAGCCTCCTAATAAGAGGACAGAGCAACGAGTAATGAACAGGGAATTCGTTAGTTGCTATGGTTGGATACGAACCTTGAAGGCGGATGAATCAGAAAGCATAGGTATTAGGGATGGAAAGCATTATGGAAATCTGCTGCATTAAAAGTCCAAAGGAATGTCCTTGAACATTAAATCGTTTTGAACTGCATTATTACCACTTCTTTATAAGTTTTATATTGCGGTGACCAAATAGATCAGTAGAAACTGTTCAGGAATAAGTCATCAGAAAGGAAACAAACAAAAACATTCTATAAGTCTGAGCGTGGGATGTTAGAAGTTTAAGACAGGTACGTCAGAAATTGAAACTGGGAAATGGGCTGGCGATACTCAGATATTTTAGGTGTTCGCAAAGTTTACTAAAGGACGCATCCGACTACTGATTTGTGTAATATGCAGTAAATAGCGCACATGCTACTAACGGGCTTACTGAAGCCGGATTTGTAATGAACAAAAAATGGTAAATCGTTGAATTATAACGAACACAGTTTGGAGACAGAATTATACAGACACGGATAGAAAGTAAGCTTGCACAAGCCACATTTGCACAAGTACATAAGCCAATTTTGCTAGAAACAGCAAATACATGGCAATATCGAAAAAGTAATAATGCTAGGTCGTGAAAGATTGACAAGTTGCAAAACCAGAAGGAAATAAAGGAGTTTCGGTTTAAGCCAAAAAAATGAGAATGGAACTAGACTGTTAGGATTCCGTTCAAAATACAAACAAGCTATTAAAGTATCAAACAAGAACAATTGAAAATACAGAAATGTGTTACTTTTATTAAATCACCACTTAATAAAACTTCAGATACGAAATACTACAAGGGCAACAGGTGATCAGAAACTGAGTTTTAACATAACCTGACATTCGTCAAGTGCAGAGTGAAATTCAAGCAACTAAATAAATACAAAGAGAAATAATACTATATATGGGTATTTGATACAGAAATGAGAAACTAAGGAAAACACTTATAAACACAGTGAAGAGAGAGAATAAAAACCATAAAGAAACGTTGGAATTAAGGATTTCGTTCGAGTCCTTTCCTGAAGTCCTTAAGGAATCAGAATTTAAAGAAATGGGTCAGAAAACGCATATATGTTTGTTATAGTAAAAAGGCAACAGTATAAAAATTTTAGAAATAAAATAAACAATTTAAAAAGCCGGGAAAAAATGGCTGTTTGAGAAGGCTGCAGAAGTACAAAAGGAAAATGGGAGTAAGCAGACTAGATTCGGCGTATGGGAAGAGCAAAAAAATTCCGTGGAATGAAAGAGGGTGCATAAAAGTGCTGATGGAATCTTCTTCGAAGTTCATAGAGATAGAGAAATAATAAACTGGGAAATTGTATGCATGTCTGGCATGGACTGTTATTTGCTATCCCTAGTGTCTTGCTTGATGTGCAAGGTCCCTCTCATTTTTACAGCGAGGACTGTGTTTCTAGGAGACGCCGATTTAACAGTTTTTTTCCTTTGGCTTTACGCCTCGTCGACGGCTAAGGTCATTAGAGGAGGGATTTAACAGTCAATGTGAGAGTCAACATCTGCTGTGAACGCCGTAAAATGTGCTATGTAGGTGTCATATTTTTGTGATTTATATTGTTTTTGATTCGAAATCCCGTCATTATTACGAATAGCGAGGATGACGGTATGCCGGGCCAGAGATTCGAACTTGGACCGTTGTACCTCCCTTGTGCAATAATGCGGCGCTTTAAAGCACATGGACAAACTGGTGGCTGACAAGGGCTTTAATTGTCTTAAGCTCCTACAAGGTTGTAGGAATACATTAGGTTCGATCAGAATTACTTAAATAGATAAAGTATTAATATCAAAAAGTAACAACAACAAAAAAGAGATACAGATTGGTTTTGTTTCCTTTTTTTTTTAATTTTTTAAAAAAAGAATTGTTTAATCTTAATTCTTCCGGAAGGCACAAGTTGACAAACGTGAAAGCAACTCTACCGTAAGTATGGCACAAATGTTTAAAAGTTATTAACTAGGACAATAAACAGAAGAACAGTAAGAAAAGTGGAGGAGATAAAAGATCAATTTGTGTTTACGAAAAGTCGAAGTACAAGAGAAGCAATTCCAGTGTTAAGATTAATATTAAGAGCATGGCTGAGAGGGATGGGGAGAGGGAAAATATCAAACTTTAAAGGAGTCGGTTTAAAATAAATGATATTAAATTCAGGTGGCTGTCATAAAAGTTGTGGGTCATGGTGCATAAGCATGAGTTACAAAAACTGTGGCTTATTTTAATCATATCCGAGTTGTTTCCACAAGAAACAATCTAAGAAGTAAAAAGAAACTTAGTGTGGCACAAAGTCTCAATGGAGGAGAATTAGTGTGCTGCGTATTTCTGATGACATTGCAGTAATCGCAGAATAGTATTTAGGTAAATTACTCGTACTAAATGACCTGAGAGACATAATGAGAAGGGAAATTGTTTTAAGTATTAACATGTCATGCAATGCAGCAAAAATTAAAAAAGTAAGATTTGTTATCAAAATTGGAACAGACGTGATATAGGCAAAAAAAAAAAATTAAAAA
>JARYHS010000817.1:0-24639 GCA_031002005.1 Vandiemenella viatica
TGCATCTACCGCCCCCCCCCCCCTCCACGTAGCACGTAGCACGTAGCTTTTTTTCCGTTTTGATTCCAGAAGACATTTTGTACTGTTTTCTATTGTCAGACGATTGTAAATTACATAAGGAGATAATTAACTGAGGGAAAATAAATATTCGCATGCTGTTGTGTGTTCTGTTCCTGATTTTAACTGTGAAAAAATGTTATGAATGGAATGCTACGTGGCCTGGCTCAGAACCCTTCCTCCCCCACGTAGCCCAGCGTAGCCTTCCAGCCAACTCCTCCCCCCCCCCTCCTGGACCGAGCCACGTGGTTTGTGCACGCTCCCTGACAGAGCAGCAACTTCGCTATTCATCGCATTCGCGAAATTTTCGCAAGGTCATCTAGTTTAATATTAATTAGGAACTTATTGAAGGGGGCGATAAAGTTAGAACACGCAGAGAACTGACGATGTAGATTTAAGTATAAATTAATCAATGTATTTTGGAACATTTCGAGAGGGAGAAACCTTATGAATATCATGAGGAAGTATAGATACATATTTTGGAATGAAATGTTGGAGACGGATATAAAACATCTAGGGTAAACTCTCACATCGGTAGTCAGACAACTTACAAAAACAAAATCTTGTCCTTTGGGAGAGAAGAAAAAATAAACCAGTATCCCTAATAGCCGGCAATAAATGGTGGTAGCGCCGTCTACGGTTTGGAAGAGGAAAAAAGCTTTCAAGAATAAATTCGTGTTTCTGATAAAGTAGTGGAAGAACGTGAATTTGTATTTTGTCGATCGATACGTCATTTGTTTTTCAACAGTGTTAATTATATCAGGTAATAAATATAAAAAAAAACATTGTTAGCATATAGGACATTTTCGTAGGAGTGTACTTATATGGAAGTAATGATGTGAATGATTATTTTTATGATGAGTGACCAGATTTGAGGAAAACATAAAACGGTACTGGACGAAGGTGCCGATAGGCGCGGTATAAACGGGTAACCGATGATCAAACAGAAGCGATGTCATTCTGTTTGGCTCTCCCGTCACGCAGAAGATCTGAGCGTTCTATAGACCCTCTCCCTCCTGATCGCTGAGACGATTTCCTGGAACGTCCACGCCGCTTCAATGCACATTTATTCATGGCCGCTACGGTCTGATACTGCCGTCGAATAAGATAACACGATATGCGTACTTTCTGCGTCAGGATGTTAGAGGGCCTCAACATGACGTCTCTTTTGAATCGGTAACGATGATGTCGCATCAGCCGACCAGCCCGGGGGTGACATCTCTGCTATGAAGATTTCACCTTCGCACGCACGTCTCATATCTTTGTTTCTCTGTACAACACCCGTACAATGGGCTGACAAAATTAAAAAACACCCACACTCACACATAACCAGGGAAAGATCGCAAAGGAGTGATTGGAATGTGGACATGTCATAATTGTGTTAGAAATGTTCGTTTTGATGTGAGTGAATATTCATTTCTCTCAAAGATATCCAAGTCCAACAATTCAGCTGTTTCTTTCCATCGTGACGGGTGATTGCATCAGGGAAGTAGAGGATCTGTTCTCGAGGCAGAAAATTAACCGTATTATAATTTTCGTCCTCTTGTAACAGAGTTTGTCGTAAAAACATTGCAAAGAGCCATTTGCCAACTAAAAATACGTTCTACTAATGAAAGTTTGAGAATATTCACAAAAAAAGGTTCTGTGACTGCGGTCATATTTAAAATTTGTTTAGTTAAATGGTTAGAATCTTAAGAAATGATCCACACAAGATATGCTATAAAATTTTACGGGCCTTCATTCTCTGTGGTTATGAACATTTTCGAACGCTAAATCCCACAGTCAGACAAACGAAATTTGTAAGATCCATTAGATATTCTTATTATTACTTGGGGCTTTCCCCTCGTCGACGGCTAAGGTCATTAGAGGCGGGATGTGATTGGGAACAAGGAACGGGAAGGAATTCGGCCATGGCCTTTTTGAAGGATGCATCCCGGCATTCGCCTGGAGTGATTTGGGGAAACCATGGAAAACCCAAATCTGGACGGCCGGACGGGGATTAGAACATTAGACAGTGTACTAAACTACACCAAATGAAATAGTAAGAGAGGAGCTGAAAATATGCAGTCTGTTGGAAAAGTAGAGTAGCACAACAACAAACGATTCGGGAGGACGAAGGTTCAAATCCCCTTCCGGTCTTCCAGATTTTGATTTCTCATGGTTTCCTGAAATCACTGCAGGTCAATGCCGCGATGGTTCCTTCAAAAGGCTGTGGCCAAGTTCTTTTCCGTTCCTAGTCAGCAATGAATGCAACGGTAAACAATATAGATTTCCTTCTTACCATATGTCTCGTTGATATCGACGTCATTAGAGGCGGGAAAACACTGAGGTCAAGGAACGGGAAGAAATTCTGGCATGGCCTTGAGAAGGAACAATCTAGGCATTTGTCTGGAGTGATTTCCTGAAACCATATTCACATGGACGGGGATTTGAACCTGCAACCTCAGAATGCAAGGCCTGAGCTTTACCACTCGTCCACCAGACTCTGTAATAGACAGAAGAAATATAGTTATCCCAAAGCAGAACTGACAGTAATTTCAACACATCAACAACCTTAATATCAGAAGAAGAACATTTATTTATTTGCGTAGTTATATATACCGCCATAAAAATTGTGACTTATGCAGTTCTGTGACACAACTGCATTTTAGCGAAGCTTCGAGCGTACGGAATATCGGATCAGCTTTGTGAATAGATAAAGCGTTTTCTAACTGGTAGGTCACATTGTGTCGTCGTTGAACCTCTTCTAATCTAGATGTTACCTCTAGGAAGTGAACAGCAGTTTGTGATTGTTGGCCAATGATGCGGTCATCTGTAGGGAAGTAAAGGAAGTCGGCCGATTTCAAAGAAATTCAGCAGATTTGAATGTTATTTCGGCATGGTGCGACAAATGGAAACATACACTACCTTGTGAAAAGTGCAAGGCAATGTTTATTCAGAAATACAAAGTAAACAGTTCAGTTATTGATAGGTATGGTCGATTCTGTGAAATATTTGGGAGTAACAGTGTACAGCAAAACGAAATGTTACTTGCACATTAATTCGGTCGTGCGTAGAGCTGATTGTAGGCAGCGATTCATAGGTCAACTCTTGAAAAATTGTAATGTACAAAGAAAGGAGATAATCTCTTGTGCGTCCACATTTGGACTACAGTTATGCTATTTAAGATCGCTTTCGTAAGGGACTGATTGACAGAATAGAGAAAGTAGAGAGAAGAGCCGCTCGATTCCTGACCCCTGGCTACAGTCCTTACGAAAGCCTCACAGAATTGATTCGTAGGTTGGGCTGGGAGTCTCTGGTAGATAGAAGACGCAGGTTTCGTTTGAACTTATTACTAAACATGCGTACACCCACTTTCAGTTACGAGTTACTTCATCTACCAACCTATCTGAGTCGCAATGACAGGGAAGATAAGATTAGAAAAATAAGGTGCCGCACTGATGCTTATAAGAATTCTTTTTTCCCTCGTACCATTCGTGATTGGAACGCACAGCGAAGAGATTAGTTTTGGTGCTGAGCACCCTCTGCCACCCACAATTTTGTGAATTGCAGAGTATATACACTGATCAGTCAGAACATTATGACCACCTGCTTATTGCTGTGTTGGCCCATCTCAACACAGAACGTGGAGTTTGGAAGTTTACCCGCTCTGTAAAGCGGAATAGGCGGTGATCTGTGGCAGATCTAACAGCAGAGTACAATGCTGGTGCAGGCACAAGTGTTTCGGAGCACACTCTGCTGTCAGATCTGCCACAGAGCGGGCAAGCCGCCGACCTCCACATTCTGTGATGAGGCGTGGATATCCACTACCTAGTCGCCCAGTCGAGGTTTCTCCGTCCTTTAACCGCTCTGCATAGATGCTCACTACAGTAGCACTCGAACATCCAACTAGCCTCACCGTTTCATAATTTCAAGGGAGAAATTTCGCATCCAGCAGCATATGGTAAAATAAAAATATGTAAAAGGTTCTTGGGCACTAAATAGAGACAGCTACCTAGGGCTGATATGAGTCGTAAAAGTTGATGATGTAGAATCTAGGTAGATCCGCATACTATGGAAGTCACTGGGAGAGTACGAAATACAGTAGGCAGCACATTCTACCCACCGAGAATTAAGGTGAATTAATACTAGCTGAAGAGGCTCAATCGCTCAGAGGTTGACCGCTTGCTTTTAACGGAACAGGTTTCTGGTTCTATTTCGTAAGGAATTAAACTGTTACAGGCATCTATCCTCACGTTTACCCCTCGCAAAGATTGTGTCATTCATATGAAGTACACTGGTCTTGGTCGGGATTCTACATTAATGTGTTGGTCCCCGACGAGAGGAACTTGCCGTACACACTGGCTTATTATGCCTCCTTCTAGAAGGTCCAAACAGCATTAAGATCACGGACTGCGTACTTTTTTGCTTTCATCAGTCTCTCGACTAGTCTTGCGATAACCTGTTTATCTCAGCATACCCTTCACAAACGTCGTCCAAATTTATCTGCTTCATATATTACAATTATTCTTCCTCTACATTTCTTACTAACAAATTAACCAATTCCTCGTGTTTTAAGATGTCTCTTCTTTCTGTACGACTCTTCCACAAGCTTCTTTCCTCGCCCATCATTTCTAAAATACGTTCATTTTATACCTTATGATTCCACTTAAATTTCTGTATCCTTCTGTAGCAAACCATTTCAAATGCTTCAATTTTCATTCTTTCTGTTATTCCTAGAGTTAATACTCCACTACCATAAAGTGCTGTGCTCCACAAACAGAGTTTTCTGGATCAATATCTGAAACTAAAAGATTTCTCTTTTTCAAGAGGCTCTTTTCTGTTTCGACTTCCAAAGTCACAGAATTCGTTTACTTCTCCTATTGCATCCGATCATACTTTTATATTTAATCTACTATTATTACTATCATTTCTGTAACATTTCATCACTTTTGTCTTGCTTCGGTTTGTATTTAGTTCAATGTCTTCCTTCGATATTTTGTTAATGCCATTCAGTAACTTCTCAATAACCTCATTCCGCTCTGCTAACAGGCCAGTGTTGTCAGGAAATGCAAAAGTATGTCACTGGACGCTACTCAGTATTTGAATAAGTTCTTGTAAAGAAAATGTTGCTAAAAATAATCTGCAGCTGAAACGTGTATAAGAAATTCAAACTCCACCATCGCAGCAGACGACAGTAGCGATCTCAATCGCTCTCCTTTCAGACGGGTGGGAGGTTTTCTGTCACCAGTAAAAAGCACCGTAGCTCCAGCGAGTTTTCCTTCTGGTACCCGCACCATAAATTCTATCTGATGTGGAAAAATTTGTTACGCGAAACATTTCTCGGGTCGAAGATAACCAAGTGCTGATAATGTCCCCTCCCACGAAACCTCCACAGGCATTGGCAATCTGATGAACTGCTCATACAAGTGCTTCGTGGAACCAGTCGATATTCTAAAGGCCTTCGCTGCTTTCATTAAACATTACTCACGGGAAATGCAACATCAGCCAGCAACCCGGAATAATGGTGGCCCACGCTATGTGGGAAGGGGAATCGTTCTAGCATTCTATCGACGATGGTTCAATCTGTCCATGCGTCTATATATCATAATTCTTTTCTTTTTTTTAACTATTTTATTTGGGTGGTACGAGGAAACTATTGGGTTCATTTAAAATTTGGTAAGATTTTCACAAAATTCGATGCAACACTGCCAGTCACTTCCTTTCTGAAATGAAAATTTCACGAGCATACCACATACTAGTCTGACAATAATTAGACTGCTAGAGGATAACAAAAAGAACAAACAGCTGTTGTATGCTCAGTAAAATCCGGTGTTTCATTTATGCCTTGCGGAAAAACCTGAGGAGTAATACTTTTTAAACGATTCGCTGATATACCATTGCCAAATACGTTATACATATATATTTCGTTATAGGCGATTCACGGAGTAAAATGAGTTATATTTAATTTTCGTACGATATTGGAAAACTCGCAAACTAAGAAAATTGAGTGCAGTGAGTTGTACAAATATGATTTCACCGTAGTTACCTTAGCATTAACACGTATGTGTCTGACTAATCACAATGCAGGTTTGTCATTTGAGTGTCCTTCAACTTTATCACAATTGTAGAATAGAATACATAAAACTCTGTGCGACCATATTTGAGACTAGAGTCATGAAGAAACACTACTTTCCTTTCAAACTTTTCAACTGAAACTTCTTTTGCAACGTTTGGTGAAACTGACTTTTCTTTGTAAGCTAACGTCATTTATCGGTTCTTGGCTGTAATTACCGGTTAGTGTGTCTTTAAACCCGGTAAATTTTATGTGACGTATTCTAACAGCTGTTTCATTTCTGATTCATGAGGTCTGAGATTTATCTATACTTATCAAACGCTAATCTTGGTCACGATGTAGCCATGTCTGCCCAACTAACAACGGTCAGAGATATTGTTGAAGGTTATGCGTGTTACTTAATGACATTTAAATTTAGTTAATCATCCGCGCAGATATGAATTATCAGAACTCTGTAAGAGATGTGTGTATTTATTTTAAACTGGAATATTAATTATTAGTTGCTTGTATCTATTTAATATTCTTTTGATATAGAAGTATGCGTTAAATTCTTTGCCCGTAGATTCCTAGGATAAAATCTTTAATTTTCTATCAGCAATGTTAGTGGAAGTTTTGATTAGATTGTTAATTAGTTTGGGTGAAAATTACGACTGGCATTTGACGTCGCAGCAGAGGGAATGAGAAATTTATTTATTTAAAAAAATAATTTAAGTAGTTTTCATGAGCGTACTGTTACTGAAATCATTATTTCGTCTGAACGAAAGTAGTTCCACACTGATCGCAATATATGCAGCGTAGATTACAATTAAAACTAATATTACGTGGCATAACGTAGGATGTTAAGATTTATTTTTTATTTCCTTTGCTTTCTCTGACGCCATAATCCTGAGGTCATTATTTCAGCCGCATGTAACTATCTCATCCATTCAAATGATGTAATATTGGTCTGAATCGTGGATAACAAAAAAGAATTATGTAAAAACCACCGAAGATTTTGGACCTGTGTCTATATCGTGATGCATTATTGCAACTAACGTGCGGTAATTCGCTTGTGATTGAAGCATTGATTTCCTAGCTGCAATTTTAGCGGTTGGAATCAGTTTAGACCAGGGATTCGGCCATGTCCTTTTGATGGAACCATCCAGGCATTCAGTTTGAGTGATTTTGGGAAACCCTGGAAAAACAAAAATCTGGAAGGCCTGGCGGGGATTCGAACCCATATCCTTCCGAATGCGAGGCCACCTCAATTCGGGAGATGGGGCATGACAGTGAATCCACTAAATGAAGGTGCATTTTTTTGTGTCCGCTAACTGAAAAAGTTATCTCCTGTGTAGAAGAATACTTAAAAGGTAGAAAGCAAAAAGTCATGTTAGGAATTGCGGTATCAAAAGAAATGCAACTGAAAATAGGAGTGCATTACGGTAGTGTGTTGGGATCACTGCTATTCGTCATTCTAACGAATGATTGCATTGATGGTTTACTGTCAGCAGTCAGGTTGTTTGCAGATGACATAATGCTATAAAATAGGATCAAAACAGTAGATGACTCTAAGCAGCTGTAGGGTGATCATGACAGAATATCTAGCTGGATGGGTCAACATGGGGTGAAGATAAATGCAAAAAAGAGTCAGCTTATTAGGTACACAGATAAAATAAAACTAAAGTTTGATTGTGATTATAAGCTGAGGTAAGAATTGTTTTTTGAATACTAGAAAAGTAAATACCTTGGCATAAAATTTGGAAACAAACTCAACTGGGCAGGACACATTGGACAGTAGTAGGAAAAGGTTGCAAAATTCTTCATCTACTGGAGAGAGTGAAGAGGTGACGTACCAGAGAGGAAAGGGAATTGGATTACAAAACTTTGGTCAGACCATTGCTGATCGTGACCACAGGATGGCATTCGACTTCCGGCACAAGGGTGTGGGAAGATTTTCTTTCGTAGTTAGGGGTGTCAGGGAATGGAATAAGTTACCCAGAGAAATGATGAATAATTTACCAAAAACACTGAAAGAATTAAAGTTGAAATTTGTAGAGGGCAAAAGTAGGGAGGTACAGGAAAGGGGAAGAGTGGGGGTGTAGGGAAATTGACCCCGGAGCGTGCGCTCTATCGCAATTAAATTAAACATTTGCCCTGTGTGACTCTGTTCAAGTTCAGAGCACCATGGCGTCCAGTCAGTGTTGTTGGAGAAGGCTACGTAAGACAACCAAGGTGAGTGGTCAGTCAAATTTTCTCCCGTTCTCATTTACATAACGTTGATGACAATGCCATTAAATATATTTGAAGTACAGAAAGAAATCCAACTGCTGCAGAGATAAGGGGAAGAAGTGCCTCATTTCTTATTACCGTAACATGACTGATGATGATTTTCTATCAGAATAAAAAAGAGCACCATCGAACATCTAGAAAATCGGAAGGAACAAGTGATCATGAAGCAGTTCTGATGGATACTAGAGCATTCAGTGAACCAGCAGCCAAAATTGAAGGGGGAAATAGGTACAATTATAAACAGCCACAGGTTACAAATTTGAAGAGATATTTCACAGAAGAATTCAGCAAATGGAAGGAAGGCACAAGTCAAGGTGGGAAGAGTTCAAGGAGGTAATAACAATGGGGGAAGAAAAATTTATTCCAAGGTAGAAAATAAAGAGAAGTAGAGATCCTATGTACTATAATAGGGAAGTGAGAAGGTTAAAGAGGTTGGTAAGAAGAGAACATAACAGAGTTAAGAGACAGCAGGGTAGTAGGGAATATTTGAAACAACTAAACAAGGACTTAATAACAGCAAAGAATGTGGCTAAAGATGGGTTTATGATGAGTATTGTCAGTGCAGCAGGAACAGTGACTGATGCATCTAGAAATTTCTGTGGCTATATCAGGAAACTGAGGGGAAGGGAAGGTGTAGAGACACTTATAAATAAGGATGGAGAAGAAGTTACTGAGGATTTGAAAAAGGCAGAGATTATAAGTAACTGGTTCAGTGAAAGCATTATGGACAATGAATCAGAAACAGGAGGGTCTAATTCGGAGAACGAGCTTAAAAACACAATTACAAATGACGATAGTAAAAAATTTGATATTCAACGTGAGGAAATCATGAAGGAAAAATAAAATAAGATAAAGGGGCTGGTGAAGATAATATTACCACAGATATCTTAAAGATAGCCGGATGTGATATTGTAGCTTATCTTGAAATATTATTTAAATTGAGTCTAGACACTTGCTGCTTACCACAGGACTGGAAAAGTGCAATAGTATTATCGGTACATAAAGAAGGGTAAGAAATAGAGTCGAACATTACAGGCCAATCAGTTTGACATCAGTGGTGAGTAAATTAGTGGAAAGATTGATATGCAACCACGTCAGAAATATATGTGAGGAACGTAAGTGGTTTTCAAGCAGGCAACATGGATTCAGGCAAGGATATTCATGCGAATCTCAGTTGGTGGGATATATGCAAGATATTTCAGATGAAATGGACAAGGGAGGCCAAATCGATAGTGTAGCACTAGATCTTACAAAAGGCTTTATACAGAGTGAGCCATACAATGGTAGTAAATAAGGTAAAAACTATTGGAGTGGGTAAGAAACTTATTTGCTGGGTAGAAGAATTATTAAAAGGTAGAAAACAGAAAGTTAGGGTAGGAAATGCAGTATCCAAAGTAGTGGAAGTAAAAATGGGAGTGCAGCAGGGTAGCGTATCGGGACCATTGCTACTCATTATTCTAATAAATAATTGTGTTGATTGTTTACTATCTGAAATTAGATTGCTTGCTGATGACATAATGCTATATAAAAGGATCAAAACGATAGATGATTGTAAACAGTTGCAGGGTGATCTGGACAGGTTATCTAGTTGGGTTGGTAAATATGGGCTGAAGATAAATGGAAATAAGAGTTAGCTTATTAGATAGAAAAATAAAAAACAAAAGGTTAATTATGAATATAAGGTGGGGAAAGATTTGCTTGCTGAAGACCTAAAAATATAAATATCTTGGCATTACATTTGATAACAAGTTTAACTGGGCAGGACAGATTGAGCAGGCGGTAGGAAAAGGTATCAAAATTCTGCACTTGTTGGAGAGTGTGATGAGGGGAAATACTAGAGAAGTAAAGGAATTACAAAACTTTGGTCAGACCATTGCTCGAATATAGTGTAGTATGGGACACACATTTCGCGTATCAAATACAGGAGTTGGAGAGGGTTCAAGAAAGGGCTGCTAGATTTGTTTCTGGAAATTATCGCAGAATACAATCAGTAACAGATATGATAAAGGATCTGAAATGGGATTCATTGCAATACAGGAGGAGGATGAAGAGGGTTGTGGGAATGTACAATTCGTATACTGGTGAAGAGGCATGGATAGATATTGGTGTAGGTATGAAACGTAGTGCATGGAAGGGAAAAGATGACCATGACCACAAGCTGGCACTCGATTTCAGGCACAAGGGTGCGGGAAAATTCTCTTTTTTAGCTTAGGGTATCAGGGATTGGAATAAGTTACCAAGGGAGATGATGAATAATTTATCGAAAACATTGAAAGAATTTAAAGACAAAATTTGTAGAGGGCAAATGTAGGTGGGTGCAGGATAAGGGGGAAGATGGGTGTGTAGGGTAATTGCCACCGGAGCGTGTGCTCCATTGCAATTAAATTTGATTAAATCAGGCCTTTGCTTACAGTAATCTTTAACTGCGTCTTCGTTGGCGGGAACTGACGACTTTTTTAGCGTAACTTCAATTAAGTAATAATGTTTTCGTATGGTATTAACTTTTACACGCTTTATATTGCTCCGGAATTTCAGACCGATCATCAACAAGTCCCGGTCCACGTGACCCTACTTGTTGCTCAATATTCCCCTGTTGTAGCTTTCTAAACTAACCCGATAGACCTACAGGAATTGAATAGGGGTTTGATTTCCGAATAATTTCATTTTGATTCCAACAAATGCCGTTGGTACGAATTTTGTTAGATATTTCGACCGCGTAAAATAACTTGCCTTTTATTGTAGGATAGCTTCCTGCATTTCTGAGGTCAAACACGTGATGTACCTTATCCAAAACAGTAGTTTGTGGGTGAAATCGCATTCAACGAAACAGGTAGATGGCCAGACACTGTTTTTTATTATTATTATTATTTCTCAGTTTTGCGACGCTGCAGGAAGATGAAACATACCTAAATTTATTCCTAGAGCACTGGGCTGCTCTGTGTTCAAAAAATTTATTCCTAGAGCACTGGGCTGCAGTGTGTTCGAAACCGCATGAAAATACGTGTTATACGCAAGAATTTGAAGTGCAATCAACGAAAGGTGAGTTGTTTCTCGCAGTTGGAGTGTTTACAGTCTGATTCATATCTCAAGTAGCAGCCGATCGGCATATTACCAAATTTCTATCGATCGTCGGATACACAAAATAGATTTATCCATTTGTAAATTGCTTTGAATTAGTTGTATTCTTAATGTTTGTGGCAGTACTCATCCATAGGATGTATCTTTGTCCTCCTCGAAACTTCTGATGTCTTTAGCAATCTTATTTTTTTTTATGTTTTACTGGCACTTTGATAAATTAAATCCACCAAGAGAACGAAACTGGCATAAAAAGACAACTAAACCAATCGCAACAAACAAGACGGCGACGATAATGGTAGACATGTCAATGATTTGCATAACAGACCAAATTGTCATTTGACTTTTGTTTGGTAAAGATGAAAATAGTTTGAATATTTTAATAATGCAATAGCCATGAGAAATGTCAAAATGAAATAAAAAGTATCAAAGGCTAGTAAAACTATTATGCATTTTTCAAATAGAAAATACATTTGAAAAAGTATTTCAAAGAAAATACAAAATGCTTTGTAAGCTGGATAATTCATATACAAAATGAAAATAGATATTTTGCATTTTGAATTTGCATTTTAAATACACCTATTTCAAATAATGCACATCTCTGCTGTTGACCATAAAAATTTATTTCAAATAGTGTTTGAAATATGCAATACTGGTGATAGAGATAAAATCTGAAATATGTGGCTGTCAGGCTGTTCATGTATCAGGCAAATACGAGGGTTGGAACTTAAATAGTTGCGACTATTTATTCACACCGCTACAAAAGCGTTATATGTTTGCAGCTGTTACTGTCCCTCAAAGTAGTCACCAGCGTTGTGTAGAACCCGTTGCCAGCGTTGTGGAAGGCGTAGTATACAGTTCTGTCGATGGTTCGAATGGAGCGGTCTACTGCCTGTCGAATCTCTGGAACAGTTCTGAAGCGAATGCCACGAAGTGGTTCCTTCATCTTCGGAATCAATCAAAGTCACAAGGGCTTAAGTCCGGGGAGTACGGTGGATGGTACAGTACTTCCCAGTCCCATTGACCGAACAGAGCAGCCACAGCTTGCGCTGTATGTGCCCGCGCATTGTCGTGCAAAATGATGGGTGGGTTGCGCAGAAAATGTTGCTGCTTCTTTCGCAAAGCTGGTCACAGGTGATGCTCCAAAAACGAAAAATAATACTGTGCATTGACGGTCTGCCGTGGAGGAACATAATGCGTTAGGATAACACTATCACAGTCGTACACGAGAATCACCATAACTTTCACCATACTGGGGCTCTGACGCATCGGTGGACCACAAGTGTATGGGCCGTTTTTATTCACTGAGAAGACTGAATGGTTCGATTTACCTAGACATGTTGCAGTTATGGTTGTTTCCGTAACTAGCCGAAGATTCCGGGATTTTATCTACCAGCAAGACGGGGAACCCCCTCATTGGAACCTCGATGCTCGTGCTTACCTGAACCCTGAACTCCCGCATCACTGAATTGACCATCTTGGTGATGCTGACCTCGCTTTCTTACCCTGGCCTCCCAGGTCGCCGGATTTAACGCCGTGTGACTTCTTCCTTTGGGGACACATTGAGGACATTGTTTACGTACCCCCCACGACCAAAAACGGCAGAAGAGCTGAAATTTGTATCAGTGATGTATTGACGCGATCACAAATTGTGTGGATTGAATTGGAATACCGCCTGGACTTGTGTCGTGCGACCTAGGGGGCACACATAGAACATATGTAGAGTGAGCATAAAATTTGGATATTTTGTTGTTATTTATATCAATCATATTTCTAAGTATAATACTTTGGAATAAATCGGGTTTTCAAAGTAAACGATTCTTTTATAGTAATCCTGTATGGGAGTGCCACAGGATAGTGTATTGGGATGGTTGTTGTTCATTATTCTAATGAATGACTGTTTTGATGGGATACGGTCAGAATTTAGGTTTTTTCTTTCAGATGATATAATGGTATATAATAGGAGCGAAACAGGTGAAGGGTGATCTGGATAGGATATCTAAGTGGGTAGGACAGCATGGAACGAGGATAAATGCCCAGAAGATCCAACTTATTAGGTATACAAATAAAAAACTAAAGGTTATTTATAATTATAGGGTGGGTTCAGAATTACTTGTTGAAGGCTCAAAGTGTAAATATCTTGGCATAACGTTTGATAACGAACTCAATTGGGCAGAACACATTCGGCAAGTGGTAGGAAAAGGTTACAAAATTCTTCACTTACTGGAGAGGGTGATGAGAGGATGTACCAGAGAAGTTAGGGAATTGGGTTACAAAACTTTGGTCAGACCATTGGTTTAGTATGGTGGTGTAGTTTGGGACCAACATTTTGGAGTTTGAGGGTGTGCAAAGAAGAGCAGCTAGATTTGTTTGTGCAAATTATCGCAGGACCCAGTCAGTTACTCAGTAACTAATGTGATAAAGGAACTGGATTGGGAGTCATTGGAGAAATGAAGGATGGTGAAGAGAGTACTGGGATTGTACAGGGCATATGTTGGTGATGGGGCTTGGAGGGATATTGGTCAAAGAATTAGGAACAGTGCGTGGAAGGGGAAAGGCGACCATAACCACAAGCTGGCGCTCGGTGTAATGCATAAGGAAGTGCAAAAATTTTCTTTTGTTGGTATGGGTGTCAGGGATTGGAACAAATTACCAAGTGAAGTGATTAATAGTTTACCAAAAAAGCTTAAGGAATTTAAAATTAAAATTTGTAAATTGGTAAAGTAAACGGGGAAGAATTTATCACTCACTTTATAAACGATAATTAAAAAAATAATATAAGAAGAGTGATAGATTGTTCGTGGTTTAATTAATACGATAATTAAGTAGTCCACGATACATTTCAATTTAAACTTGTTTATTTTCTTAAACACGTCGTAAAAGATACTGGTTACATGCATTCATACAATCCAGAGATAGCATACAACCCTTCTTCCACAGACAATACAGTTCCCGGCCGTCGCAAACTGAGTTGGTGAAAAACTTTGTCGAAAAACTAACTGTTTCTCTGACTTGGATGATCGCTTTATATAAGCTCTACCGAAATTTCTTGAACAGTTCAAAAGCTTCCGCCAGATAATTCTCGAACATTAACAATACTTAAACAATTGAAACATATTAAAAACAATCAGAATTGATACATAATCATTTACAATCATTACAAAATTGTCGCAAATGGAAATTAAAGATACTTAAACACAAAATTATTCACAGAAATCATTTTAAACTGTAGTAAATTGTCCTTTAGACATCGTAACCTGCATTGATACTTGGAATTACCAACATTTAAGTAATTCTCTTGCACAATTCTGTTCTTAAACATATTAAATGGTCTCTAAATAATTTCTTTTCATAAAATAAAGTCTATATACACTGATTTACAGGAAATTGCAAAAACAAACATACCAGATCATATTCAACCAAACTCTAGCTTACTACCAATACTTTATAAAATACAATTACATTTAATTTTAGGTTTGAGGGCTGTTACAAGAGGTAATTAGATAACCAGGGGAATTGCCACCGTTAGCTCCAGCGCAATTAAAATTAATAATAATAAAAATAAAAAGAAGTCAGGATAAAAATATGACTTGTCGTAAAGATCGGAACCCTAAACGTAGCATATTAAATAGTCGATGGAAATGAATAAAACTGCGGGAACATGTTCTTAGAGGTACCCCACATGTTCACAGAAAGCTGGACATCACATCATGTGGGGCCGTGCTACACGAGGCAGTTGAAGGAACGGGACAAGACATGGTGTGTCGATCAGCCAGCTGTTACGGTGTGCTATGGCGGTGTTCTCAGTTACAGAATGACCTGGAGACAACGTCTGGACAACTTGACACGGGAAAGAATCATCGGAAAACTGGACGAAGGACGCGGTGTAATGAATGTGGCCCAGGAGACTGGTATCGCTCACAGCATTGTTTTATGTACATGATGAGCTATCTGAAACACTGGCATTGGTCCCTGAAGGAGTGGAGATGGTCGACCACGGTCAACAGCAGCAGTAGATAACCGGTACCTGGTGCAATAGGCAAGAAGCAGTGGCGTAGCTAGGTCAACAAGGGCCCCGGTGCAAAAAATTTATTTTGGGCCCTCAGGCCAGACGGGCGAACTTTTTTTTTTTTTGCTTTGAGTGCTGGTAGGGGCCGCCTGAACTGAGGATGGGGGCCGTTGAATTGTTCTTTAGGGGCCCCTGAGCAGTGGTTGGGGCCCCCCTGAGCAGCGAGGGCCCTTAGTGAGGGGCTCCTGTGTTCTCAGGGGCCCCTTAGACGGTAGAGCTTTTTTTAAAAAAGGTCGCCAGTTTGCAGTGAGGGCTCGTGAGCCCTATAAACTGCGCTTGAGGGCGCTTAGGGGCCCCTTGAGGTATGCTTGGGGGGCCCCCTGAGCGTGAGGGTCCCGGTGCACTGCACCGCCTAGCCCCATAGTAGCTACGCCCCTGGCAAGAAGAGACAGACTATATGGGGTTCGTCTTTTTACCCAACCGCCATTACGTTGTATTCCGTTGACACCCGCACTGTTTGCGATGGTGCTGAGAACATCAAGACTGTACCGAAGAGGAGTAAGGTCGCGTGATCTTTCTCAGATGAGAGAAGATTCAATCTGAGTACTGATTTTGGTCGTACCTTCATGTGGCGAGAGATATTAATACACCCAGGAATATTTTCGAACATGATCGTTTTGGTGATACAAGAGTCTATGTGTTGGGAGGCATAATGTCGCATGGTGATACCGATCTCGAAATGTTTGGATGCAGTACACTAACCGATAGACATTGTTGTGACACTGTACTCCTTTCGCATGTGCATATTTTTGGTGATACATTCGGCCCTGACTTCATTTTTATGGATGTCACATCGAACAGCGCAAGTGGAGGAGCTCTTGGCACGAGAGGATATTCGGGAAATGGTCTGGCTGCGTGGTTCCATGGCTTAAATCCCACCGAGCACATGTGGATTGTGTTGGGGAGACGTATTGCAACTGGTCCACATACATGAATGCAGCTGCCAACATAAAGAAGGGTCCAGTAATAAAATCTATTAAATTAATATTATCTGGCGCAAGCTTTATAATAGTCAAAGTATTTACCGTTATTAAATGAAACGAAGTATAATGCGGCATGCGAGCAGATTGACCGATATAGGAGGAGGACGATATCGTCCTTCTGCCTGGCATTCGGGAGAACAGGGGTTCAAATCCCTGCCTGGCAATTCTGACTGCCGTTTTCCGTGGTTTTCCGTAGTCCCTCCAGGCAAATGCCGGGATGGTTCCTTTCAGTAGCCCATTCCCTCCTCTTGGGTTAGTTAGGCTGAAAACGGCCCTGGAGACCCTACAGCAGACCTCCTCCCAGGCGTCACCTGGGAGGAATAAAATTTGTTAAAAAAAGAACATGCGAGAGGCGAATAGGGATTTTAGGTATTATCAATATCGATAAATATATCGATATATAATCGACACCAGGTAGATATCGATAATCAATATCATCGGCCACATCAAGCCGATAATATCGAAATTTTCCGATATTTGTTTATATTATATTAAAAAATAAGCATCTAAATCAAACTCAAGTAATAAATTTGAGGTAGTTTATTGAAAAAAAAGATAGGTCTGCAAATATAAAGCATTAACAGATCCTGAAAACAGTAGTTTGCTTAACCTTTTCACAACTATTCCTAGTTTGAGTGACATTGGCTCCTGTCTGTGAGAAAAGGCGTTCAGAAGATACCGATGAGGCTACGTTGAGTAAATTATTAATTGCAATTTTGAACATATTTTTATCCAACTAGTATACCAATCATGAATGATTTTAATTCAATTTTCCAGCAAAAAAAAAAAAAAAGTTCCATAATCTCCAAATAGCAAGTGTTATTACATACGTAATAATAGAAAAATTGTTTACAATTTTCAACTTCTCCTTCACAGCTTTTTAAATTTTTCATACATATTTTTTTTGTCATCATTGTTTTGATAGTTCCACGAAAGGGGACTTTGTACATTGGTGCTAATTGTTTAATTAAACTCTTATTACCTTCGGTTTTAACTATATGAAAAGGTCATTATCAACATTAATAAAATAAGTAATTGCATCGGTTAGGCGGTTATATTTTTTACTACCCTTGCATGTTGAAATATGTCCCAGGGAGAACCAACCAAGGCGAAAAGTAACGCAATATGTAAACAATAAAAGAATGAACGTAAATGAATGCGGAACGAATAACGTGGAATGGAACCACGTAGCAACAAAGTACATTATCGATTTTGTTATCGAGCTAAATCATTGTTTACCATAGTCAAGCTTAATCTACGCCACACATACATCTATTTCCAGGATTTTTTTTTTTTTTTTTTAAATCGATAAGGGGTTTGTAGTTTTCGATATTTCACTGCATCATATCGATATTACCCTATTAACCTTATAAAAATATCGATAGCTGGAATGTTATCTTCTACCATTGCACTGGTCTATTCTGCTTGGTATTGTGCCAGTAGAGATGTTGTTTATTATTAAAACTAAATGCTACCCGAGTACGATACCGTTGGTACGTATCCCGGCAAACATTTGAATTGAATTTTTTGTATGTTTATCACACTATCGCTGGAATGGTAATCGCACTGCACCGTTCTGCTTGGTATTGTATCAACTGACATGTTGTTTATTATTGAAACTAGATGTTACCCGTGCATGATGCCCTCCCGGCAAATATTTTGACTGAGATGTATATTATTTTACGTCTCGTTGACGTCTAGAACATTACGAGAGGCCCGAAAGGACTGAAGGAAAGGAACTGGAAGGAATTCGGCCATGGGCTTTTGAATGAACCATCTCAGAATTTACCTGGAGTGACTTGGGGAAACGATGGAACACCCCAATTTGGATGACCGGACAGGGAATCGAACCCATAGTGAGGCAACTGACTCATCTCCTATGAAATATGTTAATGTAATTTTTAATATGGCATCTTAGTAAGCGTTTAGGTTGGCAAGACACATGAAAAAGGAAGAGAGGAGGAACATCTCTGGAACAACAATGGAGGTTCAAATCGGAGAGAATTGATTATAGCAAGCAGGGCGTGAAAAATAGCAGAAATAATTATGGAATCTAATTTAATGTAGGCCTACAGGGAAACGTTAAATGTTGTTAAAGTAAAGTTTAATGTTTCATGAACAAGATTGAAAAAGAATTTATGATAAAAAGAAAAGAATGAAACAACTCCAGTGAGATAACCGTATAATTTGTGGTTGCTCATCGAGATAAACAAATATTTCTTACAAATCCGCGACGGGACAAATATTTCTTACACTGTGTCCTCCGGAATGCGATGCCATAGCGTTACTCCCTACCAATCACCTTCGGTGCTTGAATCGCACTTAACGAAACGATCATCCAGATGCCCATGCACATTTTTCTTCATTTATCAGCTTTCCGTTCTTGCATCAATATAAAATATATCTGCTTTTAGTCCTGCGACTCTGTTCATAATGTCGGATACCATACTCTATAAATTCACCCAGTGAAACAGAATTTTCTTCTCGCAGTTGAATTATGTATATAATTGAATAAATAAGTACTATGTTGTATTAGACGTACTGATGACTCAAAATCCGGTATCGTTATACATTCACGATTATAATGGAACTAGCTTCTAGCCCGTCAAAAATGACGGTTTGAACGCCATATTCTGGCAGTTCATTTTATTATTATTATTATTATTATTATTATTTTGCAGTTGGTTAATTATACGGGATTGTTATTAGATAATGCTAGTGGCCTTGATTTGATAATGTTCTACACAGCAATACAGTAGTAACTTCTACTGAATTAATGAGGGCGGATGTATAAAACCAATAGAATGAAAAATAAATTAGGAATCCAGAAACTTTTGCTATCCATTTAATATCAGTTTTATTCCTAGTCCAGGCACACTTCAGCACGATAGGTACGAACTACGTTCACCCGCATTTATTAATACCTTCAGTAACTTGGCGCATATGAAAGCAGTTTAATTGGTTTGTAAAACTCATTTCAGAGTGAATTACGCTGTAATCAAATGTGTCGGTGGGCTTTCTCGTCAACTCAACCACAACCCTCCATTAATATTGCTTTCGAAAATCATAACTTCTACTACTCTCAAACGCTGTAGTCAATCGCAAGACATATTGTTTTTAAGCAGTGATTCTGTTGTAATACAGCCTGTAGACTACCATTATTTTCAAGCAGAAATTAGGTTGTAATACATTCTGGACGGGCATAATACAGTTAAATGTACTACGGAAAATATTTCTAGTGGATTCTTGCAGTTTACCACACCAATTCCTGGCAGAATCGCGATCTCCGGTAATACCGATTTATTTACATTATTTTACTTTAAATGACGGGAAGTAAACTTCCTCCGAGTTTTTAACAAACTTCATCGTTTCTTATCTCCGGACAAAAAAAAAAATTGTACGCTGTGTTTTAACCTACTCATTATTGATACAGGTAATATAACGTACACATACATATCCTTCTCATTACATGAATTTTTGCTTCTGGTTGTCGTAGATAAATAAAAAGCAATATGTAAATTTAAACGAACGTACTAATTGTAACTTTGTGACACATAATTGCCTCGCATTAATTTTTTTCCCTGCTCTCCGTATTTCTAATATCTCTGCTCACTGCTATTTTGCGGCAATAATATCGTTGTTGCATTTCGAGTGTCATATCGCTTATACTGTAAGTCAGAGACAATAGTCATATCCTTCACTGTTTAAATCATGGTTTAAATCTAATCAAAAGTTTATATTAAATATCATTTAATAGTTAACAAATGTATCAAAAACTAATGGTATCATATATAATGGTAGTAAGAATTTATTCTGGAAAAGCTTATAAGGAGAAATCAATTAGTCATTTTTAATGATATCGTTTGTTATATGAATACGTTACTCTGGTTAGATTATCAGCGTATTTGGTTAGGATTTTGCATAAATAAATGTAGACTATAATTTCGAAACCGGATAACTGTTATTTATTTGACCAATACATCATTATGTTTCTCCGAGTTTTAAATACACTTCGCAGTTTCTTACCGTCTGCCGAAAAAATCTTAGGTTATGGTTTGACCTAGGGCTTATAACTGACACAGATAAAATAGCGTAAATATTGAATCCCTTCTCCTTACATGAATTTTGGCGTATAACTGATACAAATAATATAACATAAACATCGAACACCATTCGTCTTACACGACTTTCTGCATCTAACTGTAGTAAATAAACAAAATCCAAAATGAAGGAATGCAATATGGTGGTTGATGATTGGCCGTTCGTTAGCCAATAGGAGAATCAGCTATAGACGACGCACGCAGACCACACGTTAGCTTTTTATATAGTAGGATGAACGCTCTTTCGCATAGGCATTAGTCGTTTGAGAATGCTTTGGTCCCAGAGTGTGAGGAAGTTCTTGCGCGTTTCGCTTCTCCTGGTATGGTTGTAATAGGGTCAATATATGTCATTATGGGATTTGCCAGATCCTACTGATTTGTATACTTTGAATATGTTTTCCGGTTATCTCTGTCGTTATTGGATTTGTCTTATCCTATTACTGTGCAAGATCATGCGGGGCGTCGTCCCTTGCCAGTTTAACTGGCCATCTTGTCGTATCTTTGTATTGCACATAAGTGCCCAGCTGTTGATTCAGCGGATTACTATGTTGTGGGCATTGAAGATAGAGCTTTTTCGCTGCAGCTTTGAAGCGTTCTTTAAGAGTTGGTAAGCCGCTTGTCTTGTGGAGTAGTGTTGTTGGAGTGTCTACAGGAAGGTTGTAGGCGTACCTTATTGTCCGGTTTTGGACGCGCTGGAGAGGCTTGATGTTGGTGGGGGCGGCGTTGCCCCACACCATTGCAGCATATTCGAGGATAGGTCTTATTGTGGCTGTGTAGAGGGTGATAGCAGTGCGTGGATGAAGAGGTGAGGCCGGATTAAGTATTGGATAAAGTTGTCGCATCCAATCCATGGCTTTAGAATGTGTTCTCTTGATATGTTCTTTCCATGTGAGCCTTTTATCTAAGGTGACACCTAGATCACTAGCAGTTGTGGACCATTTGATGTCTTCACAACGTATCTTGATTTTCTGAAGGGGCGGGACCGTTCCTCTGGTGATAGTTATAGCCTGGCTCTTAACTGCATTAAACGCCAGACGCTATTTCTTTGCCCATAATTCAATTTGGTCACATCCTCTTTGGCGCTTGGTCGCAGTGTGCGTTGCTCTAATACTCTTGGTATATAGGGCAGTGTCATCAGCGTAAAACGCGCTTTGGGTCTGGTCTGTCCTAGGTATATCGGCCGTATAAAGATTGTAGAGGACAGGTCCGAGAACAGGACCTTGTGGAACTCCGGCTTTAATTGTCTTAATGGAAGAGATTGCATCTTCCGTGATAATGCGAAACGTGCGCCCAGCCAAGTAGTTTTTAATGAGTCTGATGTGAGACAGGGGAATCCTCTGTAGTATTAGCTTATGCAGTAGGCCCTCATGCCAGACCGAATCGAATGCACGGCTAACGTCAAGTAGGACCGCTCCGAAGTATTCCTTCTACTCAATGGCACTCATAGCGTATTCTACAAGTCTGAGTAGTTGCTGCGGAGTTAAATAGCTCAATGTGAGCATCGTCCCGTGGATTTTCTATAGGACGAAAGTTTTCTTCGAATGTTTCAGATAGTGCATCTACTTTAGCTACTGGTTCAGTTATTTTTGACAGTTAGTGGTGGCATTTTTGTTCTTTGTTGTAACATACGCTTGGTGGTAGACCAAATTGACCCATCTTTAATTGAGAGGGTGGCTACGAGGCCTTCACAATCGCGCATCCGGTGTTTGTTGACTTCAGCCTTGATTTCTCGTTGTAGGCGGTTGACTGTTCTTTTTGTGGTCAGATCTCTCGTTTCCTGCCAATCCCTCGTGAGCTAGTTTTTTAGGTTTATGGTGTGGCGAATGTTCGGTGGCAGTTGTTTGAAGCGCTCTAGCTGAGTTTTTGAGGGCGGTGTAGCGTGATTTGCAGCAGCATTGATGAGATCGGTAAGAGCAGATATCGCGGCGCATGGGCCGACTTCATTAGGTGGCGGAATGTTGGTGATATGTTCAGCTAGGAATGTCTGGTAAGCAACCCAATTTGCGCGCTTCAGATCTCTGAGCTTATTCTTCCGTAGTGGAGCTCCCACCGCCAAGTAGAAGATAACTGGTACATGATCGGGTGAGATAGCTGTCTTAGTAGTTACACCGATGTTGTGCTGTAAACCCTTGGTAATCCCGATGTACAATACATCAGCGTAGGCTCTTCCTTTAAAGAATGTAGGTTCTGTTGGGCCCCAAGCAACTGCATCGTTTCTTTCTATGGTTCGTAGTAAGCGCCGGCAATTGATGTTGGTTAGTCTTGAGTTACAAGCTGTGTGCTTGGCGTTAAGGACGCCTGCTATCATGATGTTACCGGGCAGTCTTAATAGTGTTTCCCACTCTGCCTCGTTTACAGACCATGAGGAGGTCGGTAGGCAGAGATGAGAAGCAATTTTCTCACTGTAGTTTTCATTGCGATGCCCGTGGTTTCTATTGTGGAGAGTGGACGTAACGTGATTTGGTGGTGTTTGATAGCGTTTTTAACGTAAATGGCTGTACCGCCACCAGCTGTCAGCCTGTCATTATGATAACAGGCGTAGTTCGGTGCAGCAGCTTTTATGCCAGGTTTGAGGTGGGTTTCGTTGACCAGGCATATATCTATTTGTTCTTCTCGGAGAAATTCCCTGAATTCGCCTAATTGCCTGCAGAGGCCATTGGTATTCCATGTGCAGATCACTAAATCATCTATTTTAGATGCCATTGTTGTTGGATGAGGTGCCATTATATGCGGCTTGGACCGCTGCCTGTACTGCGGCAGCTATCTGTCGTGGGATGTCTAAACTTGTGGCATTCATGGCACGAATGTCTGCGACCATGACATTCATCGTATTCATAATTTGCAGCATTGTCTGTATCACGTTTTGCAGCATTACATTGTCTACCTGCTGATGTTGTTGTTGCTGTTGGTGATGTTGCTGAGGCTGCTGGGGTTCATCACTCTGACTATAGGATTGGGTATCTGTTTCATCAGTTGCATTGATGTTGTTGTTGGTTGCGGTTGCGTCGTGGTTAGTTTGCTGTCGCCCAAATAACGCTGCCGCATAGTTGGTGCACTTTGCCTGCTGATATGCAGGGTGGTGAGGTGATGGTTGCAGGTCAGCATCCGCGAATTTTGCTCGAATTGGGGTTTCTGGTTCCTCTCCCTTCCTCTTCTTTTTCCTAAGTGTAGCTTGTGCTGCATTGTGCTGCTTTCGTCGTTCTGTGTAATCTGCCGAATGCAGGGCACTTCCGATAGCTTGCTACGTGAGCGCCACTGCAGTTAGCGCATTTTGGTGGGTGCTCACCTTTTTTGGTTGCACATTTCTGAAGGCGTGGTCTCCGGCACATTTTTTTTTTTTTTTTTAAGTTAATGGTACACGGTGAGCAGAGAGCGGCGACCAATCCTGGCTTTCTTCCTCGAACAAATTGTAAACGGAGCTACCACTCTTACCCTTCGGCTCTCGGGGGGGGGGGGGGGCTCTGGTATATCATTTCAGTCATATGGGGTTTCGTGCACAAGAAACGAGACATTAACCTGTCCTTCTCTCTCACTGGACCAGATTTTGTTTTCGGAGGTTCACTGACTACTATATTCCAAATATATGAATCTTAACATTCTTATGCTATTAACAGGTCTGCTCCCTCTAGAAATATTCCAAAATACATTTATGAATTTATACTTAACTAGAGTAAGCCCGTCACCTTTTTTTGCGTATCGCCACGGGGAGGATAGTTCCAGTTTTTAGGGTCAAAGATTGATGTAGGTTGACCTGATCTGGCCAAATACGAACCTGACCTGTGTTTCACTCTTAGGGTGAATAAAATCTCTTGTGCTTGAACAACTCAGAATTATTAATAGATGTAGTTATTAAACACGGACAGGGACGAGCGCGTTATCGTATAATTGTTTCAAAGGTCGCGAAGTCGAACTTGCTTAAATACAAACATGGCTTGTATTTGATCCTTAAATTTCACTATGCATAATTTGAAGAATTCCTGTCTGTTTGATTCGAAAGCCTAATGTAGTTCTGATGTCCACTTTAAACAACCT